>CM033469.1:148934370-149534370 GCA_019447015.1 Hymenochirus boettgeri
TGACACACACTCGATGACACACACTTGATGGCACACATGATGCTCAATGAACGAGCAGAAAGTAGTTTTACTGTAAGACATGATGTACAAAAACTAAAAGAACATATAATCACAGAATTTATCACTTACAAACTAACATTTATTTATCATACAAAAACATTACTTACAGGAAGCCATCAAGATACGTATTTGATAATCCCCATCAAGATACGTATTTGATAATCCTGGTGCACCACCACCATAGGCTGAGCTTGTTTCACCCAACCATACTAGCTTACCTGGTGCACTCTCGTTCACTATCTGCATCAAACAGAATTCCATCAAAAATACTAATTGACAATAACTATCTGCATCAAACAGAATTCCATCAAAAATACTAATTGACAATATATTTTTTTTAAAAAGTACCAATACAAAGCTATGGTTTATATTATTTTGTTTGGAAAAAATATTTATTCAACCCTGGAAGTGAAGAACTAAAAATATTAATACAATTAAGCTCACCACATGTGCAGAATCCTAAACACAGGTCTTTGTAGAATATTGCACTTTTTTCTCTTAAACAAACTGTAAAGAAGAAGGTACAAATAAAAAAGCCCACTAAACATTGATCTCCCACATGTGCCAAATAAAACAGTACCCTACTCGCATCAGTAAAGGCAGGCAGTGCCAACGGAAAAGCTTAAAACAGAGCAAATGCATAAATTTGGGTGCACACTTCTTGCTAAAACTTTGCTTTTGGTATTGCCTGAACAAATTATTTGGGAAACTTCCAATGCCACATGTTATAGTAAAAGCATGATCTCTGCCGTAATATTCTATAATAGCATGTGGTAGCAAAATACTGCAATGGTATTGCAGACTTACGATCATAATTGTATGGCAGCTATTGTAAATTTACGACAGCAATCTTAGAATAAAAAGGTAACTGTACTATACTGTAGGCAGCTTGGGGAACAACTTTTTGTTGCTTATTACTGTATTAGTGTAAAGGGTAATAAGTGTGTGTATCACTTTTTTACCATTCCCTAAGATGATTATAACCGCAAGATCGCCTGTGATTTACCAACATACCTACCAAGATCAGGTGCGGCTGCCCCCACCCACACCATACAATATTCCCGGATGACCGACGATCATATCAGTCAGTTGGAAATATTGTATGGTGTGTACCCAGCCTTAAGCAGGCAATGGAAAATGTGCTCTTCAAGAAGCATTGAACAAGCTAGGATGATTCTCCATCTAATGGTGCCAATGGATCGAAAGATAGCAGTTATACAATATTGAGATATTACAATATCATACCATCACCCTTCCATTTCTGTGGCAGCCATACTTAAAGGATAACTATAGTCAAAGAGAAATTTTTAACAATAATCAAAACCTGTTACTAGTTAGATTTTCTTAGCCCATTTCTCACTACTGCACAGTCTATGGCCTTTCCCTTTCATATACAGTATAAATTATCAGTACCGTGTCCTTCAGTGTTGGCTGCACCAACATTTTTTGCAATTGCTTGAAAACCATAATGTTAAATTTCACTTCATTCCCTTAATCATTCCTATTTTAATTTAACTCAACTCCCTCTTGGCAGCCTTATGCCCGCCGTGGAGCTTTACATTGGTCACTTTATATGCAGTTCTTTTCATTCTGGAAGAGGGCCAAGATGGAGCTGTGGACCAGGATGGACTACCGGGCTCTAGTCACCAAACAATCTTGTGATCAGGTATGTTGTATATAATGATTTTTATTAATAACGTCTACATAGACACATGGTAGACAACACTAACAAATAAACAGCCTGTCTGCACCACACACAAAAACGTATCTTATTTATAATGGTCCAGATAAAGACAAAAACAAAACCCCAAATCGATTATTAGTCTATTTCTCCCAGAGTAGCTGTAGCCACAAGACCAAAGGCCACTAGACTTATATACTAACAGGGTTATTCAATAAAAGTTCTTATCGTTTAAAATGGTGCTAATATTGCCCCAACCAATCAGTTGTTAGCTTTCAAATGTTACATAATTTCTGATTGGTTGGGGCAAAATTAGCACCATTTTAAAAGATAAGAACTTTTATTGAATCTCCCTGTAAATATATACTTGAAGTTAATCCCTCCCCCCCCTCTGGCCCCCCCCCCCCCTTCTGGCTGCTGGCCCCCCCCCTTCCTTCCAATTTCCTTTCTGTCTTCCCCCCCCCCCCCCCTTCTGTTCTGCTGCTGTTCTGGCCCCCGCCCCCCCCCCCCTACAGTCCCTGTCTAAATATTCCTGGCTACAATACTGCTTTACAGAAATAAAATGATGTGTTTCAAACCCATATTGGATGCAGTGTGTGGATACAACTTAAATAGGTTATAAATTAAATGGTATCTCCACTATAAACTTTTTTCTATTCAGTTTTATTAAAGAACGGGAGTAAAAGAGCCTTCCTTACCCCCCCGTTCTTCAATAAACCTTTCAGGACCCGAGAACTAAGGGAAGGAATTTACCCTGCTTCACACCACACAAAGACTGTAATATAAATGTTATATGACGTGTCTACTGACTAACTGAGTGGTAAATACTAGATACGATTGTTGCCGCTTGTTACATTACTTTTACGTTTTTTTATTAATTGTCAAAACATTTAAAACTAAAACTAAAATATAAGTCCATGAAGGATCCCTCTTAATTGTTAGTGATGTAATGTGATTTTTGATGTAGTATCCATTAGAAATTGGAACCAATAAGGTATAATGTGTTTTTGTGTATTTCTCTAGATGATGGCAGCTAACCCATCCCACTGGGCCTGGCAACGCGAGCGAAGTGACGACCAGGGATGGGCAAGGAAGGAAATCGCGGAACACTGCGATGTTTTTTTATCTCTTCCTTCTCTCAGCAGTTCATGCTTCTGACCTTCTCTTGCACTCTGACCCTTCTTTCTATCCCAATCTCTCTCACTATTCTCACATCTTTTTTTCTCCTTTTCTCTCACTCTCTAGCAAATACAAACACTTCATCACACACAAACTCAATGTAAATCATTATAACGTATTTAGGAGTGATAGATCTAAATTCTGCCCTTTAGGCGGTAGCAAAATACCGCTGGTACTGCTATTTATAATTAATAAATACAGTGCAAAGTTCTGTTTGATCCAGGATTCTTCCGATTGCCATTTGAGTCAGGAAGGAATTTTTTTTCCCCCTTAAGATGGGGGTTTTTTGCCTTCTTCTGGATCAACCATTAGGGTAGGGTAAAAAGATTTAACTAAATGGATATTTGCCTTTATCAGCATCCAATAATATATAGCAAACACTCTCACACACACTGCTATCTACACACACACACATTACATTGTCACTGTCACGTCCCTCACCGCCTCGGCTCTTCTCTCCATCTCTTCTCTAATGTTATCTTTCTTTTTATATTTTCTTCTCTTCTCTCCTCTCTCTCTCTCTGTCCTTTCCTCTTTCTCATTATCCCTCTCTTTTCTCTCTATTTTTCTTCTTCTATTCTATCTTTTCTTCTTTACTCTGCACAGTCCTCAATATTTTCTTCATTAATACTCTCTCTCTCCTCCATACTTTTATTTCACTTTCCCCTCCTTCTCCTATTTCTCTATTCCTATCCCTTCTTTACTCTCCCTCTATGTTGTACTTACTGTGTCTCCCTTCCCTCCCCCCACCTGTATATCTATAATCTCTTCTCTCTCACTATTCTCACTGACATTTCCATTATCTCCTCTGACCATCTACTTGTTTCAATTGACTCCCATCTCTTCCCTCTCTCCCTCCACTCCCTCCTCTCCTCTCCATCTCCCTGACTGCCTCTCCTGCCTATTACCAATTCCTCTATTCGCTCCCTAGCCCACACACTTCCTTATTCTCTGTTCCATTCTTTCACCCTTCACCTCCTCCCACTTTGTTTCATTCCTTTTTCTCTACCAAGTTTCTCCAAACTTTCCACCCCTCTGCTTCTCCCTTTTTACCCCTCCACATCATGTTTAATCATTTCACTAAAATAATATAATTGTATAAAATCTAAGGATGTTTTTCATTAAACTAGTTCAGCAAATAATCAAATTAAACACATATTAGTATATATGTGTGGTTTGATTTAAAATAGCCATAAAATAAAATTAGATTTCATTACACTATTCTCTGTTGTTCCTTGTCTTCTTTACTCTGATAGATGGTGTACTGCAAGGTTCTATATCTGGGATGGTTTCTATTTATATATTTATTATTATGGGCTTAGAAACAGGTGTGATAATGTCTGTGCCAATTGCTACTATATGTTATGTAGGGCAATAACCATCTACATATGATGTAAATCATTACAAACCTATCTAGATATATGAAATGGGCGAAAAGAGTCAGACTACTTGAGGTTGAAAACACATTACAATTTAAGTTGGACAAAACCCAAACCCCTAAGGGGACCTAAACCAAAGGGTTCAATTGGAGAAAGGTAAATAGGAGACCCCCACACAGTGTTTTTCCCAGAGTCCCCATAGGCCTTTGCTTTGGGCATGTAACAGTTAGTTGTAGCAAACAATGGCAGCACTGGATTCAGTGTGTATTAAAAGGGATATAAACCATAGGCCAATCATTGGGTATTTGGAAAAGGGTATTGCAGTTTTACAGAAGATTTTGAAGTAGAAAATAAGGACAAATCCAAGACGTCGAGTGGCCATGCTCACTTTCCAAAGCCACTCTCACTTTTGAGGTAACACCACTTTGAGAACCACCTGGTACGCTGTATTATATTATTAGGTCAAAATGGACCAAAAACACACACTTCCATTTTCTGGTACATTTTCATCCTTTTTCTTGTCCGTTTTTGGGATTGAGCACTAACAATGAATTTATCATTATCAGGTTAAAGACCAATCCTGAAGGTATCGCACACACATTCCCTCTTTATAAGAACCCAGGGTGAGAAACTAAACCCTGGGTAAGCATCTCATTTTATAATTCTTTATTTCACAAGTTCAGAATAAAGTTAATATGAACATAAATAGTGGACGGATTAAAAGAGTGCTGGATAACTATTCAGTATACAGAAAAAGAGTTAATAAAGTTCCGCACGTAGGTTTGTCATCCCGACTGCTCCACACTTTGTTCTGCTGATCTCCTGGTGCAGTCAGGTAGAAGGACGGGCTTTGAAAACTGTTATATTAACAATAAGAGAGATTTCCAAGAATACATTAAGTGCCCTGGGGGTAGGTTCTTCATCCATTTTGAAGTGTAACCTTTTAAGCCTAGAGCACTGGTTCACAGCTATCTCAGTGACGTGTAATGACCATGTGCAGGTAAAGCCTGGGCTGGGAAAACAGAACAAAGTTGGGGAGTACATTGAATGGAAAAAAGTGTGGTGAAGCAGGAATCTGGCGGACTGGAAATCAGCATCAAGGGAGAACAGAAGAAGCCTCATCTCCAAGATTCCTGGACTGCCAGATGATCAAAAAACACAAAAACTAATTATGAGTGTATCCAGTGTCATCAGCCCTCCACTTCATTAGCCAGTGTTGTCAGCCCTCCAGTTCATAGACCAGTATTGTCAGACATTCAGTTCATTAGACAGTGTTAATCAGCCCCCTAGTTTATTATTCAGTGTTTGTTCATTAGCTAGTCTTAGTCAACCCACCAGCTCATTAGTAATGTTATCAGAAAAATTAAACAGGGAGATTCAATAAAAGTTCTTATCCTTGTGAAGGTTCTCATTCATCCAGGTCATGGTATATCTGTTGTATTCAATTAGATCAACTGGACTTACGCCCAGAGTAAGGTGTCAAAACAGCATTGTACATGGCAGACAGGGGGTTCGTTACCAATTGTCTGCCATGTACAATGCTGTTTTGACACCTTACTTTGGGTGTTCCTATAACACCTCTTAGCCACTATCCAATCACGTCCTTAACACTTGGCTGTGATATGCTAATTGGGATTTTCCAGGGTACATAATTGCCACAAATTCTTGTACAAGTCATTCTGAAAGCCAGTCGGATGACTAGCGAAACGTCTTCAAGAACTAAACTTCAAGTCCAGTTGATCTAATTGAATACAACAGATAAAAGTTCTTATCGTTTAAAATGATGATAATTTTGCCCTAACCAATCAGAGCTTATTTAACATTTGAAAGCTAACATTTGATTGGTTGGGGAAAAATTAGCACCATTTTTAACGATAAGAGGTTTTTTTGAATCTCCCTGAAAGTGTTTATAATAATAAGGCACTTGATTGACAGCTGAAATGTAAGCTGGTTTACAGTTTGCTTTGCATATTCAACAGCTTTCAGTATTTCAAACTAAAACACCCCATAATTTTGAAAATACTGCCCACGAACTATATATATGTTTGGAAATAACTCACCTTTAGCTACCAAATGGTGCTGTTTTATCATACATATGCGCAAAATTTCAGACGCATTCATTCATAAACTATTGTACTTATTACAGATTTTTTGGAAAAAATTATGAAAAACATGATTCAAAGTTAGAAAATCTTATCTAAACCTCAATGACAAGTAAAGAAAACCATTAATACCAATCTCCCTAGAGTTCCGAGTCAAACCGCATATAACATGCATGTGTATTTATCCAGACCTGGCCAGCAAAAACAGACCTAAAATTTAGAATTTTGGGGCTTTGTTTTGCAAGTATGCATATTTTTGTACTTTTTAGCAGTTTTTTTTAAAAAAAATTCCAAGAAAGATTTAAACATTGAATAAATATTTTCCTTGAATAAATAAAAATCTCTTTAAATATTGATCTCACACATGTCCTAAATCTAACCATATGCCTCATGCGTGGGTGTACATTGAGTCATGGCCACCAACTAGCCACAGAATGGAAACAATGCACAAGTGCAATTGCACCAAATTAAATTGCTTTAAGTATTTCTAACAGAACACCCCTCTATCTCAAAAATCCCCCACCAACTATTTATATTTTCTAATGTATATTTTCTAATGTATTTTCTAATGTACACACTGTGCTGCTGCAGTTGTGTTGTACTTGTGCACAGCACATTCAATCCGAGTCAGGTCAGCCCAGCCTGAGCCCCAGACTCCAGTAAGTCTACTAAATAATATGAATTTAAGAAATGATGAAATCATGAAAATGAAATGACACTTTTACAGAGATAGATAGACAATAGATGTAGATAGACAGACAGACGGACGGGCGGGCTGGCAGGCAGGCAGGAAGGCAGACAGACAGACAGACAGATAGATAGATAAACAGAAGATAGACAGACAGATTAAAAGACAAATAGATAGACAAATAGATAGACAGATAGATAGACAGGCAGATAGATAGACAGACAGATAGACAGACAGATAGACAGACAGATAGACAGACAAATAGATAGACAGACAGATAGACAGACAAATAGATAGACAGACAGATAGAGATAATTAAGGTTTGTACACACGTGCGATTGCGGGTCCCGATGTGTACGAAGGTTCCTTTCAGCTGATAATCGGCCTGTGTATGGGCCATTTATCATCCAAAACAGCCGGTCATTTGGAGATCCGCTCGGTCAGTCGGGCAACGATCCCTAACCCAACGGCCTTTTCGGCCGATAAAGGGCCCATACACGAGCCGATTATCGGCAGAAACAAACGTTCGTACACATCGTGCATCATGGCTTGGGACCCGCGATCACACGTGTGTATGATCCTTTAGACAGAGTGACAGACAGAAAAATAGACAGACATATAGATAGATAGACATATAGATAGGCAGATAGAGATATATAGACGGATGGACGGATGGAAGGACGGACGGATTTTTATGGCAATTATAGCCAAAGTAGTCATGTCACGGGGGAGGAGGGAGTTGTGGTTGGGTGGCATGTTAGTCCCATCCAAAATTTTGCTGGAGAGCCCACTGATTTCTAGTTACGCCCCTGGTCTCCACATTTAGTTAGTACATACTCCCTTCCAGACAAAATTAATAAGGAATTTGTAGAAGTTACTCTGCCAAGTACAAAATGGGGGGATTTTTTTTATCCATGTACAATTTTGTTAAATAGCATTCATAATTGTATTAACCTAAACATTCCATTTCAGGTCTGCACTGTATGTTTAAATTCCTAAATTTTTGTTTTAAAATCAGTTTTTAAATCAGTGGTTGTTAAATTCTAACAAACACTAACAATTTATGAAAGATAACAGACAGAATCTTACAGATCAAATAGCAGCACAAACAGCATTATCCCCATCTGCAATTAACAGACACCCAACCTGCATCCGTAAAATCGTTAATCTGACCCACACCCGCTTTGCTAGTGGGTTCCATAACTGCACGTGGCCAGGCTTGCAATTAGCCTGAACTGCAACCTAATCGGCACCAAAATTGAACAGACCTTCAAGCGGACCCACACCTGCTACATGAACCAACCTTCACCTACAGCGACCTACACTCACAATTTAACAGACCCGCAACTTGCACTCGATACCTGTCTTAATCTGTTCTAACTGAACCTGACCAGCAACCCATTAAAACTCACGGTGGTTTACCTAAACCCAAACTACAAATTTGGCAAACCATGGTTACCTATCCCCATGCAGGACTGTAGGTCAGGTCACATCCTCAATTAACTAATGCTGGGTACACACACTAAGAGCTTCTGAGGCTGATGAACATTTACCATCGGCCTCAGGATCGTTCAGAAATGCCAGAAAATTTTCCTTGCCCGCGTTCATCTCCCTGTACTTAAAGTCAATATAGGGATTCAATATAGGGAGTTGCATGCGTCTGAAGGAAATTTGCAGTCCTTCTGCAAACTTTACAAATTTTATCAGTCTGACACTATATATTATCCTATTTATATTATATGAATAGAAGTGCCAAAAAAACCTTTACCACAAGAGGTTATGAGGTCCTGTTCTGTAGTTACAGACGGGGTGGATTTTAATAAAGAGTCTACAGTATATTCAAATCCACCCCATCTGCTGTCTACCACAGAATACTCATTTGAAACAAAGGGAAAACATTGAATTCACCTCCAGTATTCAAAAGAAAAGTGGAAAAGGTGTTTAAATGTTTAAACTGTCAAAACAACACGAATTGTCAAAACCCACGCATGCTCTATGCATCTGAACAACAAAAATTGCCAACGAGCATGTACACACATCACCGATATGGTCGTTTGACACTATCAAAAGATCAAAATTTTCGATCAGGAACGAGCGACATTACAACCGATCGGTATTGGACGTTCGTTAACGACATCATCGTTCATATACCATTAACACGAACGATATTGGTGCAATTCGTCCCGAATGGTCTGAAATCGTTCGTTTCTCCAACCAAATCTTTCATGTGTGTACCTAGCTTAAGTGAGATATCAGAAACTCATTGGATGTTAGTAAAATTCCACTTCCTTTTACTGTCCCAATTCCACTTCCTTTTAGAGACCCATGTAGAAATCCTAGAGGTGTGGCTAAACCTACCATTTTGAGCTTTCCATTCAAACTTAGGGGTGTCAAGTAAAGTAAGTATACTTTATTAACTGTATATCATTTGTTTTGTAATTCAGTAGTAGGTAGTAGTACTATACTTTGTATAGTGTTATTTCTTATGGTGATTTTGATTAAATAGTGATAATTACACACATACATATAGACCTTTCCTATGTGTAATAGTTTGTGAAGGTTCTCATTCATCCAGGTCATGGTATATCTGTTGTATTCAATTAGATCAACTGGACTTGAAATGTAGTTCTTGAAGACGTTTCGCTAGTCATCCGACTGGCTTTCTCAATTCAGAATGACTTGTACAAGAATCTGTGGCAATTATGTACCCTGGAAAATCCCAATTAGCATATCACAGCCAGGTGTTAAGGGTGTGATTGGATAGTGGCTAAGATTGGACAGTGGCTAATTTTGGATTTGATAGTGGCTAATTTTCCAGGGTACATAATTGCCACAGATTCTTGTACAAGTCATTCTGAATTGAGAAAGCCAGTCGGATGACTAGCGAAACGTCTTCAAGAACTACATTTCAAGTCCAGTTGATCTAATTGAATACAACAGATATATGTGTAATAGTGTTATATACCCCCACCTAATTAATTAAACTCAATGTGCAATCTCCATAAAAATATAATTTATTTATATAATATAACGTATATATATATATATATATATATATATATATGTCTGTCTGTATCGATGTTGTTTTGAAAAGTCTTCAAGGGCTTGTACTGTTCCATTCCAGGTAACAAACAAGTCATTCATATAAATGGTATAGAGCATACAGTAACAAAATCATCACAACTCTAATTGGTACATGTACTTCTTTTCTAAATAACCCTTAAATAAGTTAGCATATGCAGGAGCTGCAGCACTGCCCATGTCAGCCCCCATCACTGGGGGAATATCTTGCCTTCAAATTTAAAATTATTATAATGCAAATTAAGGGCTTCGAAGATTAATTCTATAGGTGTATTACATATTTGTTGGTAGTTAATATAATTTGATGGCTTCCGGGCCCTGGGTATGTCCTATATTATTATACAGGGCTGCCACAGTAGCCAGGTACCACTTTGGATTCCACATTCCTATGCTCTAAAGCTTTCCAAAATAGTATGTAGTGTCTCTGATATAGTAATGAATTTCATCTTCAGAAATAAAGCCTTGTCCAATTCCTATTTTTATTAATTCCATAATCATATCTTGTACCTTACTGCTTGGATTAAATGTTAAAAAAAGTATAACATCTGGCTTCTATATGCTCCCACATTAACTTTGAGTAGTTTGTATAGTTCATAACTATTACAGCGCTTTTATACGCTCTAGGTCATTTAAAACGAAAATCTGTGTATGTTTTAGGTTGCACTTTAAAATGTTCTTTAATTTTCAATCTTCTTTCTAGCTTAAATAGATCTACTTCAAAGTTGAAAGCATTGTAGTGAGTAGTATGTACAGATGATAAACCTGTATTGAGAAGATTTAACCCTTCCTAAATTCTTTGTTCGATAGGTTGATTACATTCACAGTGCATTTTTTCCCAGTCATCCTTTCTGAGATAATGCACTGCCCACTTCTTGTCCTCTTGCCTGGTCTTTTGGGGGGAAAAACAGAAACAAATATGAAAAAAGAGAATCCCCCCCAAAAAATTGTTATAATTGTTATATATGTAACACAGTGATACAAGGCAAGAACTTTACTTGGGAACTACCATCTAAGCTAAATATTTTAAATACGGTAAACACTTAAAAGAGAACTATATCGCATATAATTGTTTTTTAAAAACAGATACAATGAAAAGTACCTGGGGAAGGGAGGTAGAATTGTCGCTTTTTACCTCCCAATATCATTTCTATGAGGAGCGGCAGCTTGAAAAAAAACGCTTCTGACAGGCTTTCTGAGTGCTTTGTGCTATCTTTAATACAGGAAGGCCCTGGGCCATAACCGGGCAGATAAAAACTGTATGTGCTGTAGTTTCTAAACTAAACAATATTGGGAGGTGGGAATAATCAATCCTACTTCCCTGTCCCAGGAACTTTTCATTTGTAAAAAGTAAATTTTTACAGGCTAGTTGTCCATTAACATCTTAACATTGCATTTCATATTAGTAGTTATTTAATAGAAGTTTCTTCCATAACACTTTGTATTGCATGAAATAAAATATATGCACATAACTTTATGCATGAATTATTTCCTAATTAAGAAACTATTCATCAACTAAAACAAGGTGTGCAATATCAAGACTGGGCAAGTACCAACATTTGGCTAAAGTAAACATTTTTAAAGGGCATGTCCACCCCCAAAACTAAAATTTAGCCCTCTACTGGCCCCACAATACAGTTTAAAAAAATCCTTACCTTACATTCCTGCTCCTTATGGTTCCCCTGTAGTCCATGTCCATGAATTTGTGTATTTCTCGATTTAGTGAATATTATGTGTGTCAAACCATTATGTAGAACAGATTGTATTTTAGAGATGCAATAAAATTTCAGTTTTAATTATAGGTGATATTGCTGAACAAACAGCACTTACATATGTTATGTAGAGGTTACTATGATATCCTAATGTAGGTAGTATGTGTCTTTGATATAAACAAAATGTCTCTGTATTGTTAAACACAGTTGGACACAGTTGGACAAACCAGTGCAAATATCGCTGTGATATTATTTTGCCAGCTGTGCTCACATATTAATATAGTTGATCGTTATAGGAGTTTTCAGGTTATATCTAAAATCAGCCATGCTATGCAAACAAGAATCTTTCGTGAAGTTTGCAAAATGTGTGCTTAAAAACAAAAAGGCCAACTCTTCAAATGCTGCCCTATGGTTTATTTTTCTCTCCCCAGTCTACAAATGATGCCAGATACGATGGATGTGGACAACTAAGAACATTAACATTAATAGGGCTATGTACTGAGATCTGTCTCTATTGCCTCCACTAGGCAATGCACTGAGCTGATAACTGCTCTCAGTGCATAGCGAATGGGGTTTTCCCATTTCAAAACTTTAACGCCAGCAATCTACTGGTGTAAAGTCTCTGTCTTAGAGAGACGTTATTGTCTCGGTACATAGCTTGCGGCGGTTTAGACAGAAAAAGGCGTTTGCAGCTTTTGGTACATAGCCCTGTAAATATTTGAGAGAAATGTGCTGCTTTGAAATGCCGGGGTTAACAGTTGATCAGTAAGGCAAATGTTTAACAACTCACTTTCAGTATTAATTTGCACAAGAGATTGATTGTTCCAACTAAATCACCTACACATAGCTTATCTTTCACCTTATCGTGTGGTTAAATTGGATATTTTAAAGTTTGCGGATTATCCTTGATGTTATTAAGCACCTGTTAGATTATTCAAAACACTGTGGACTTTTCCTTATCTCCTGTTGCAAGAAACTAACGAATTCTCAAGCTTTCAAAATAGCATAATAAATTGTACATGACATATGGTTTTCTAAATGAAGTTGTTCCAAGTAGTTTAAAAAGAAACTTTTCCATGCAAACCCAAATGTAGCTTTGTTTCTTCTATGGCTTGCTTTGATGAATAATACAAAGTTACTAAGCCGGAATTATAAGGTCAGACAGCCAGAGTGTGTTCTCCCCAGTTTGTGTGGTTTGCCAGCCTCTAGGCAGAATATTGATATAAGATTGTCAGCAATAGCCAATATTTTGATTTAGTCATTGAGTGGTTACAGATAGCATTAGCTGCATTTGGTCAGTGGTTCTCACCACACATATCTGCTTGTTTTCTCACCTAAATAAATTTAACTTCAACATGAAAGTTGTCTTTAAGCATTTTTTAAGCTACTTTTAAAAGCCTAGCTATTATATGTGGATAATTTTACGAGAAATCTGCTATTTCCTTCCCAGTGTTGGGTTTGGTTGGAGCAGTTGAAGAATCACTATAAAGTACATGGAAAGAACATGCATCTGTATGTGCTAATGGCTTAGAAAGAGAAAAAAATGGTGTATAATATATCTTAAGTGCCAAGTAGTAATAGATGTTAGTGCAGTATAGCTTTTACCCACGATTGCTACCCTGTTTTACGAATTCTGAGCTGTATGGAATGCTTGGTTTTATTTTAGATAGCTGATATCTTTACAATGATCATTACCACCAGTTATTTATAATGACCCCCAGTATAAACTTGTGATTAGTGATTTTTTTTATACAGTTGCTAATATTCCTTTGTCACAGCATTCGAAACACATACTGAAAATGATGTCTAAATTTACAGTTCCTTTATCCAGCTACAATACAAAAGGAACTATTAAATTTCAAAGACCGTTTTAAGTTAGGCTTCAAACTCTAATGCACAAAGACTTGGATGTCAAAGGCATCATACTGGAATGATATAAAGTATCTTCAGTTACTTAAAGATTTCTCAGCATTCTCATTGATGCTGAGAGAATCAGATAAAACTTGAACAGGTGGCAACTGTAGATGCATCCATCACAGTTAATTAGCTATGGCTGCAGGAAAAAGAACAAATCCTCAATCAACTGGGGCATAATAACTAAAAGAATGATGAGGATAAAAAATGGAAAAACAACTGGAACTCTTCATAATCCTTATAGCATCACATTATTTAAATTTAAATCTTAACCAACTGACCAGCTACATCATCTTTGACCCTAGATAAAAGCTACTTTGTGTACAAAATAATGAACTGTGAGAACAATGGTCTGTCCATTAGAACCTGCATTTCCAGATTTTAGGATACAACAAGGCAGGTAGCAATTGTATAAATACATCAATATAACAATTGAAAAGCAGAATAACAAAATAACTTTCTTGTCTAGTAAAATCCAACTTCCATGACCTATGTTAAATGTTACCCTGCATTTCTTGTACAGTTAGGCCAAGGCCACACAATTTGTGCTTGATGATACCCGCTTGCATTGCGATCCCTGTGATATTTGGGTTTCAGAGCACATGCAAATCATAACAATAATGGTGATCGCATGTGCACCGAAAATCAGATCACAGTGCAATGGGCACAGGTGCGCCTAGTGTGGCCACACCAATGCGTGCTCTTTTTAACAAATGGTCGGATGGCAGTCATTATCAGATTGTGCGTTAAAACCTGCAAGTATGGCTTAGACCTTAATGGGTAGGATTTTTCCCAAACATCCTCCAGTTTTCACTATAGCATATTTCTATTGTGGCGCAGAATAGCAGGACTTGCTGCTTTGCACACTCTGAGGCCATGCCCACTCCCTGGTGTTCCACTGCACTATCACACTACAAAGCGGCAATTGGTAACAATAATACGACATATCAAATTATTAAAATAACCTGTAGGAATGAGACCTAATCCGATGTAACATTTTTTTAGGGTCACACACACTAGCAAAAGATCAGTATTCAGTGCTAGCTCCTACTCTAAGCAATGTGGTCCATTTTGCCTTCAGGAAAGACACCCATTTAACATATAAAGCATGATGTTCTGTACTCACATTCCTGAAAAGGGCATATCCACCAACAAAACTAAAATTTTCCCCACTGTGTAGTGTTTAAAAATCATTACCTTACCACTCTGCTCCAAATGGTTCTCCTGGAGTGTCTAGCCAAAGTCCTAGAAAGTGAAGAGCAGGAGCCTGTCTGTGTGTAAAAAGGTTTTTGCCATTTACCTTTACCGTAGGTTTCTGGCATGCACAGTGGAGCCCCCCCCTCTCTCACTCCTGATCCCTCTTTGCTGCCTGTTGTCCTACCTTAAGACCCTCATTAGAAATGTAATTACATCCCTTCGTTCAACCGGCATCCTGCACTGCCAGCAGCTACGTCTGTGACGTGGCTTCCTGCAAGCAGAGGGACAGATCAGAACGCCCGGGGTCAACAAAGCTCTTGAAGTACATTCCTAATTATTTTTTTAGCAAACAAACATAGTGGCTGGGAGTGGGCTAGGGTCCCCTACACTACAGCTAAGGTTTATATTGAAGGTGGAGATACCCCTTAAATTATGCCATGGTGCACGGTCTTACTACAATCAGACCTGTTCTATACCTCATAAAAGTATGGTGCTATAGGTCAAATAAAAATTAAAACAAATACAACATGGAGAGTGATCTCCAAAAGTACCCACATAAGTGTGACCGAACTACAAATCTTAAACTCAGACTAGATAGAGCTTTCCCAGCTCACCGGGTCAAAACCAGGTTAAGGGCTGCCATCACTTACATTTACCAATTACCAGGCATATAAAACTACTGCCAAAACCCACTTTCTAACGGCCGTGGAAACAGATACCAGCCTTAATGGCTATAAATCTGAAATAATAATAAACATCTGCACAAGGGTGTATTTATAAATCGGTAGCCCGTAGGCACAAAAAGCCTGGCATCCTTAGCCCCACGCATAAACACAGACCAAACCCCATAAAACACACACCTTTTTTTGGGAAGAAAAGACTTTAAAGGGGGTGGATTGGTGAGTGGACAATGACAGCCACCCCTTCAACCACAGTCACCCTTAGGCGCATGCCTACTGTGCCGGCATCTGCAGCACTTACTGCCACACCCAGGGAGGAATAATACCAGATAGTACAACAAATATTAAATACATACAGGGAGATTCAATAAAAGTTCTTATCGTTTAAAATGGTGCTAATTTTGCCCCAACCAATCAGATGTTAGCTTTCAAATGTTAAATAAGATCTGATTGGTTGGGGCAAAATTAGCACCATTTTAAACGATAAGAACTTTTATTGAATCTCCCTGATAGTGTCTCAGAGGAGTTCTGTTAGAGCACTAGGCGAATCAGCTGAACAATTTTATGAAATCTCGTTTAATAATAGAAGAATAAAAACAGTGCAATAGTATTTACAAAAATAACTAACAAGCAGACATAAATCAAGGTAAAATAAAGGGATAAAAGGTGAAAATACTTGGACTTGGACCTTGCCGCAAATAATAAGGTCCAAGTCCTTAAAAGAATAAGTCCCCTGACACAGGGTGGTACCCAGGCTTCCTCAGCCAATCACCTAAAAGGGTAGGTTAGGTTCAGGGTATGTCCAAAACTTTATTACCCTCAGTATGGGCCACTCAAAAAACTAACAAGGCTGTCAATACCCATATCTTGGAAAATAAATGTACATTTTTAAAAACTCTGATATTCCATCCATCACCAAATCCCACAACAGTCATCCATCTAGATTGATGCGCATTTCACCATTGTCATCAAATCAGCTTCCTCAGGAGATAAGGTAAGGCGGAACCGAGTAAAGAGATGCAGAGGCTGGGGACTGTAAGTAAATATCGGCAGCAAGCCAGTTCAGCTAGCCATGACTACAACAGAAAATATATGCAATTTAGCAGCAGGTGTCCCACCAGAGCTTTGAAATGGCGAAAGTCCGGTAAGTCTCATTGAGTGGCCTAATTGAGGTCATAAACATGACAATCCTGAACATACAATTTTGGGATATTCCATTATCGTACTATTGTTGGATTGTTTGCTGTTGATCCTATGTTGAGTGTGCAATTTTTCCACCTGTGGGACAAGTTTGTCCGCTTAGGATCATTGCAAGAAAGGTCATCATAAATCCTAAATACAGTGCTATACTTACAGTAACTCAAAAAAGTGAGTACACCCTCACATTTTGTAAATATTTTATTAGATATTTTCATGGGACAATACTGAAGATATGCCAATTTATACAATGAAAAGTAGTCAGTGTACAGCTTGTATAGCAGTGTAAATTTACTTTATACACAGTACCGAACCGGATCCAACGGTATCGGACCTTTATCGCTACTATGTGTACGTAGCTTTCCTGAACGAGCTGCCGAACATTCACAAAATTCCCTCAGCCATGGCTGGGAATAGAAAGAACTCTTAGGACTGTGTGTGTATCGTGATTTTTGAAAAATGACAGACAAGATCTTGCAGATCCAAAAATCTGGCAAGTGTGTACCCAGCTTAAATCCTATTGAGCATCTGTGGGGCAACCCTTAAACGAAAGGTGGAGGAGCGCAAGGTCACTAACATCCACCAGATCTGCGATGCTGTCATGAAGGTGGTAAAGGAAGATAGATTTGTAAGGGTCACCAGGGGATGTAGGGGACGGAAGGATAGGGGGCACTTCTTTCCAGCTGGTTGATCCCAACAGATTTGCCATTTTAGGCAAAAATGTTGGTGATGATGGCTCGGAAGTAGCATGTATGGAGCGGGCCTTTCCCTTGAGCACCCAGGGAACGCCCATCTCCAATACAAGGGAGGGAGAACTGGGGGCTAGGAAGGATAGGCAGGTGGTAGTGGTAGGGGACTCCATTATTAAAAGGGTAGATTGGGTAATCTGTCGCCAAGACCCTGTATGCCGAACAGTGTGTTGTCTGCCTGGTGCTAGGATTCGACATGTGGTGGATTGTGTAGATAAATTATTGGGTGGGGCTGGGAGTGACCCAGTGGTCTTGGTTCACCTTGGTGCCAATGACAAAGTTAGAGGTGGAGGTGAGGTCCTTAAAAATGATTTCCGAGAATTAGGGGTCAAGTTAAAAGGGTATTGATGTCAGAAATACTACCGCATCCAAGTGCTACTCTAGGGAGGCAACAGGAGCTCAGGAGTAAAAATGCGTGGCTAAGAGGGTGGTGTAAGGAGATGGGGTTTGGGTATTTAGAGATCTGGGCTGACTTTTCTGTTGGCTACAGGCTCTTTAGTAGAGACGGATTGCACCTCAATGGTGATGGTGCAGCTGTTTTGGGGGAGAAGATGGCTAGGGGGTTGGAGGAGATTTTAAACTAGGTATGGGGAGGAGGGTATGTTGAATTACACAGGGGTAGATAGAGAAGTTAGGGATCAGGTGGCTAATAACACAACGGAGAACAGAGAAGGGGGAGGGGGGAGCCTAGAGCATAAGGAGGCATTTACGACCATGTATGGAAGTAAATCAATTGATCATCTTAAATGTATGTTTACAAGAAGTCTGGCTGGAAAAACCGGGGAACTTGAAATAATAGCTTTAAAGGAAAGGTATGATGTGATTGGTATAGCAGAATCATGGCTAAATGATTCACACGACTGGACAGTAAATGTTGAAGGATACTCCTTATTTAGATATGACAGAGTTAATAAGAATTGAGGAGGAGTATGTATGTATGTTAAACAGGAATTGAAACCAAATTTAAAAGATGGAATAGATGAGGGCGTAAACGATACAGAAGGAACAATATGGGTGGAACTGTGTACAGGAAGCAAGAAGGTAGGTAAATGAATTGTTGGAGTATGTTATAAACCGCCAAATGCCGGGGAGGAGGTGGAGATGAATCTCCATATGCAGTTGGCGAAGGCTGCTGGTATGGGGCATGTTTTGGTTATGGTCGATTTTAACTACCCTGACATGGATTGGAGTAAAGGAACTGCCAGCACCTCAAAAGGTATAAAGTTCTTACATTTCCTATATGAGCATTTTCTTTCACAGATGGTAGAAGTTCCTACTAGACAGAATGTGTTGTTGGATCTAGTGTTATCTAATAATCTCCTTATTTTGGAGATGAAGGTAATGGGAAGCTTAGAGAAATAGTGACCATGATCTAGTGTCATTTAACATAGGTTGCAAAAAACTAAAGTGCACTGGGTTAACAAAACCTTTTAACTTTAGGAAAGCTAATTGTATGCTGTTAAAGGAGTCGCTCCTGCTCATAGACTGGGATGAATTGTTTCTAGGTAAAGATACAGAGCAGATGTGGACCACTTTTAAAGGAATATTACACTATTACATTTCTAAATCTGGAACTTTAGGTAACAAGTGTAAAAAAATGAGGTCCACTCCTGCATGGCTTAATGCTCAGGTAAAAAGGGAGATGGAAAAAAAGAAAAAGGCTTTTAAATTTTTGAAAACAGAGGGAGGAACAGGCTTACAGGGAGTATAAAAGCTGTAATAAAGAGTGCAAGAAAGCAATTAAACTAGCTAAAAAATGAAATACGGATTGCCGAACAAAGCAAGTCCAACCCCAAAATGTTATAAGATGGTAAAAAGATGAGGACTGGTAATGTGGGACCATTAAATAATGGGGCTGAGATGGTTGTAGAGGATGCCAAAAAGGCTAATCTGCTAAACTGTTTTTTTACATTGATTTTTACTGTTGAGAATCCTTGTCCTTACAGCAGGGATTGTAATAATATGCAGGGTAGAAATGAAGAGTATTCACATTGGCTAACAGAGGATATGGTACGGAAACAATTAGACAAAGTTAATATCAATAAAGCCCCAGGACCAGATGGATTGCATCCTCGGATTTTAAAAGAGCTTAGTTCAGTTCTATCTAGACCACTGTTCCTCATCTTTTCAGATTCGCTTTGGTCTGGGGATGTGCCGCTGGATTGGAAAAAAGCCGATGTAATTCCAATATTCAAAAAAGTTAGTCGTTCACAGTAAAAGTCACTGGTATATGATTACCGGAGATATAACATCTCTCTATACCAGTATAGAACATGACAAGGGAATGGAGGTTGTTTCATATTTTTTGGCCAAGAAACACTCAGGTAATCCCCCCAGTGGATTCCTCATTGAATGTTTGGATTTAATTTTGCATAACAGCTACTTTAAATTTGAATGTGATTTCTTTCGCCAGGTAGTAGGTACGGCGATGGGTAGCCCTATGGCACCCTCGTATGCCAATTTGTTTGTGGGCTTTCTTGAGGAGAGTCGTGTGTACTCATTGTTTAAAAGCCATGCCATTGAATTCTGGCGTTATATAGATGACCTTTTTATCATCTGGTCACGGTCACTTAAACAGGCTTATGAATTCATTGAATTCTTTAATACATTGGATCAACGTATCAAACTGAACATTGAAATTACTAAGGAGACCATTCATTATCTTGACGTTAAGGTTCGAAAAATGGATGTGTACACAAGACTCTCTTTCTAAGCCCACTGACCGTAATACCCTTTTGCATAGAGACAGTTTTCACCCGCCCCACATTTTCAAAGGTCTGCCCAAGTCCCAGTTCACAAGAGTAACTAGGATTTGCTCTGATCATGTCGATCGGGATATTCAGACTAAAAAAAAGGGTAAAAAATTTAAAGCGAGGAACTATTCTGATTCCATGTTAAATGAGGTTCTTACTAGTTTGGTAGAACCTAAGGTTGGATGTAGACCTGTCTCAGGGGTACCATTTGTACAACAGTACACTACTGGGTCACATATGATTAATCACAATTTGAATAGATTTTGGCCATCTATTGAAGGGGACCACACCTTGGGTCAGGAGACACATTTGGAATATGCAGTGCAGTTTTGGAATCCCATATACAAAAGGGACATATTGGAAATTGAAGGAGTTCAGAGAAGGGCAACTAAATTAATAAGGGGAATGGAGGGGCTTGAATTAGACAAGTTAGGGCTGTTTACATTGGAGAAGCGACGTTTGAGTGGGGACATGATAACCTTATACAAATATATTAATGGGCCATACAATGAACTCTCTGGTGCATTGTTTACTAATAGGTCATATCAGAGGCCTCGTGGACAACCTTTAAGGTTGGAAGAAAAGAAGTTTCATCTTCAGGTTAGGAAAGGTTTCTTTACAGTGAGAACGGTGAAACTGTGGAACTGTCTTCCAGCAGAAGTGGTAATGGCAAGTTCATTGAATAGCTTTAAAAAAGGCCTGGATAAGTTTCTAAAACTAAAAAATATTGAGAATTACTGGTATTAATGCATATAGATCTGGTTAATCCAGGGATACTTTCCGATTGCCGTTTGGAGTCAGGAAGGAATTTTTTTCCCCTTTTTAGCTTTTTTTTTTGCCTTCCTCTGGATCAACTGTTAGGTAGGGTTAAAAAAAAAAAAAAGAAAAAAGGGTGAATAGGTTGGATGTGATGGATGTATGTCTTTATTCAATCTTCATTTCTATGTAACTATGTAAGTAGTGGAAGTGGAAACTTGTAAAGCCCTACTGAATTCCATGTACAAGAGAGTTACGGCAGTGCTGGAAAATAATGTTGGCCAAATAAAATATTGACACTTTAGGCACAATGTGGAAATTTTTTACTTAGTGGTATAGTCACATTTTTTGCCAGCAGTTTAGACATTAATGACTGTGTGTAGGTTTATACTGAGGTGACAGCAAATTTGAACTGTCATACAAGCTGTACATTGACTACATTGTATCAAAATGTAGTCAGTGTACAGCTTGTATAACAGTGCATTTTTGCTGCTGCCACAAAGCAATATACATATATATATATATATATATATATATATATATATATATATATATACAAGAATATGCAGCTCAAACCTTTATTTTAAATTACTTTCAGATGCGGTGCAAAGGAGTACCGGCAATTTATATATTACACAAAAGTCTCCAGCCCTCAACTATACATATAAGCATAAATTAATTAGATATCCCGATCAAACAAATATCCAAGCAACGAAGGGTAATTACCTGCACTAAAGTTAAAATGGATACATTTGGTTACATAGTTTGTACAAACTTGCTTGCATATATGTTTGATCGTGATATCTAATTAAGTTATGCATATATATATATACACACACACACACACACACACAAACTGTATATATATATATCGTATGCCAATGCCTTTATGGCATGGCAAGAAGATGAGTTCATCTTCGTCTCTCCTGCCTTCACCAGGTGTCTTACCTGGTGGAGGTATATAGACGATATCTTTCTTATATGGCGGGGCGACATTGGAACCCTCATGGAGTTCCACAGGATGATTAACGATTTACATCCTAATATAAAGTATTCACTGAATTATGATGTTCATTCTATCTGTTTTTTGGATGTTAGAATCATTAAACAGGGAGAGAAGTTAGAAACTGAACTTTTTTCTAAACCTACGGATAGATACCAAATATTGTCATTCAGTTTTTACCCCAAGCATACTAGAAGGTCCATCCCTATTAGCCAATTTGCTCGGGTGGACCGCATAGTGAGTGAAGGGGGTAGAAAAATGGAACAGATTGGGGAAATGTACCAAAAATTTCGTCATAGAGGTTATCCAAAAAGGGTACTAGATGATGCTTTGGTTAGGATTAATAATAAAGACAGTAAACAAGATATAAGAGGACCCCGTTTACCCTTTGTTCTGAACTATGGGATTGGAGTTAACAGGGTTGCTGAGGTGGTGCGGAGACATTGGCATATACTCGGATAGGCCTATCCGGATGTTCCGGAGTTTGCCAATGCACCCCTGATTTCTTTTCGTAGGGGACGCACCATCGGCACCAATTTGGTTAGATCTACAATGAGGACCAATAATGAATGTACACGGTCCTATAGTAGAATTCAACGTAAGGGCATGTACCCATGCCTAAGATGTAAACAATGCAGATATGTTAATAAGGGATCTTTGTTTGTTCACCCTAATACAGGTGAAGAATTCACTCTTAGAGGACATTACACATGCGACAGCCAGTGTGTAGTGTATGTTCTGTGGTGCCCTTGTGGTCTCCTATATGTTGGAGAGACCACTCAGTCTATAAAGTCGAGAATTTCTCAGCACAGGTCGAGTATTAGACTTAAAGATGCTAAATTACCGGTGTCTAAACACTGTATAGATTATGGACATGATCCAGATTGCCTCAAGTTCATGGTATTAGAGATGGTCCCGGTTCCGTTGAGGGGGGGAGACCGCAAGCTGAGGCTCCGCCAACGTGAGGTGTGGTGGATCCACAGACTGGGGTCTCTTGCCCCCAATGGACTTAATAGGGATTATGATTTGTATGTGTTTATCTAAAATTATGATGCGGCTCCAAAGGTGTTGTCTTTAGTGGGTGTTGCCACTAGGGGGTGGTAACATCAGTGTGTGGAGTTTCCACCTGTGCAGAGGGAAATGAGGTGTGGTCATGGGAGGTGTTGGACATAGGTCATATCCTGTTATACCTTATAAATAGGTTTATGTTTGATGTATCTTGTAACAAATTATCTATCACCTGATGAAGGGGACTTTGTTTCCCCGAAACGTTAACAGTTAGTTGTAGCAAACAATGGCAGACAGCTGGATTCAGTGTGAATTTAAAAGGGATATAAACACATAGGCCAATCATTGGGTATTTGGAAAAGGGTATTGCAGTTTTACAGACAGATTTTGAAGTAGAAAATAGAGGACAAATCCAAGATGTGCGAGTTGGCCATGCTCACTTTCCAAAGCCACTCTCACTTTTGAGGTAACAGCCACTTTGAGGTAACCACCTGGTACGCTGTAATTATAGTATTAGGCCAAAATGGACCAAAAACACACAGTCCATTTTCTGGTACATTTTCATCCATTTTCTTTGTCCGTTTTTGGGATTTGAGCACTAACAATGAATTTATCTTTATCAGGTTAAAGACCAATCCTGAAGGAGTATCGCACACACATTTCTCTTTATAAGAACCCAGGGTGAGAAACTAAACCCTGGGTTAAGCATCTCATTCCCATACTTACAATTTTATAACTCTTTATTTCACAAGTTCAGAATAAAGTTTATATGAACATAATTAAGTGGACGGATTAAAAGAGTGCTGGATAACTATTCAGTATACAGAAAGAAATCGAGTTAATAAAGTTTCGGCACTGTAGGTTTGTCATACCGACTGCTCCACACTTTGTTCTGCTGATCTCCTGGTGCAGTCAGGTAGAAGGACGGGCTTTGAAAACTGTTAATATTTACAATAAGAGAGAGTTCCAAGAATACAGTAAGTGCCCTTGGAAACAATGCACAAGTGCAATTGCACCAAATTAAATTGCTTTAAGCATTTCTAACAGAACACCCCTCTATCTCAAAAATCCCCCACCAACTATTTATATTTTCTAATGTATATTTTCTAATGTATTTTCTAATGTACACACTGTGCCACTTCAGTTGTGTTGTACTTGTGCACAGCACATTCAATCTGAGTCAGGTCAGCCCAGCCTGAGCCCCAGACTCCAGTAAGTCTACTAAATAATATGAATTTAAAAAATGATGAAATCATGAAAATGAAATGACACTTTTACAGAGATAGATAGACGAAAGATGTAGATAGACAGACAGACGGACGGGCGGGCAGGCGGGCTGGCAGGCAGGCAGGCAGACAGGCAGACAGACAGATAGATAAACAGAAGATAGAGAGACAGATTGAAAGACATAGATAGACAAATAGATAGACAGATAGATAGACAGACAGATAGATAGACAGACAGATAGACAGACATATAGACAGACAAATAGATAGACAGACAGATAGACAGACAGATAGACAGACAGATAGACAGACAAATAGATAGACAGACAGATAGAGATAATTAAGGTTTGTACACACGTGCAATTGCGGGTCCAGATGTGTACGAAGGTTCGTTTCAGCTGATAATCGGCCTGTGTATGGGCCATTTATCGTCCGAAACAGCCGGTCATTTGGAGATCCGCTCGGTCAGTCGGGCAATGATCCCCGACCCAACAGCCATTTCGGCCAATAAAGGGCCCATACATGAGCCGATTATTGGCAGAAACAAACGTTCGTACACATCGTGCATCATGGCTCGGGACCCGCGATCACACGTGTGTACGAACCTTTAGACAGAGTGACAGACAGAAAAATAGACAGACATATAGATAGGCAGATAGAGATATATAGACGGATGGACGGATGGAAGGACGGACGGATTTTTATGGCAATTATAGCCAAAGTAGTCATGTCAGGGGGAGGAGGGAGTTGTGGTTGGCTGGCATGTTAGCCCCATCCAAAATTTTGCTGGAGGGCCCACTGATTTCTAGTTACGCCCCTGGTCTCCACATTTAGTTAGTACATACTCCCTTCCAGACGAAGTTAATAAGGAATTTGTAGAAGTCACTTTTACAGAGATAGATAGACAATAGATGTAGATAGACAGACAGAAGGACGGACGGGCGGGCGGGCGGGCAGGCAGGCAGGCAAGCAGGCAGACAGACAGACAGACAGACAGACAGATAGATAGATAGATAAACAGAAGATAGACAGGGAGATTGAAAGACAAATAGATAGACAAATAGATAGACAGATAGATAGACAGGCAGATAGATAGACAGACAGATAGACAGACAGATAGACAGACAGATAGACAGACAGATAGACAGACAAATAGATAGACAGACAGATAGAGATAATTAAGGTTTGTACACACGTGCGATTGCGGGTCCCGGTGTGTACGAAGGTTCCTTTCAGCTGATAATCGGCCTGTGTATGGGCCATTTATCATCCAAAACAGCCGGTTATTTGGATGATAAGCTCGGTCAGTCGGGCAACGATCCCTGACCCAACGGCCTTTTCGGCCGATAAAGGGCCCATACACGAGCCGATTATCGGCAGAAACAAACGTTCGTACACATCGTGCATCATGGCTTAGGACCCGCGATCACACGTGTGTATGAACCTTTAGACAGAGTGACAGACAGAAAAATAGACAGACATATAGATAGATAGACATATAGATAGGCAGATAGAGATATATAGACGGATGGACGGATGGAAGGACGGACGGATTTGTATGGCAATTATAGCCAAAGTAGTCATGTCAGGGGGAGGAGGGAGTTGTGGTTGGCTGGCATGTTAGCCCCATCCAAAATTTTGCTGGAGGGCCCACTGATTTCTAGTTACGCCCCTGGTCTCCACATTTAGTCAGTACATACTCCCTTCCAGACAAAATTAATAAGGAATTTGTAGAAGTTACTCTGCCAAGTACAAAATGGGGGGATTTTTTTTATCCATGTACAATTTTGTTAAATAGCATTCATAATTGTATTAACCTAAACATTCCATTTCAGGTCTGCACTGTATGTTTAAATTCCTAAATTTTTGTTTTAAAATCAGTTTTTAAATCAGTGGTTGTTAAATTCTAACAAACACTAACAATTTATGAAAGATAACAGACAGAATCTTACAGATCAAATAGCAGCACAAACAGCATTATCCCCATCTGAAATTAACAGACACCCAACCTGCATCCGTAAAATCGTTAATCTGACCCACACCCGCTTTGCTAGTGGGTTCCATAACTGCACGTGGCCAGGCTTGCAATTAGCCTGAACTGCAACCTAATCGGCACCAAAATTGAACAGACCTTCAAGCGGACCCACACCTGCTACATGATCCAACCTTCACCTACAGCGACCTACACTCACAATTTAACAGACCTGCAACTTGCACTCGATACCTGTCTTAATCTGTTCTAACTGAACCTGACCAGCAACCCATTAAAACTCACGGTGGTTTACCTAAACCCAAACTACAAATTTGGCAAACCATGGTTACCTATCCCCATGCAGGACTGTAGGTCAGGTCACATCCTCAATTAACTAATGCTGGGTACACACACTAAGAGCTTCTGAGGCTGATGAACATTTACCATCGGCCTCAGGATCGTTCAGAAATGCCAGAAAATTTGCCTTGCCCGCGTTCATCTCCCTGTACTTAAAGTCAATATAGGGATTCAATATAGGGAGTTGCATGCGTCTGAAGGAAATTTGCAGTCCTTCTGCAAACTTTACATTGTGAACTGGAGGGCTTACTGTAACACTGAGTAATGGGTGGGGGGGTTCCCAAGGGTGTTGGATATCTGTATATAGCAAGCAGGTAAATAAATTACAATCATTTGAGCTTGCCTCTGTCCTCAGTTAGTTGTGATTCTCTTCTTAAGTTCCTCTAAATATACTGTATGAATCTCAGTGTAGGTTTGTCACTCAGTCTCTATCCTATCCAATTGGCTAGCATAATTGGAGCATCTGATTGGCAATTTGTGCTGCCCTTCAATGCAATCTGCTCTTCGATTTGCTGCCTGCATAGGTTGTGTGTTGGGCATAGGTTGTGTGTTGGGCAATTACTAGATTCACCATCACATCGCAGCACACATATTAGATCGCATCCCCTATTAAAGGACAATTATTCTTACCTCCTCCCCACTCCTCTTCTAACAACTGCTGGGCTGTTTGCACTTATACTGATATCCTTACACAGCGCTGCTCCACTAAACTCCGTCCCCACCTCTCTGTTGGCAACAAGGCTAATTAGAAGATACGCTCTGCAAGGAGTGTGTCTTCCTATTGGACCCTCCGCGGATGCAGACTAGGGAGCAGAGCAGTGCTGTGTAAGTATATCAGTGTAAGTGCAAACAGCCCAGCAGTTGTTAGAAGAGGAGTGGGGAGGAGGTAACAAATTTTATCAGTCTGACACTATATATTATCCTATTTATATTATATGAATAGAAGTGCCAAAAAAACCTTTACCACAAGAGGTTATGAGGTCCTGTTCTGTAGTTACAGACGGGGTGGATTTTAATAAAGAGTCTACAGTATATTCAAATCCACCCCATCTGCTGTCTACCACAGAATACTCATTTGAAACAAAGGGAAAACATTGAATTCACCTCCAGTATTCAAAAGAAAAGTGGAAAAGGTGTTTAAATGTTTAAACTGTCAAAACAACACGAATTGTCAAAACCCACGCATGCTCTATGCATCTGAACAACAAAAATTGCCAACGAGCATGTACACACATCACCGATATGGTCGTTTGACACTATCAAAAGATCAAAATTTTCGATCAGGAACGAGCGACATTACAACCGATCGGTATTGGACGTTCGTTAACGACATCATCGTTCATATACCATTAACACGAACGATATTGGTGCAATTCGTCCCGAATGGTCTGAAATCGTTCGTTTCTCCAACCAAATCTTTCATGTGTGTACCTAGCTTAAGTGAGATATCAGAAACTCATTGGATGTTAGTAAAATTCCACTTCCTTTTACTGTCCCAATTCCACTTCCTTTTAGAGACCCATGTAGAAATCCTAGAGGTGTGGCTAAACCTACCATTTTGAGCTTTCCATTCAAACTTAGGGGTGTCAAGTAAAGTAAGTATACTTTATTAACTGTATATCATTTGTTTTGTAATTCAGTAGTAGGTAGTAGTACTATACTTTGTATAGTGTTATTTCTTATGGTGATTTTGATTAAATAGTGATAATTACACACATACATATAGACCTTTCCTATGTGTAATAGTTTGTGAAGGTTCTCATTCATCCAGGTCATGGTATATCTGTTGTATTCAATTAGATCAACTGGACTTGAAATGTAGTTCTTGAAGACGTTTCGCTAGTCATCCGACTGGCTTTCTCAATTCAGAATGACTTGTACAAGAATCTGTGGCAATTATGTACCCTGGAAAATCCCAATTAGCATATCACAGCCAGGTGTTAAGGGTGTGATTGGATAGTGGCTAAGATTGGACAGTGGCTAATTTTGGATTTGATAGTGGCTAATTTTCCAGGGTACATAATTGCCACAGATTCTTGTACAAGTCATTCTGAATTGAGAAAGCCAGTCGGATGACTAGCGAAACGTCTTCAAGAACTACATTTCAAGTCCAGTTGATCTAATTGAATACAACAGATATATGTGTAATAGTGTTATATACCCCCACCTAATTAATTAAACTCAATGTGCAATCTCCATAAAAATATAATTTATTTATATAATATAACGTATATATATATATATATATATATATATATATGTCTGTCTGTATCGATGTTGTTTTGAAAAGTCTTCAAGGGCTTGTACTGTTCCATTCCAGGTAACAAACAAGTCATTCATATAAATGGTATAGAGCATACAGTAACAAAATCATCACAACTCTAATTGGTACATGTACTTCTTTTCTAAATAACCCTTAAATAAGTTAGCATATGCAGGAGCTGCAGCACTGCCCATGTCAGCCCCCATCACTGGGGGAATATCTTGCCTTCAAATTTAAAATTATTATAATGCAAATTAAGGGCTTCGAAGATTAATTCTATAGGTGTATTACATATTTGTTGGTAGTTAATATAATTTGATGGCTTCCGGGCCCTGGGTATGTCCTATATTATTATACAGGGCTGCCACAGTAGCCAGGTACCACTTTGGATTCCACATTCCTATGCTCTAAAGCTTTCCAAAATAGTATGTAGTGTCTCTGATATAGTAATGAATTTCATCTTCAGAAATAAAGCCTTGTCCAATTCCTATTTTTATTAATTCCATAATCATATCTTGTACCTTACTGCTTGGATTAAATGTTAAAAAAAGTATAACATCTGGCTTCTATATGCTCCCACATTAACTTTGAGTAGTTTGTATAGTTCATAACTATTACAGCGCTTTTATACGCTCTAGGTCATTTAAAACGAAAATCTGTGTATGTTTTAGGTTGCACTTTAAAATGTTCTTTAATTTTCAATCTTCTTTCTAGCTTAAATAGATCTACTTCAAAGTTGAAAGCATTGTAGTGAGTAGTATGTACAGATGATAAACCTGTATTGAGAAGATTTAACCCTTCCTAAATTCTTTGTTCGATAGGTTGATTACATTCACAGTGCATTTTTTCCCAGTCATCCTTTCTGAGATAATGCACTGCCCACTTCTTGTCCTCTTGCCTGGTCTTTTGGGGGGAAAAACAGAAACAAATATGAAAAAAGAGAATCCCCCCCAAAAAATTGTTATAATTGTTATATATGTAACACAGTGATACAAGGCAAGAACTTTACTTGGGAACTACCATCTAAGCTAAATATTTTAAATACGGTAAACACTTAAAAGAGAACTATATCGCATATAATTGTTTTTTAAAAACAGATACAATGAAAAGTACCTGGGGAAGGGAGGTAGAATTGTCGCTTTTTACCTCCCAATATCATTTCTATGAGGAGCGGCAGCTTGAAAAAAAACGCTTCTGACAGGCTTTCTGAGTGCTTTGTGCTATCTTTAATACAGGAAGGCCCTGGGCCATAACCGGGCAGATAAAAACTGTATGTGCTGTAGTTTCTAAACTAAACAATATTGGGAGGTGGGAATAATCAATCCTACTTCCCTGTCCCAGGAACTTTTCATTTGTAAAAAGTAAATTTTTACAGGCTAGTTGTCCATTAACATCTTAACATTGCATTTCATATTAGTAGTTATTTAATAGAAGTTTCTTCCATAACACTTTGTATTGCATGAAATAAAATATATGCACATAACTTTATGCATGAATTATTTCCTAATTAAGAAACTATTCATCAACTAAAACAAGGTGTGCAATATCAAGACTGGGCAAGTACCAACATTTGGCTAAAGTAAACATTTTTAAAGGGCATGTCCACCCCCAAAACTAAAATTTAGCCCTCTACTGGCCCCACAATACAGTTTAAAAAAATCCTTACCTTACATTCCTGCTCCTTATGGTTCCCCTGTAGTCCATGTCCATGAATTTGTGTATTTCTCGATTTAGTGAATATTATGTGTGTCAAACCATTATGTAGAACAGATTGTATTTTAGAGATGCAATAAAATTTCAGTTTTAATTATAGGTGATATTGCTGAACAAACAGCACTTACATATGTTATGTAGAGGTTACTATGATATCCTAATGTAGGTAGTATGTGTCTTTGATATAAACAAAATGTCTCTGTATTGTTAAACACAGTTGGACACAGTTGGACAAACCAGTGCAAATATCGCTGTGATATTATTTTGCCAGCTGTGCTCACATATTAATATAGTTGATCGTTATAGGAGTTTTCAGGTTATATCTAAAATCAGCCATGCTATGCAAACAAGAATCTTTCGTGAAGTTTGCAAAATGTGTGCTTAAAAACAAAAAGGCCAACTCTTCAAATGCTGCCCTATGGTTTATTTTTCTCTCCCCAGTCTACAAATGATGCCAGATACGATGGATGTGGACAACTAAGAACATTAACATTAATAGGGCTATGTACTGAGATCTGTCTCTATTGCCTCCACTAGGCAATGCACTGAGCTGATAACTGCTCTCAGTGCATAGCGAATGGGGTTTTCCCATTTCAAAACTTTAACGCCAGCAATCTACTGGTGTAAAGTCTCTGTCTTAGAGAGACGTTATTGTCTCGGTACATAGCTTGCGGCGGTTTAGACAGAAAAAGGCGTTTGCAGCTTTTGGTACATAGCCCTGTAAATATTTGAGAGAAATGTGCTGCTTTGAAATGCCGGGGTTAACAGTTGATCAGTAAGGCAAATGTTTAACAACTCACTTTCAGTATTAATTTGCACAAGAGATTGATTGTTCCAACTAAATCACCTACACATAGCTTATCTTTCACCTTATCGTGTGGTTAAATTGGATATTTTAAAGTTTGCGGATTATCCTTGATGTTATTAAGCACCTGTTAGATTATTCAAAACACTGTGGACTTTTCCTTATCTCCTGTTGCAAGAAACTAACGAATTCTCAAGCTTTCAAAATAGCATAATAAATTGTACATGACATATGGTTTTCTAAATGAAGTTGTTCCAAGTAGTTTAAAAAGAAACTTTTCCATGCAAACCCAAATGTAGCTTTGTTTCTTCTATGGCTTGCTTTGATGAATAATACAAAGTTACTAAGCCGGAATTATAAGGTCAGACAGCCAGAGTGTGTTCTCCCCAGTTTGTGTGGTTTGCCAGCCTCTAGGCAGAATATTGATATAAGATTGTCAGCAATAGCCAATATTTTGATTTAGTCATTGAGTGGTTACAGATAGCATTAGCTGCATTTGGTCAGTGGTTCTCACCACACATATCTGCTTGTTTTCTCACCTAAATAAATTTAACTTCAACATGAAAGTTGTCTTTAAGCATTTTTTAAGCTACTTTTAAAAGCCTAGCTATTATATGTGGATAATTTTACGAGAAATCTGCTATTTCCTTCCCAGTGTTGGGTTTGGTTGGAGCAGTTGAAGAATCACTATAAAGTACATGGAAAGAACATGCATCTGTATGTGCTAATGGCTTAGAAAGAGAAAAAAATGGTGTATAATATATCTTAAGTGCCAAGTAGTAATAGATGTTAGTGCAGTATAGCTTTTACCCACGATTGCTACCCTGTTTTACGAATTCTGAGCTGTATGGAATGCTTGGTTTTATTTTAGATAGCTGATATCTTTACAATGATCATTACCACCAGTTATTTATAATGACCCCCAGTATAAACTTGTGATTAGTGATTTTTTTTATACAGTTGCTAATATTCCTTTGTCACAGCATTCGAAACACATACTGAAAATGATGTCTAAATTTACAGTTCCTTTATCCAGCTACAATACAAAAGGAACTATTAAATTTCAAAGACCGTTTTAAGTTAGGCTTCAAACTCTAATGCACAAAGACTTGGATGTCAAAGGCATCATACTGGAATGATATAAAGTATCTTCAGTTACTTAAAGATTTCTCAGCATTCTCATTGATGCTGAGAGAATCAGATAAAACTTGAACAGGTGGCAACTGTAGATGCATCCATCACAGTTAATTAGCTATGGCTGCAGGAAAAAGAACAAATCCTCAATCAACTGGGGCATAATAACTAAAAGAATGATGAGGATAAAAAATGGAAAAACAACTGGAACTCTTCATAATCCTTATAGCATCACATTATTTAAATTTAAATCTTAACCAACTGACCAGCTACATCATCTTTGACCCTAGATAAAAGCTACTTTGTGTACAAAATAATGAACTGTGAGAACAATGGTCTGTCCATTAGAACCTGCATTTCCAGATTTTAGGATACAACAAGGCAGGTAGCAATTGTATAAATACATCAATATAACAATTGAAAAGCAGAATAACAAAATAACTTTCTTGTCTAGTAAAATCCAACTTCCATGACCTATGTTAAATGTTACCCTGCATTTCTTGTACAGTTAGGCCAAGGCCACACAATTTGTGCTTGATGATACCCGCTTGCATTGCGATCCCTGTGATATTTGGGTTTCAGAGCACATGCAAATCATAACAATAATGGTGATCGCATGTGCACCGAAAATCAGATCACAGTGCAATGGGCACAGGTGCGCCTAGTGTGGCCACACCAATGCGTGCTCTTTTTAACAAATGGTCGGATGGCAGTCATTATCAGATTGTGCGTTAAAACCTGCAAGTATGGCTTAGACCTTAATGGGTAGGATTTTTCCCAAACATCCTCCAGTTTTCACTATAGCATATTTCTATTGTGGCGCAGAATAGCAGGACTTGCTGCTTTGCACACTCTGAGGCCATGCCCACTCCCTGGTGTTCCACTGCACTATCACACTACAAAGCGGCAATTGGTAACAATAATACGACATATCAAATTATTAAAATAACCTGTAGGAATGAGACCTAATCCGATGTAACATTTTTTTAGGGTCACACACACTAGCAAAAGATCAGTATTCAGTGCTAGCTCCTACTCTAAGCAATGTGGTCCATTTTGCCTTCAGGAAAGACACCCATTTAACATATAAAGCATGATGTTCTGTACTCACATTCCTGAAAAGGGCATATCCACCAACAAAACTAAAATTTTCCCCACTGTGTAGTGTTTAAAAATCATTACCTTACCACTCTGCTCCAAATGGTTCTCCTGGAGTGTCTAGCCAAAGTCCTAGAAAGTGAAGAGCAGGAGCCTGTCTGTGTGTAAAAAGGTTTTTGCCATTTACCTTTACCGTAGGTTTCTGGCATGCACAGTGGAGCCCCCCCCTCTCTCACTCCTGATCCCTCTTTGCTGCCTGTTGTCCTACCTTAAGACCCTCATTAGAAATGTAATTACATCCCTTCGTTCAACCGGCATCCTGCACTGCCAGCAGCTACGTCTGTGACGTGGCTTCCTGCAAGCAGAGGGACAGATCAGAACGCCCGGGGTCAACAAAGCTCTTGAAGTACATTCCTAATTATTTTTTTAGCAAACAAACATAGTGGCTGGGAGTGGGCTAGGGTCCCCTACACTACAGCTAAGGTTTATATTGAAGGTGGAGATACCCCTTAAATTATGCCATGGTGCACGGTCTTACTACAATCAGACCTGTTCTATACCTCATAAAAGTATGGTGCTATAGGTCAAATAAAAATTAAAACAAATACAACATGGAGAGTGATCTCCAAAAGTACCCACATAAGTGTGACCGAACTACAAATCTTAAACTCAGACTAGATAGAGCTTTCCCAGCTCACCGGGTCAAAACCAGGTTAAGGGCTGCCATCACTTACATTTACCAATTACCAGGCATATAAAACTACTGCCAAAACCCACTTTCTAACGGCCGTGGAAACAGATACCAGCCTTAATGGCTATAAATCTGAAATAATAATAAACATCTGCACAAGGGTGTATTTATAAATCGGTAGCCCGTAGGCACAAAAAGCCTGGCATCCTTAGCCCCACGCATAAACACAGACCAAACCCCATAAAACACACACCTTTTTTTGGGAAGAAAAGACTTTAAAGGGGGTGGATTGGTGAGTGGACAATGACAGCCACCCCTTCAACCACAGTCACCCTTAGGCGCATGCCTACTGTGCCGGCATCTGCAGCACTTACTGCCACACCCAGGGAGGAATAATACCAGATAGTACAACAAATATTAAATACATACAGGGAGATTCAATAAAAGTTCTTATCGTTTAAAATGGTGCTAATTTTGCCCCAACCAATCAGATGTTAGCTTTCAAATGTTAAATAAGATCTGATTGGTTGGGGCAAAATTAGCACCATTTTAAACGATAAGAACTTTTATTGAATCTCCCTGATAGTGTCTCAGAGGAGTTCTGTTAGAGCACTAGGCGAATCAGCTGAACAATTTTATGAAATCTCGTTTAATAATAGAAGAATAAAAACAGTGCAATAGTATTTACAAAAATAACTAACAAGCAGACATAAATCAAGGTAAAATAAAGGGATAAAAGGTGAAAATACTTGGACTTGGACCTTGCCGCAAATAATAAGGTCCAAGTCCTTAAAAGAATAAGTCCCCTGACACAGGGTGGTACCCAGGCTTCCTCAGCCAATCACCTAAAAGGGTAGGTTAGGTTCAGGGTATGTCCAAAACTTTATTACCCTCAGTATGGGCCACTCAAAAAACTAACAAGGCTGTCAATACCCATATCTTGGAAAATAAATGTACATTTTTAAAAACTCTGATATTCCATCCATCACCAAATCCCACAACAGTCATCCATCTAGATTGATGCGCATTTCACCATTGTCATCAAATCAGCTTCCTCAGGAGATAAGGTAAGGCGGAACCGAGTAAAGAGATGCAGAGGCTGGGGACTGTAAGTAAATATCGGCAGCAAGCCAGTTCAGCTAGCCATGACTACAACAGAAAATATATGCAATTTAGCAGCAGGTGTCCCACCAGAGCTTTGAAATGGCGAAAGTCCGGTAAGTCTCATTGAGTGGCCTAATTGAGGTCATAAACATGACAATCCTGAACATACAATTTTGGGATATTCCATTATCGTACTATTGTTGGATTGTTTGCTGTTGATCCTATGTTGAGTGTGCAATTTTTCCACCTGTGGGACAAGTTTGTCCGCTTAGGATCATTGCAAGAAAGGTCATCATAAATCCTAAATACAGTGCTATACTTACAGTAACTCAAAAAAGTGAGTACACCCTCACATTTTGTAAATATTTTATTAGATATTTTCATGGGACAATACTGAAGATATGCCAATTTATACAATGAAAAGTAGTCAGTGTACAGCTTGTATAGCAGTGTAAATTTACTTTATACACAGTACCGAACCGGATCCAACGGTATCGGACCTTTATCGCTACTATGTGTACGTAGCTTTCCTGAACGAGCTGCCGAACATTCACAAAATTCCCTCAGCCATGGCTGGGAATAGAAAGAACTCTTAGGACTGTGTGTGTATCGTGATTTTTGAAAAATGACAGACAAGATCTTGCAGATCCAAAAATCTGGCAAGTGTGTACCCAGCTTAAATCCTATTGAGCATCTGTGGGGCAACCCTTAAACGAAAGGTGGAGGAGCGCAAGGTCACTAACATCCACCAGATCTGCGATGCTGTCATGAAGGTGGTAAAGGAAGATAGATTTGTAAGGGTCACCAGGGGATGTAGGGGACGGAAGGATAGGGGGCACTTCTTTCCAGCTGGTTGATCCCAACAGATTTGCCATTTTAGGCAAAAATGTTGGTGATGATGGCTCGGAAGTAGCATGTATGGAGCGGGCCTTTCCCTTGAGCACCCAGGGAACGCCCATCTCCAATACAAGGGAGGGAGAACTGGGGGCTAGGAAGGATAGGCAGGTGGTAGTGGTAGGGGACTCCATTATTAAAAGGGTAGATTGGGTAATCTGTCGCCAAGACCCTGTATGCCGAACAGTGTGTTGTCTGCCTGGTGCTAGGATTCGACATGTGGTGGATTGTGTAGATAAATTATTGGGTGGGGCTGGGAGTGACCCAGTGGTCTTGGTTCACCTTGGTGCCAATGACAAAGTTAGAGGTGGAGGTGAGGTCCTTAAAAATGATTTCCGAGAATTAGGGGTCAAGTTAAAAGGGTATTGATGTCAGAAATACTACCGCATCCAAGTGCTACTCTAGGGAGGCAACAGGAGCTCAGGAGTAAAAATGCGTGGCTAAGAGGGTGGTGTAAGGAGATGGGGTTTGGGTATTTAGAGATCTGGGCTGACTTTTCTGTTGGCTACAGGCTCTTTAGTAGAGACGGATTGCACCTCAATGGTGATGGTGCAGCTGTTTTGGGGGAGAAGATGGCTAGGGGGTTGGAGGAGATTTTAAACTAGGTATGGGGAGGAGGGTATGTTGAATTACACAGGGGTAGATAGAGAAGTTAGGGATCAGGTGGCTAATAACACAACGGAGAACAGAGAAGGGGGAGGGGGGAGCCTAGAGCATAAGGAGGCATTTACGACCATGTATGGAAGTAAATCAATTGATCATCTTAAATGTATGTTTACAAGAAGTCTGGCTGGAAAAACCGGGGAACTTGAAATAATAGCTTTAAAGGAAAGGTATGATGTGATTGGTATAGCAGAATCATGGCTAAATGATTCACACGACTGGACAGTAAATGTTGAAGGATACTCCTTATTTAGATATGACAGAGTTAATAAGAATTGAGGAGGAGTATGTATGTATGTTAAACAGGAATTGAAACCAAATTTAAAAGATGGAATAGATGAGGGCGTAAACGATACAGAAGGAACAATATGGGTGGAACTGTGTACAGGAAGCAAGAAGGTAGGTAAATGAATTGTTGGAGTATGTTATAAACCGCCAAATGCCGGGGAGGAGGTGGAGATGAATCTCCATATGCAGTTGGCGAAGGCTGCTGGTATGGGGCATGTTTTGGTTATGGTCGATTTTAACTACCCTGACATGGATTGGAGTAAAGGAACTGCCAGCACCTCAAAAGGTATAAAGTTCTTACATTTCCTATATGAGCATTTTCTTTCACAGATGGTAGAAGTTCCTACTAGACAGAATGTGTTGTTGGATCTAGTGTTATCTAATAATCTCCTTATTTTGGAGATGAAGGTAATGGGAAGCTTAGAGAAATAGTGACCATGATCTAGTGTCATTTAACATAGGTTGCAAAAAACTAAAGTGCACTGGGTTAACAAAACCTTTTAACTTTAGGAAAGCTAATTGTATGCTGTTAAAGGAGTCGCTCCTGCTCATAGACTGGGATGAATTGTTTCTAGGTAAAGATACAGAGCAGATGTGGACCACTTTTAAAGGAATATTACACTATTACATTTCTAAATCTGGAACTTTAGGTAACAAGTGTAAAAAAATGAGGTCCACTCCTGCATGGCTTAATGCTCAGGTAAAAAGGGAGATGGAAAAAAAGAAAAAGGCTTTTAAATTTTTGAAAACAGAGGGAGGAACAGGCTTACAGGGAGTATAAAAGCTGTAATAAAGAGTGCAAGAAAGCAATTAAACTAGCTAAAAAATGAAATACGGATTGCCGAACAAAGCAAGTCCAACCCCAAAATGTTATAAGATGGTAAAAAGATGAGGACTGGTAATGTGGGACCATTAAATAATGGGGCTGAGATGGTTGTAGAGGATGCCAAAAAGGCTAATCTGCTAAACTGTTTTTTTACATTGATTTTTACTGTTGAGAATCCTTGTCCTTACAGCAGGGATTGTAATAATATGCAGGGTAGAAATGAAGAGTATTCACATTGGCTAACAGAGGATATGGTACGGAAACAATTAGACAAAGTTAATATCAATAAAGCCCCAGGACCAGATGGATTGCATCCTCGGATTTTAAAAGAGCTTAGTTCAGTTCTATCTAGACCACTGTTCCTCATCTTTTCAGATTCGCTTTGGTCTGGGGATGTGCCGCTGGATTGGAAAAAAGCCGATGTAATTCCAATATTCAAAAAAGTTAGTCGTTCACAGTAAAAGTCACTGGTATATGATTACCGGAGATATAACATCTCTCTATACCAGTATAGAACATGACAAGGGAATGGAGGTTGTTTCATATTTTTTGGCCAAGAAACACTCAGGTAATCCCCCCAGTGGATTCCTCATTGAATGTTTGGATTTAATTTTGCATAACAGCTACTTTAAATTTGAATGTGATTTCTTTCGCCAGGTAGTAGGTACGGCGATGGGTAGCCCTATGGCACCCTCGTATGCCAATTTGTTTGTGGGCTTTCTTGAGGAGAGTCGTGTGTACTCATTGTTTAAAAGCCATGCCATTGAATTCTGGCGTTATATAGATGACCTTTTTATCATCTGGTCACGGTCACTTAAACAGGCTTATGAATTCATTGAATTCTTTAATACATTGGATCAACGTATCAAACTGAACATTGAAATTACTAAGGAGACCATTCATTATCTTGACGTTAAGGTTCGAAAAATGGATGTGTACACAAGACTCTCTTTCTAAGCCCACTGACCGTAATACCCTTTTGCATAGAGACAGTTTTCACCCGCCCCACATTTTCAAAGGTCTGCCCAAGTCCCAGTTCACAAGAGTAACTAGGATTTGCTCTGATCATGTCGATCGGGATATTCAGACTAAAAAAAAGGGTAAAAAATTTAAAGCGAGGAACTATTCTGATTCCATGTTAAATGAGGTTCTTACTAGTTTGGTAGAACCTAAGGTTGGATGTAGACCTGTCTCAGGGGTACCATTTGTACAACAGTACACTACTGGGTCACATATGATTAATCACAATTTGAATAGATTTTGGCCATCTATTGAAGGGGACCACACCTTGGGTCAGGAGACACATTTGGAATATGCAGTGCAGTTTTGGAATCCCATATACAAAAGGGACATATTGGAAATTGAAGGAGTTCAGAGAAGGGCAACTAAATTAATAAGGGGAATGGAGGGGCTTGAATTAGACAAGTTAGGGCTGTTTACATTGGAGAAGCGACGTTTGAGTGGGGACATGATAACCTTATACAAATATATTAATGGGCCATACAATGAACTCTCTGGTGCATTGTTTACTAATAGGTCATATCAGAGGCCTCGTGGACAACCTTTAAGGTTGGAAGAAAAGAAGTTTCATCTTCAGGTTAGGAAAGGTTTCTTTACAGTGAGAACGGTGAAACTGTGGAACTGTCTTCCAGCAGAAGTGGTAATGGCAAGTTCATTGAATAGCTTTAAAAAAGGCCTGGATAAGTTTCTAAAACTAAAAAATATTGAGAATTACTGGTATTAATGCATATAGATCTGGTTAATCCAGGGATACTTTCCGATTGCCGTTTGGAGTCAGGAAGGAATTTTTTTCCCCTTTTTAGCTTTTTTTTTTGCCTTCCTCTGGATCAACTGTTAGGTAGGGTTAAAAAAAAAAAAAAGAAAAAAGGGTGAATAGGTTGGATGTGATGGATGTATGTCTTTATTCAATCTTCATTTCTATGTAACTATGTAAGTAGTGGAAGTGGAAACTTGTAAAGCCCTACTGAATTCCATGTACAAGAGAGTTACGGCAGTGCTGGAAAATAATGTTGGCCAAATAAAATATTGACACTTTAGGCACAATGTGGAAATTTTTTACTTAGTGGTATAGTCACATTTTTTGCCAGCAGTTTAGACATTAATGACTGTGTGTAGGTTTATACTGAGGTGACAGCAAATTTGAACTGTCATACAAGCTGTACATTGACTACATTGTATCAAAATGTAGTCAGTGTACAGCTTGTATAACAGTGCATTTTTGCTGCTGCCACAAAGCAATATACATATATATATATATATATATATATATATATATATATATATATATACAAGAATATGCAGCTCAAACCTTTATTTTAAATTACTTTCAGATGCGGTGCAAAGGAGTACCGGCAATTTATATATTACACAAAAGTCTCCAGCCCTCAACTATACATATAAGCATAAATTAATTAGATATCCCGATCAAACAAATATCCAAGCAACGAAGGGTAATTACCTGCACTAAAGTTAAAATGGATACATTTGGTTACATAGTTTGTACAAACTTGCTTGCATATATGTTTGATCGTGATATCTAATTAAGTTATGCATATATATATATACACACACACACACACACACACAAACTGTATATATATATATCGTATGCCAATGCCTTTATGGCATGGCAAGAAGATGAGTTCATCTTCGTCTCTCCTGCCTTCACCAGGTGTCTTACCTGGTGGAGGTATATAGACGATATCTTTCTTATATGGCGGGGCGACATTGGAACCCTCATGGAGTTCCACAGGATGATTAACGATTTACATCCTAATATAAAGTATTCACTGAATTATGATGTTCATTCTATCTGTTTTTTGGATGTTAGAATCATTAAACAGGGAGAGAAGTTAGAAACTGAACTTTTTTCTAAACCTACGGATAGATACCAAATATTGTCATTCAGTTTTTACCCCAAGCATACTAGAAGGTCCATCCCTATTAGCCAATTTGCTCGGGTGGACCGCATAGTGAGTGAAGGGGGTAGAAAAATGGAACAGATTGGGGAAATGTACCAAAAATTTCGTCATAGAGGTTATCCAAAAAGGGTACTAGATGATGCTTTGGTTAGGATTAATAATAAAGACAGTAAACAAGATATAAGAGGACCCCGTTTACCCTTTGTTCTGAACTATGGGATTGGAGTTAACAGGGTTGCTGAGGTGGTGCGGAGACATTGGCATATACTCGGATAGGCCTATCCGGATGTTCCGGAGTTTGCCAATGCACCCCTGATTTCTTTTCGTAGGGGACGCACCATCGGCACCAATTTGGTTAGATCTACAATGAGGACCAATAATGAATGTACACGGTCCTATAGTAGAATTCAACGTAAGGGCATGTACCCATGCCTAAGATGTAAACAATGCAGATATGTTAATAAGGGATCTTTGTTTGTTCACCCTAATACAGGTGAAGAATTCACTCTTAGAGGACATTACACATGCGACAGCCAGTGTGTAGTGTATGTTCTGTGGTGCCCTTGTGGTCTCCTATATGTTGGAGAGACCACTCAGTCTATAAAGTCGAGAATTTCTCAGCACAGGTCGAGTATTAGACTTAAAGATGCTAAATTACCGGTGTCTAAACACTGTATAGATTATGGACATGATCCAGATTGCCTCAAGTTCATGGTATTAGAGATGGTCCCGGTTCCGTTGAGGGGGGGAGACCGCAAGCTGAGGCTCCGCCAACGTGAGGTGTGGTGGATCCACAGACTGGGGTCTCTTGCCCCCAATGGACTTAATAGGGATTATGATTTGTATGTGTTTATCTAAAATTATGATGCGGCTCCAAAGGTGTTGTCTTTAGTGGGTGTTGCCACTAGGGGGTGGTAACATCAGTGTGTGGAGTTTCCACCTGTGCAGAGGGAAATGAGGTGTGGTCATGGGAGGTGTTGGACATAGGTCATATCCTGTTATACCTTATAAATAGGTTTATGTTTGATGTATCTTGTAACAAATTATCTATCACCTGATGAAGGGGACTTTGTTTCCCCGAAACGTATATAAGAGGACCCCGTTTACCCTTTGTTCTGAACTATGGGATTGGAGTTAACAGGGTTGCTGAGGTGGTGCGGAGACATTGGCATATACTCGGATAGGCCTATCCGGATGTTCCGGAGTTTGCCAATGCACCCCTGATTTCTTTTCGTAGGGGACGCACCATCGGCACCAATTTGGTTAGATCTACAATGAGGACCAATAATGAATGTACATGGTCCTATAGTAGAATTCAACGTAAGGGCATGTACCCATGCCTAAGATGTAAACAATGCAGATATGTTAATAAGGGATCTTCGTTTGTTCACCCTAATACAGGTGAAGAATTCACTCTTAGAGGACATTACACATGCGACAGCCAGTGTGTAGTGTATGTTCTGTGGTGCCCTTGTGGTCTCCTATATGTTGGAGAGACCACTCAGTCTATAAAGTCGAGAATTTCTCAGCACAGGTCGAGTATTAGACTTAAAGATGCTAAATTACCGGTGTCTAAACACTGTATAGATTATGGACATGATCCAGATTGCCTCAAGTTCATGGTATTAGAGATGGTCCCGGTTCCGTTGAGGGGGGGAGACCGCAAGCTGAGGCTCCGCCAACGTGAGGTGTGGTGGATCCACAAACTGGGGTCTCTTGCCCCCAATGGACTTAATAGGGATTATGATTTGTATGTGTTTATCTAAAATTATGATGCGGCTCCAAAGGTGTTGTCTTTAGTGGGTGTTGCCACTAGGGGGTGGTAACATCAGTGTGTGGAGTTTCCACCTGTGCAGAGGGAAATGAGGTGTGGTCATGGGAGGTGTTGGACATAGGTCATATCCTGTTATACCTTATAAATAGGTTTATGTTTGATGTATCTTGTAACAAATTATCTATCACCTGATGAAGGGGACTTTGTTTCCCCGAAACGTCGTGTATTATTATCTGAAATCTTGCCAATAAACCGTTTGAAGCAACAATTTTGAGTGCAGTGTCTATGGACATTTTCTATATATTGGGGACAATCCAGCTGGATCCCCTAACACTAGCACCTAAACAATTTCGGTAGGTGGAGTGCTGTTTTTTACAAGGATGCTGGTGTGGAGGTGGGGGGTGAGGCCGTTTATGTTTTTTTATATGGTGGGTTTGACTTTCTTCTCCTTGCTGACCCGTCAGTGGTCCATGAACAGGGTTGGTTCTTAATAATTCACTCCTGTACCCTCGTGGCATCCGTGTGCGGTGTGTCGGCAAGAGTGCGGCTAGTAGTAAGATGTGGGAGGCCAAATCCGGGCGCCCGGGGGTGGAGATTGTTCCGACTGGCGTCGTCCTCGGAAGGCTAGACTGCAATAGGTGGTTCCAGAAAGCACTTGAGCCTTTGGTAACTGCCGTCATTATACGGGTGACTAGCTTGCGCTCAGAGGAAGAGAAGGATAGGGTCCTCCATCGTCACTCAAGAGGGGGGGGGCTGGGTCCCAGCGAATATAGAGATTGTGATCGAAAATACGTGTAATGCATGTTGTCATGTGGGAGAAGTGCCTGTTGGTGTGCATGAGTGTAATGCATGTTGTCAAGTAACATTACATATGCTATTACATATAGAGTATTTAGTGAAAGTTTGTGAAGGTTCTCATTCATCCAGGTCATGGTATATCTGTTGTATTCAATTAGATCAACTGGACTTGAAATGTAGTTCTTGAAGACGTTTCGCTAGTCATCCGACTGGCTTTCTCAATTCAGAATGACTTGTACAAGAATCTGTGGCAATTATGTACCCTGGAAAATCCCAATTAGCATATCACAGCCAGGTGTTATTATGTACCCTGGAAAATCCCAATTAGCATATCACAGCCAGGTGTTAAGGGTGTGATTAGATAGTGGCTAAGAGGTGTTATAGGAACGCCCAGAGTAAGGTGTTAAAACAGCATTGTACAGAGAACAAGGTCATCCCATATGTAGCAGGGGTCTCCGAGAAATTAAGAAGAATTTCAAAAAACATCGTATCCCCTGTCTGCTTTAAACCGAACAACACACTCAGGCAGCAATTGGTACATCCGAAAGACCCAATACCAAAACACAAGTTTTGTAATCTGGTTGTTGGGAGACTAATTTGAACATAGACTGCTGTTGCATTATGCATGCTGATCTAAAACAATTAAGGGTTAATGGGAGTAAGGGGTTAATTGTTTGACTGTTGTTGATTGGCTCAGCGACCTTTTTAAAACTCTGTTCGTTATACTGTCACTGTGGGTCTATGAGTAAGGATCGTCGATCCGAAACGCGTCAGACCAGGATGTTATACCCGTATGTGTTTGCTATGAAGCAATTTTAAATGATGTGTTAATAAAGGTGATTATTCTTTTTCAAGCCTGTCTAAAGTGGTGCTGATTAGGCCGCCTGATTGTGCTAATTGATTATACATTTGACTGGGGTTTGGAACAAACCCATGACGGCAGCACGCTGGAGGCAATTGATATGAGAGAGGTGCCTACCCGGTATTGAGTGAGTTCGGGGGAAAGGTAATCAACCAGTGGCTTCTATTTTTCTATGCATCATGTGTGCCATCAAGTGTGTGTCATCGAGTGTGTGTCAATGATTGTATCAGTGTGGTGACAACTATTAATCAGAGTCTGTGCAAGATTTTAACAGTGTTTGGGTACCAACCAGTTATCCGAGTCTGTGCCGATGATTGTATCAGTGTCTGGGTTCCAAACTATTATCAGTTTGTGGCCAACTATTTAGTGTAATATAAGTGTTATTGTTTATGTGTGTGCTATAGTGTGTCTGTTTAAATGTGTTCTAGTCTGTGTGTACCATGTCTGACTTGGTGGGTGTTATGGGGACACAGAAGTTTACCTAGTATGGGGCCCAGAAATTTACCTAGTATGGGGCCCAGAAAAATCTGATGGCGGCCCTGTGCCTTAGTGAAAGTTTCTATTGACCAAATAGCATATTTATATTTTTCCTGTAGTTAATGGATGGTTCTGCACTCTGTCCACCAACAAATCCACCATCCCGCCATGTGGTCTTTTCTAATTTGAATGGTTATTGAACACATACAGGCATACAAATGGTGTGCCTAACACAGTTTAGACATAGTGAAGTCTGTTAATATGTGTTAATGACTAAAAAAACATCTGCATTGACCCCTTAGTCTCTATAAAGGTAGAGCTACCAAGCTACAAAGCTGCAGCACTGCTGTAGCTTAAACAAAGTGTCCTTACAAATTATTCCTAGGAAAGAAAATGCACAATTAGCACATGGTTTATTATAAAAACACAATTACTCACTTTACCATGATTTTCATTCATATGAACCAAAGGTTTCATATAAGTACCCTATAACACCAACATATCAGGATGTCTTTCGGTGGTAGATACCAGAGTCCTCAAAACCCAAGGACAGGGAGAAACACTTATTTTTCTGTAGCTATAACATGATTGAATCCATGACTAAAAACTATTATTAATCAGTGAGAGAAATACCACCCATTTATTTTCTCTGTGAGCACAAGCCATTAACATCAAAGCAAGTTTATCATCCTTGTTTATGACTGCTGTATTTTCTGATTATCCATGTAGCAAAAAAACCCTACAAATAAATTATACATATCTATTACTAATTCTACTACAACAACAGAGTTTAGGCAGGTTTCTTATGAGAAATAAAAGGGGGGTGGCTGGTAGAAATGCTCAAGAGAGCAGGAGGCCTGCTTATATTAGATTAAGTTGTAGGGCTCACTATGTTTAGCCTCGCCTGTAGATGTTTTCTAATGCTATAGTGTAAAGGTGCACGCAGTGTACAGTATGTATCTGTAAAATCATATAAGTTAAGGGTTTTGTTTTTTAAAAAGACAAATGTTTATCAAATATCTTTTCTTTTAGAATATAACAGTCTTATCCATTATTATTAGTTTGGAACATGAATTGCTGATTAAACATGATGTTTAACAGTGGAATAAAAAAATACATCATAGTCATGGGAATCCAGTTTCTTTTATTTAGAATTACCCAGTAGTGGAGTGTACCTGCCATGCCAATACCTACTGGTTGAGGGCGGTGCTGTATTTTGTGTTTGTAGCCTAGATTTTCCTGAACGCTGGATCTTTGGCTAGTGTCATGCCTCAATACATGCAAACCTTATTAACAATTTACCATTTGGCTGATGGCTAATTTTCACCTTGCTTTTTTCATAGGTGGTTGGACAATTGCATTTAGCTTAAATTAGGAATTGTGTAGTAATGAGACAAGCACTGTTTGGTGCAGGACTTATAATCTGGTGGATTCTGATTTTGAGCCTTTACCGGTAAAACCAAAACAGTATTTGAATATAAGGAAAAGCATCCATAGTCATTCAGGGATATAATACAGAAAACATAGCCATGGGCATAATAGAGGGGACAACTGCAGGGGGACCCGGGAGCCAGGGGGCCCAATATCTTCTTATTATTATGAGAGCTATAGCCTCCCCTAGAAAACCACTGTGGATGAAGACGGATAGGGGCCCCATCATAGTTTGCTGGGGGGCCCAGTGATTCCTAGTACCATGAACATAGCATTTATTCACAACAATCTAACTCTTAGTAAATTAATTTCTATATTACAGCCCACTTTAAAATGTCATACAATATATTGCCCGTATTCACAGTTCATAATCACTCATATTGAAAAGATATCTTTGGTACTTAAAATTCCATTCTACTTCCAAATCTATAAATTCCCAAAGGTCAAATAATAGAAAGATTGCCTAAATTACAATTAAAAAAACTATGGGTGTATTATAAATCCAATAGTTTGGCTGTTACACCAGTCTTTCTCAAGGTCTTGCTTTTCATATACCATACTCTTTATTTGTATAATACAAATATGTGCATTTTTGAGAACCTTTCTCTAAAATCTTACATTGAAATGTTTGATGGCAGTTTATATACAATGTCAGTATTTCAGTGCCTCCTTTTTGTTAGGACTACTGGCTTCTTTGTTATTTAAAAGATTGGTTGGATCTGTTGTACTGAAACTCTAGTCTGAAAGGGCCAGAAAATGAAGAAAAGAAGTTTGTGTTTCTAACATTCACCAACGTAAAACAAGTAAGAATACTTTCATCTTTTAGACTCATTACATAGATGCAAATGTCTATTTTCTTTCTTATCTTGGAACGTCCAAATTTGAACTTGGCAATTGCTGTAAGTTTAATGATTTTGTTTTCTGCGGATGTCAAATGGCCTTTAGTCAGCCAGTCTATAGAAAGATCTAGACCTATTCCCAAGTAAGGAATAAAATATGCATATAGTGTCCTGGTTGTTACCAAACGGGCAGGTCCCAGGGCTCTATAGGTGACTTCTGTCCAAGAGGCACAAGAACAGAATATCAATGTATCAAAAAGTGGTAGAGACCGGACCAGATTCTGCAAGTTACAAAGATGCTTTAATAGCAATTTCAACACAACATGTTTCGGGTTCAAACACCCTTTTATCAAGTGTAACACACAGTGCTACAAAACACTTCCTATATAGCAAATCAAGGAAGTGACATCTATCACCAATCCCACGCCCCCAGTGTCCAAGACCATAAACTTGGTCAATGTCCAATAAGTGTCCTCAGTGTGGTGAATCCAATCCTAGGGGGAATCCAAATAGTGAGGAGAACATCCAAAGAAAAAAGAGGGAAGCAATATTGATATTAATGACAAAATGACAAACAACAGCATAAGTGAAAATATTAAAATATCTGACACTGCCAAATATGCTGTTGTTTTTTCACTTATGAAGTAGGAATAAAGACCTGACAAGGAGTTACTATATACTTACTGTATACTTCAATAGGTTTTAAACATCTACAAAGGTGCATCTGTTTTTAATTAGGACCTTTATTACCAGGACCTATTATTACTACTTACAAAATTAAAATGGAACAAAAGTGTTAACCATCACCTGGATAGATGATCCGATATTTATTAAAAGAGACTCCTCCAAATCAAGCTGGGTATTTAACCTGCAACCTCATTTACTCTGTCTTGCTAAAAACAAAGCTTTATACCCCTACTCCAACAGAGATACCATGTGGAACACTAGTACATTTAGAATCTTAATTTTTGTTAATGGAAAGTTACTAAAGATGGTGGATGATGAAACCCTGCCAACGTTAAATGGAAATCTACTGAGCCTGGCTCCCTTCTTACATACCTTCCCTTTCTCCACTTAGTTTTGGCTTTTATGTAGTAGAAGTGCCTGTGGCAACTGCTTGCATATAGGATACTGGGGGAAATTTTTTTTTTCTAGTTATGTTTTGATATCATAATAAGCACCAAGTATTCATAAAAAATCAGAGTACCTACTATTCTTGGAACACTAAGTTTTTGATAAGCCCTAATAGTCCTTTTCACTGAAAGAGGCTGTATGTGTATAATAAAATTTTAAGATTTTCCTTGCGATGAGTTTTATTAAATGTCTTCTTCAGTGCAAATATGCTGTGAAGCAACTGTCTTTGCGTTGCTTGTGAATTTGCTTTTTTGCTACCCCTCTACAGCAGTGTGCTCTTTTCCCCCTTAACTTATTACATTCTCACCTTGCACCCTAATCTTATTCAGTTGTGTAGCTATGGCCTCTGAGCTGCTAACCACAAACAAGCATTGATATTCATATACCAACAAGGGAATACTACTCCTTTATATGTTATGACTGATATGTGTTGACATCATATGATATGACACAACTTTCTTGGTCAGATCCTCTTGTCAGTTGCCACACAACAACAACACCTAATGATCTCGTGTTTTAAATAACCTATAAAGGTGTCCCACAATATTATGCAAACGTGCAGTATTGTAAAGTCGCATTGAAATAATAGTGCTGTTCAGGATAAGTGCTATACTACAAATGTTACATTTCCCATTTGTTACCAAGAAACCTTATTATTTGCACATTGTTTCCATTATGATGTTTCTCATTTCAAACACAGTTTTTGATTTGCCCAGAGTAATCTTTAAGAGCTGGGATTCACACTTATATTATTATTATATAGGCTTGAATTAAAGGCTCCACGCACGAAGCCGAAACGTTGCCACATGTGCTAGGTTTAATATAACCACTTGGGAAGAAATCCTGAGTGCTCTGAACTTTACTGAATCCTATTTATAATCTATAGGGAGCACAGGTCTTTATTATACAGGTATCTGTGTTTCTGAGTGCCCACTCATGATTGGTTTGGTATATAATAATATATTCAATATTAGATATATATATCATATGGAATAAGTCCAATGTATGTTAGTCCAACGCTTTCTGACCAAGGTAAAGACCTGAAGCTGCTAGGTCCTCACCCTCGGGCTGTTATCCGAACTTACATGAATATCTTAAGTAACATTACATATGCTATTACATATAGAGTATTTAGTGAAAGTTACATTTTTTCTTTTTTACTACGGGACTCTATTCAAATCTCATTATACAGAGAGCTTCAACGAGCTAGACTGAAGGGGGAAGGAGAAAGAACCACCTATATTAATAATGATTAAACTTAATCCTACCGCTAACTTTCTGGGATATAACGTTAAGAAATAAATATAAGTAATATACTATTAACAGAATGATGTTAGATATTATTATTAATATGAATATTGACACACTAACAATAATTATGACATTTACAGTTCAATTCAATTACCAATAGTGTCCAAAAACTATTATTTAAAAGACATTACCGGTCAAACTGCAATTAGCTCATTCAAAGCGAAAACAGATTTAAAGTAGTAATACACTGAGATTCATTACGGTAGAGACAACCGACATTACATTCTAGATTCCCATAGGGTTACATTTTCACGCTACACAGCGATACTGTTACTTCATATATTTAGAACATTAACAAAATGGCTAATACAATTTGCATTATAACTAATAGAAGCCATTTAGTCCAACTCAGTGAGACCTCATACAATACAGGCCAAATCCAAACGAGAATTCATCCCTAAGGGTATACGTGTTTCTAATTTCAATATCCAAAATGCTTCCCTTTTCTCTAAAAGCTTAATCGGATCACCTCCTTGGATCCCACATCTCACTTTCTCTATTGCTTGAACTATACATAGTGCAACATTGCCACCACTGCACTCTGCAAAATGTTTCCCTACTGGAGACCTACAATCTTGTTTAGAAATAGCGTTGTAATGCTCACGAAATCTCTCCTTAAGGGAGCGTATCGTCCTCCCCACGTACTGTTTATTACATTTAGTACAGGTTAACAAGTACACCACATTTTTAGTATCGCAATTTGCATAATTCTTTATTTTATACTGAATTCCTGTTACCTGTGATACAAAAGTATCACCAATTTTCACTGCATGGCAAGTCCTGCAGATGCTCTTACCACATCTATAACAACCTTTATGTTTCAACCACATAGCATCCTTGTTTCTTTGTCTGTCATTCCAACTGAGGCTGGGAGATACTCTGTCTCCTATAGTTCTAGCTCGTCTAGGGACAATTTTGACCCCATCCTTGAGTATCTGCCTCAGTATTGGTTCACCTCTCAGTACGGGTAAATGTTTATGGAGTATCTTTTTGATCTGATTGTACTCCAAACTATAATCAGTAACAAAATAAAGGTCCCTATTTAAAGATTCTCTTGGAGCCTCTTTCTCCTGTAGGAGAAAGAGGCACACATGATGCTCAAAGAACGAGCAGAAAGTAGTTTTACTGTAAGACATGATGTACAAAAACTAAAAGAACATATAATAACAGAATTTATCACTTACAAACTAACATTTATTTATCATAAAAAAACATTACTTACAGGAAGCCATCAAGATACGTATTTGATAATCCTGGTGCGCCACCACCATAGGCCGAGCTTGTTTCACCCAACCATACTAGCTTACCTGGTGCACTCTCGTTCACTATCTGCATCAAACAGAATTCCATCAAAAATACTAATTGACAATATATTTTTTTTAAAAAGTACCAATACAAAGCTATGGTTTATATTATTTTGTTTGGAAAAAGCTATTGTAAATTTATGACCGCAATCTTAGAATAAAAAGGTAACTGCACTATACTGTAGGCAGCTTGGGGAACAACTTTTTGTTGCTTAATACTGTATTAGTGTAAAGGGTAATAAGTGTGTGTATCACTTTTTTAACATTCCCTAAGATGATCATCACCGCAAGATCGCCTGTGATTTACCAACATACCTACCAAGATCAGTTGCGGCTGCCCCCACCCACACCATACAATATTCCCGGATGACCGACGATCATATCAGTCAATTGGAAATATTGTATGGTGTGTACCCAGCCTTAAGCAGGCAATGGAAAGATAGCAGTTATACAATATTGAGATATTACAATATCATACCATCGTTGGACCAAATTGATCCAGATACACACGCCTACTGACCTACCCTTCCATTTTCATGGCAGACATATTTAAAGTGTAACTAAAGTCAAAAAAAGGAATTTTGACCAATCATCAAAAAAGTTAGTTTTTTTAACTACCCTTCCCCTTACTGACTACCCTTCCATTTCTGTGGCAGCCATACTTAAAGGGTAACTATAGTCAAAGGGAAATTTTTAACAATAATCAAAAAAGTTTGTTTTTTGTACTTCCAACCTGATGCAGGTACATACACCAACCTGACAGTTTTTTGTACTTCCAACCTGATGCAGGTACATACACCAACCTGACATGAGTATATACACCAACCAACCTACCTTTAATTCATATGACAGCCATATTTAAAGGGTAAGTAAAAAACACAATATCCTCACAATTGGCATAATTGATTTTGAAAATCTGCAGCAAAAACACACGTTCCCTTTCAAAATTCGACCTTTCAAGCCAAGTTCAAAGTTTATACTTAAACTTTCCCTTTCTACCTCTTCAGTGAAAAGCTATTAGGGCTATCAAAAATATTAGTGTTTCCCAAGAATAGAAGAGTAGCTCTGAGTTTTTATGAATACTTTGCTTATTATGATTCAAACAACATAACTAGAAAAAAAAAAATTTCCCCCAGTTCCTATATGCAAGCAGTTGCCCAGGCACTTCTTACTAAAGCTATTAGGGCTATCAAAAATATTTGTGTTTCCCAAGAATAGAAAAGTAGCTCTGAGTTTTTATGAATACTTTGCTTATTATGATTCAAACAACATAACTAGAAAAAAAATTTTCCCCCCAGTTCCTATATGCAAGCAGTTGCCCAGGCACTTCTTACTACAGAAAAGCCAAAACTAAGTGGAGGAAGTGTAAGAAGGGAGCCAGGATCCAGTAGATTTCCATTTAACGTTGGCAGGGTTTCATCATCCACCATCTTTAGTAACTTTCCATTAACAAAAATTAAGATTCTAAATGTACTAGTGTTCCAATGGTATCTCTGTTGGGAGTAGGGGTATAAAGCTTTGTTTTTAGCAAGACAGAGTAAATGAGGTTGCAGGTTAAATACCCAGCTTGATTGGAGGAGTTCTCTTTTAAAATATCGGATCATCTATCCAGGTGATGGTTAACACTTTGTTCCCCTTTCAATTTTGTAAGTAGTATAATAGGTCCTGGTAATAAAGGTCCTAATTTAAAAACAGATGCACCTTTGTAGATGTTTAATAACCTATTGAAGTATACAGTAAGTATATAAGTAACTCCTTGTCAGGTCTTTATTCCTACTTGTGGAATAGTCTAGATCTTTCTATAGACTGGCTAAAAGGCCATTTAGACATCCAGCAGAAACAAAAATCATTAAACTTACAGCAATTGCCAAGTTCTAAAATTTGGACTTTCCAAGATAAGAATAAGAATAAGAAAATAGACATGCAATTATGTAATGTCATGAAGATGAAAGTATTCTACTTGTTACGTTGGTGAGGATGTGTAGAAACACGAAACTCTTTTTTTCTGGCCCTTTCAGACTAGAGTCAGTTCAGTACAACAGATCCAACCAATCTTTTAAATAACAAAGACAGCCAGTAGTCCTAAACAAAAAGGAGGCACTGACATACTGACATTGTATATAAAACTGCCAATACAAACATTTCAATGTAAGATTTTAGAGAAAGGTTCTCAAAAATGCACAATTTTGTATATAAATAATAAAGAGTATGGTATATGAATAAAGCAAACCTTGAGAAAGACTGGTGTAACAGACAAACTATTGGATTTATAATACACCCATAGTTTATTTTAATTGTAATTTAGGCAATTTTCTATTATTTGACCTTTGGAATTTATAGATTTGGAAGTAGGAATTGGGAATTTTAAGTACCAAAAGATATCTTTTCATATATGATGATTATGAACTGTGAATACAGGGCAATATATTGTATGACATTTTAAAGTGGGCTGTAATATAAGAAATTAATTTACTAAGAGTTAGATTGTTGTGAATATAATGCTATGTTCAGTGGCGTAACTAGGAATCACTGGGCCCCCCAGCAAAACTATGATGGGGCCCCTATCCGTGCTTCATCCACAGTGGTTTTCTAGGAGGAGGCTATAGCTCTCATAATAATAAGAAGAATATGGGGCCCCCTTGGCTCCCGGGTCCCCCTGCAGTTGCTCCCCTCTAGTTATGCCCATGGCTATGTTTCTGTATTATATCCCTGAATGACTATGGATGCTATTTCCTTATATTTGAAATACTGTTTTGGTTCTTACCGGTAAAGGCTCAAAATCAGAATCCACCAGATTATAAGATCCTGCACCAAACAGTGCTTGTCTCATTACTACATCAATTCCTAATTTAGCTGAAATGCCCAATTTGTCCAACCACCTATGGAAAAAGCAGTGAAAATTAGCCAATCAGTCAATAGGTAAATTGTTATAAGGTTTGCATGTATTGAAGGCATGACACTAGCCAAAGATCCAGCAGTTCAGGAAAATCTAGCTACAACAACAAATACAGCACCAGCCCTCAACCAGTAGGTATTGGCATGGCAGGTACACTCCACTACTGGGTAATTCTAAATAAAAAGCAACTGGATTCCCATGACTAGTGATGTATTTTTTTGTATTCCACTGTTAAACATCATTTTAATCAGCAATTCATGCTTCCAAACTAATAATAATGTGATTAAGACTGTTATATTCTTAAAAGAAAAGATATTTGATAAACATTTGTCTTTTTAAAAAACAAAACCCTTAACTTATATGATTTTACAGATACATACTGTACACTGCGTGCACCATGTACACTATTAGCATTAGAAAACATTCTACAGGCGAGGCTAAACATAGTGAGCCCTACAAGCATTATCTAATATAAGCAGGCCTCCTGCTCTCTTGAGCATTTTCTACCAGCCACCCCCCTTTTAGTTCTCATAAGAAACCTGCCTAAACTCTGTTGTTGTTAGTAGAATTAGTAATAGAGATATGTATAATTTATGTGTAGGGTTTTTTTGCTACATGGTAATAATCAGAAAATACAGCAGTCATAAACAAGGCATGATAAACTTGCTTTGATGTTAATGGCTTGTGCTCACAGAGAAAATAAATGGGTGGTATTTTCTCTCACTGATTAATAATAGTTTTTAGTCATGGATTCAATCATGTTATAGCTACAGAAAAATCTAAGTGTTCTCCCTGTCCTTGGGTTTTGAGGACTCTGGTATCTACCACCGAAAGACATCCTGATATGTTGGTGTTATAGGGTACTTATATGAAACCTTTGGTTCATATGAATGAAAATCATGGTAAAGTGAGTAATTTGTTTTTATAATAAACCATGTGCTAATTGTGCATTCTCTTGTCCTAGGAATAATTTGTAAGGATCACTTTGTTTAAAGGGAAACTTTGCTGAAAAAAGACTGAAGCCTATATTAACAGCCTTTTTCTCACCTTGTCTGCAGCCATCCGTGAGATATCGTGGTGGGACTGCCTCTTAAACCACCTCCCAGAAGGCAGCCCTGTTCCTGCTTCTCCAATGCACCGCTGATTAAGTACACGGTGCACTCATGGCATCTAGCTAGTAGTGTTGACCCCAGGAGCAGTGTAGAAAAAAACGGAACCGCAGGCCCGCAGGCACCCCACTGCCCTCTTGTGCATTGGAGGGGTGATTACATTCCCGCAATGATGAAGTCCGTTATTGGTTCTGGTATTTACATCGCTGAAACGGAATCCCAGTAAATCCGGAGTGCAGTACCTGCAGTACCGGGTCAGTGACTGATTGGGAACTTTATAACTTAACTGTCTGTTCACTCTGCGAGTAACTCGCTTGCTCTCCCTGCATGGAAACTGGGACATGGACGATCCGTACAGCATTACCTATGTAATCAGACTTGTCCCGGTTTCCATGCAGAGAGAGCAAGCGAGTTACTCGCTGAGTGAACAGACTGTTCAGTTATAATGTTCCCAATCAGTCATTGACCCGGTACTGCAGGGACTGCACTCCGGATTTACTGGGATTCCATTTAAGCGATGTAAATACCAGAACCAATAAGGGACTTGTCATCATTCTGGGAATGTTTCGGTTTTCACAGTACTTACAGCCACTACAAACAACTGCCCATGGACTTCATGGGATGGTAGAAAAGTGCTCTGCTGCTACCCCTGTCATTCTTGGTCAGGTCTGTCTTGGGAGTGTTTGGGTTGTAAGAGAGCATCTTGTCTATCTGTAGAGTGCCTGTCTGTGTGTGAGTTGTGTCTGTGTGTTGTTCTTGAGTGTGTATCTGTCGTGAGTGTCTGTTGTAAGAGTGTCTGACTGAGAGAGCTCTGTCTATCTGTGAGAATCTATGTGAGAGTGCCTGTCTTAGTGTGCCTGTGTTGAGTGTTTGCCTGTGAGAGAGGTGTGTGAGTGAGTTGTCTGTCTTTGAGAGTGTCTGTGAGAATGTCTGACTGAGAGAGCATTTGTCTGTAAGAGTGTCTGTGAGAGAGTGCCTGTCTGGAGAGTGTCTATCTGTGTGTGAGTGCCTCTGTGTGTGGGAGAAATGCCTGTTGGTGTGCATGAGTGTAATGCATGTTTGTCATGTGGAGAAGTGCCTGTTGGTGTGCATGAGTGTAAGCTGTTGTCATGGGGGAGAGTGCTGTTGGTGGTGCAGGGTATAATCCTATCGGTGTGCATGGGAGTAGTGACCTGTCGGTGTGTTGTGGGGAGTGCTGTTGGTGTGCGTGGGCATAGACCAGTCATGTGTGTGAGAGCAGTGGCTGTTGTGCATGGAAGTGGTGCCTGTTTGGTGAGTTTGTGATGATGTGCTGTTTGGTATGTGTTGAAGTCTCTGTGTGAAAGTGCCTTTCTCTGTGTGGAAGTTCCCCCCTCTCTGTGTGGAAGTTCCCCCTCTGTATGTGTGCGCATTAAAATAAACACGCCGAAACCGAACCGTATTCCGTCTGTGTTCCAGCTTACATTGGCTGGAAAACCAGAACATTAAGCGGTCTTTTTCGCATGCAACTAAAATGTTTTGGTTTTTATGTAGTTGTCATGAACTTACCTGCTGCTCTGGTCCGTGCACTCCATGAAGGTGCACCGGTGGCGCAGGTCTTCCTGGACCCGCCGCCTGATAGTAGCTTTTTGCACACCCCTTCCTCCGTTACCCAGTTACTCACCTTTCCTGTATACAGCGTTCCCTGCCTGTTCTAGTGAAGTTACTTACCTTGCATGTTCCAGTACCTTTTCATCCAGCACACAGTTCACAGCATCTTGTATACAGCATACATTTCCCAGCAGCACCTCGGTATCCAGCATACAGTTCCCAGCAGCACCTCGTATCCAGCTACATTCCGCAGCAACTCGGTATCCAGCATACATTTCCCAGCAGCACCATGGATACAGCATACAGTTCACAGCAGCATCTTGGTACCAGCAACACGTTCCCAGCAGCACCACGGTATCCAGCATACAGTTCCCAGCAGCACCATGGTATCCCATACAGTTCCCAGCAGCACCATGGTTCCGCATACAGTTCCCACAGCATATTGGTATCCAGCATACAGTTCCCAGAAGCACCCTGTTACCAGCATACTTCCAGCAGCACCCGTATCCAGCATACATTCCCAGCAGCACCATGTATCCAGCATACAGTTCCCAGCAGCACCATGGTATCCAGCATACAGTTCCCAGCAGCATCTTGGTATCCAGCATACAGTTTCCCAGAAGCACCTTGTTATCCCAGCATACAGTTCCCAGCAGCACCTTGTTATCCAGCATACAGTTCCCATCAGCCTTCCTGCTCCAGAATCCTAACCTACAGCCTCCCAGTCTCCTCCTAAACGTACCAGTGAGTACCCCTGCTGTCAGGGCCAATTGTTACAAATAGTGATCCGAATGTAACTTGCAGGTTTCCGGTCCTGCAGATCTATCTTGGCATACGGACCTCAAAAACCAAAACATTTAGTTGCATGCGAAAGACCGCTTAATGTTCTGGTTTTCAGCCAATGTTAAGCTGGAACACAGACGGAATTTACGGTTCGTTCCGGTTTTTTATTTTAATGCGCACACATACAGAGAGGGGAACTTCCACACAGAGAGGGGAACTTCCACACAGAGAAAGGCACTTTCACACAGAGACTTCAACACATACCAACACGCCACTCATCACAAACTCACCAACACAGGCACCACTTTCCATGCACAACAGCCACTGCTCTCACACACCTGACTGGCTCTATCCACCACACACGCCTCCCCACAACACACCGACAGTCCTACTCCCATGCACACCGATAGGCATTATACCCTGCACCAACAGCACTCTCCCCCATGACACATTCTTACACCATGCACACCAACAGGCACTTCTCCACATGACAACATGCATACACTCATGCACACCAACAGGCATTCTCCCACACACAGAGGCACATCACACACAGATAGACACTCCTCTCACAGACAGGCACTCTCTCACAGACACTCTTACAGACAAATGCTCTCTCAGTCAGACATTCTCACAGACACTCTCAAAGACAGACACTCCTCTCACACACACTCTCTCACAGGCAAACACTCACACAGGCACACTAAGACAGGCACTCTCACATAGATTCTCACAGATAGACAGATGCTCTCTCAGTCAGACACTCTTACAGACAGACACTCACTGACAGATACACACTCACAGACACACACAGACACACACTCACACACAGACAGGCACTCTCACAGATAGACAGATGCTCTCTTACAACCAAACACTCCCATAGACAGACCTGACCAAGAATGACAGGGGTAGCAGCAGAGCACTTTTCTACCATCCCATGAAGTCCATGGGCAGTTGTTTGTAGTGGCTGTAAGTACTGTGAAAACCGAAACATTCCCAGAATGATGACAAGTCCCTTATTGGTTGGTATTTACATCGCTTAAATGGAATCCCAGTAAATCCGGAGTGCAGTCCCTGCAGTACCGGGTCAATGACTGATTGGGAACATTATAACTGAACATCTGTTCACTGCAGCTAACTCGCTGCTCTCTCTGCATGGAAAACCGGGCACAAGTTGATTACAAGGTAATGCTGTACGGATCGTCCATGTCCCTTTCCATGCAGGGAGAGCAAGCGAGTTACTCGCAGAGTGAACAGACAGTTAAGTTATAAAGTTCCCAATCATCACTGACCCGGTACTGCAGGTACTGCACTCCGGATTTACTGGGATTCCGTTTCAGCATGTAAATACCAGAACCAATAACGGACTTCATCATTGCGGGAATGTAATCACCCCTCCAATGCACAAGAGGGCAGTGGGGTGCCTGTGGGCCTGCGGTTCCGTTTTTTTCTACACTGTGTAATGCATGTTGTCATGTGGGAGAAGTGCCTGTTGGTGTGCATGGGTATAATGCCTATCGGTGTGCATGGGAGTAGTGACTGTCGGTGTGTGTGTGGTTGCTGTTGGTGTGCGGGGGCATAGACCGTCATGGTGTGTGAGAGCAGTGGCTGTTGTGCATGGAAGTGGTGCCTTGTTGGTGAGTTTGTGATGAGTGGCTGTTGGTATGTGTTGAAGTCTCTGTGTGAAAGTGCCTTTCTCTGTGTGGAAGTTCCCCTCTCTGTTGGAAGTTCCCCTCTCTGTATGTGTGCGCATTAAAATAAAAAACCGGAACGAACCGTAAATTCCGTCGTGTGTCCAGCTTAACATTGGCTGAAAACCAGAACATTAACGGTCTTTCGCATGCAACTAAAATGTTTTGGTTTTTATGTAGTTGTCATGACTTACCTGCTGCTCTGGTCTCGTGCACTTCCATGAAGGTGCCACCGATGGCGCAGGTTCTTCCTGGACCCGGCGCCTGATAGTAGCTTTTTGCAACCCCTTCCTCCGTTACCCAGTTACTCACCTTTCCTGTATACAGCGTTCCCTTGCCTGTTCTAGTGAAGTTACTTACCTTGCATGTTCCAGTACCTTTCATCCAGCACACAGTTCCAGCAGCATCTTAGTATACAGCATACATTTCCCAGCAGCACCTCGGTATCCAGCATACAGTTCCCAGCAGCACCTCAGTATCCAGCATACAGTTCCCAGCAGCAACTCGGTATCCAGCATACATTTCCCAGCAGCACCATGGTATCCAGCATACAGTTCACAGCAGCATCTTGGTATCCAGCATACAGTTCCCAGCAGCACCACGGTATCCAGCATACAGTTCACAGCAGCACCATGGTATCCAGCATACAGTTCCCAGCAGCACCATGGTATCCAGCATACAGTTCCCAACAGCATCTTGGTATCCAGCATACAGTTCCCAGAAGCACCTTGTTATCCAGCATACAGTTCCCAGCAGCACCACAGTATCCAGCATACAATTCCCAGCAGCACCATGGTATCCAGCATACAGTTCCCAGCAGCAACATGGTATCCAGCATACAGTTCCCAGCAGCATCTTGGTATCCAGCATACAGTTCCCAGAAGCACCTTGTTATCCAGCATACAGTTCCCAGCAGCACCTTGTTATCCAGCATACAGTTCCCATCAGCCTTTTCTGCTCCAGAATCCTAACCTACAGCCTCCAGTCTCCTCCTGAAAGCGTACCAGTGAGTACCCCTGCTCTGTCAGGCCGCATGTGTTACAATAGTGATCCGGAATTGTAACTTGCAGGGTGTTCCGGTCCTGCAGATCTATCTTTGCATACGGACCTCCTCAGCCCACTACATGTTATAAGCCAGCGGTTCTGGACACATGCTTTAGCCAAAAGGGTGCAGACCCCCGTTCCAGTGGCCAGAAATGAGATGAAAGGGTGCAAACCCCCATTGCCGTTGTAGCACTTAACGCTGAGCTAAAAGGTGAGCCGGTTGCTTGAACAGAGCCAAAAAGGTGCAGACCCCAATTCAGGCAGCCAAAATAAGCCAAAGGGTTCTGGCCCCCAGTTCCGGTGGCCAGAATAGAGTTCCCAGGGTGTAGACCCCGTTCCGAACACCAGAGCAGAGTTCGCAGTTTGAAGAAATTAATTTAGTAAGTTTTAAGAAAATTTTTAAAGTGTTGTCATTTTGAAAAGTTTTCTGGTGACTTTTTTTATTCTAGCCCCCCCCCCTCCCCCCCCCCCCCCAGTAGCTCTCCGCCATAATGTAAACCAGCCACCACGCCTGTGCAATGGATACAACAAGTATGCATAGCGAATACCGCTTCCTTCCTCTGTAAGTTGTTTTTAGGGCAATTGGGTGCACCCTTCAATTGGCCACTTGTCCCACATTGGTTTCATCCAATCTGATGTGGGATCATGATATTTAAACCCACTTTTTACTGATCGTACATCTGAGCTGGTTCCCCCGTGCTTGTCTCCATAAACCACACGGTAGGAGGATGGAGACAGGATACCAATACCAGGAACCCAACATAGGTTTGAAATAAAGGGAACCTTCTCCTGCAAATCATCCAATGTGGTATACCTGATTTTATGTTCTAGGTGCCCCTCAGGACTTAATGTAGGAGAGACTGGACAGACCCTGAGGCAAAGGATGAACTCTCATTGATTCACAATTAATAACAATAAACAAGATGTCCCTGTGGGTGCCCATTTCTGCAGACAAGGACACAGCCTGAAAGACCTAAAAGTCACAGTGCTCATGGGAAATTTCAGATCCCAAAAGGAGAGGTTAGAATGGACTCTGGACTCAACAAAGATCTAAACTTTGTGTCACTATGTTTCTAATCTTAATGTCATGTAGAGTTAATCAGAATAAATTCCTCTAAACCACCCAAACCCATAAATATCTCATTTATACCAGACCCTCCATGGACACTAGAGGTGAAGTGTATCTGATTGTTTGTTTAACCCTTGCTAATTCTTTTATTACTGCGTGTGATCATTGAATGTGTATTTACTGTTTTATTTACGACATACATTGCCAATCAGCCATGGGGGCAAAAGATAACATCTGTGTATTGTCAGAAAGTCTTTGTTCTAGTATGTATAAAATACAGTGCTTTACAAGATTCAGTATTGTATCATGCCTGAGGAAGAAGCCTAAGTGCTTCGAAAGCTTGCATTTTCAATCATTTTAGTTAGCCAATAAAAGGTATTACTTTATATCCAAGATGTCTTCACTATCCTGCAATTAGAAATCCAGTCCACATATTACCATTAGTGTTAAGTCCAGCCACCAGGCAGTCCCACGAGTGCCTCATCTCCACCCAAGAACAAAAGAGGAAGGCACGAGAACCAGCAGGCTTATAAAACCGTGCGCAATTCCCTGCCTAATTGACTGCCCGAGATTTGCCTTCTACAAATCTCGCAGGCAAGGCCTGTCAGGGTAGTAGTTGTTATCACATTGTATATACCCTTTAATGTTTGATTTCAAGTTTAAATTACCCATATTGTATGCACTTTACATGGTATATTGATTTTAAATAAATGTAGTGTAAGGTTACACTATATTGACTGTGTTGAAAATTTAATTAAATAGATTTTGTGCAGAAAACAACAAAAATGTATGTTATACTAGTGAAAACATTTCCACTACTAAAATTCTGAGGCACACCTCTGCCTCTTTAAACCAGTGTTCCCCAGCACACCCTTTAAGAAACCCTGTTCTAAAGGGCTTATTTTTATTTTACCTATCTTTGATTTTTTTTTTATTTATTTTAAACCATTATGGTTGTAATCCATATGGGTTCATTGCCCCTGCATTGGTAATGGTATACACCATTGGAACTATAAGTGAACAAATGCAATGATAAATAACTTTAGCCTGATTCTTTCTTACACAACAGATAAACAACTACATCAAAAATGGTTTAGTCAATTGGGGGTCCATCAAATAATAAAACCCCTCTCTTTGTTAACCAAAAATGAAACCATTTCTTAATTAGGTGGGGGAATCAACTCACAAAACTGAAAGTGTAACAAGCAGGAAAGGTTTCATGACAGCGACCTTTGCGTTAAGAATCCCAATGGACCAACCCATTTCCATGGCAAGGTGGTGAGGGTGCTGGTTCCTCACGAGAAAAAAAATTCTCTTTCTTTTAGTTTTACTAGTTATTTCCTCTTCCCAGTATCAAAATGGTTTGGTCCATTTGGCATAGTCTATTGTCGGCCTATAAATGAAAGGCATCAATGATAAAAAATCCCTAGCCTGTTGAAGGCTTTGATCTCTAGTTATGCCACAATTTATATTTGTATCTTAGGTTGAAAACTTGACCTAGATATTCTTTCTCTGAGAACAAGAGATATAGTGACTCTCAATACCTGGCCCACCTGTGTCTTTGACAAATATATGCCAGCTAGATTTACAAATGAACTGAGAAAGCCAGTCTACTTATACTTCCACAACACACTTGCTTTCTTGGATTGCTTGGTAGAAGTCAGGGAGACTATTAAACTGGAAGTAGAGGTTTACAGACAACGAACCCACACAGATCAGTATTTGATGTTTGACTCCCACCACCCTTTAGATAACAAGCTGGGTGTCATCAGAACCCTGCAACACAGAGCTGAGAACATCCCCACTAGCACAGAGGCGAAGGCTAAAGAAATGAAACACCTTAAAACTTGTGGATATCCAGACTGGGCCTTTGTCAACTGGATGGAAAGAAAAGAACACAAATACCACCAACAAAAGGGGGAAGCAAGACAGGATAAGGAGTATGGTCATCCCATATGTAGTGGGGGTGGGTGTCAGAAGAAGATTTTGTAAGAGACACTGCATTCCCGTCTGCTTTAAGCCCAACAACACACTGAGGCAACAACTGGTGCATCCAAAAGACCCAATACCGAAAAGCAAGATGAGTGACATCATATACGCAGTCCAGTGAATAGTGACCTGATTTGTATGTGGGGGAGACGAAACTGCATCAACTTACGGCCCAACAGAATTCCTCAAGTCATGACTTAGCCATGTACCTGCATATTAAGGAAAAGGGACTCATGTTTAAAGACCGTAATGTCAACATCTTTCACATTAAAAGGATTGGTTTAAAAGAGATGTCATTAATGTCAAAATAAGGAAACGAGCCCAAACAGAGGTGGGGACTTTCATCACCATTTGTCTGCCACGTCCAATGCTGTTTTAATGCCTTACCCTGGGAAGTTTTGATAAAACCTCTTAGCTACAATCAACACCAGGACCTGGATGAATGTGAACCTTCACAAACATATGTATGGGGATATAATGACTTCTCACTTTAGCGTTCCTTTAAGTTTAGTTACTGTAGCCACCTGGATAAGATAGGATGTTGGTGAACTACAGAAAAAGTTAGTCTGCGAAGACGTCTCAGCCTCAGAAATTCATTATTTGATAACAATTGCTGTTTTGATGGTGAAGAAACGAGTATCAGTAACCCAAATGAAACAGGATATCTTTCCATAAAAAGGGTAGGTTGATCTGGTTAAAAGATGTTTCATCTTTTTGATAAAAACTATGTAACTAAAATCTGTATGTTTTCAAAAATGCACAGGTATACACATGGTTCTGCAATGTACATTGATAATCTTTTGAAATCTTTTTTTACAATTTTAAATAGAACTGTGCAGGAAATGACTATACTCAGTCTACTAAGTAGACAATATTGTAAACTGGGGGAAAACCTTTTTTAACTAATCACACAGTAATTAGGATTAATTACCACCAATCTTAAATCTGTTTTTTTTTTCTTTTCTGACCTTCCTATATCTTGGTTTTTTTTAGCTCTGTGTGTTTTGCTTTTTAAAGAGGGCGGGGCACAGCTAGTCAGTAAAGAACTGTCAATCACCCAGCCAATCCCCCTGGTACACCACATGTAGAAACTATCCATTCTATTAAAGTAAAGCTCATTTCTCTGTCACTCTGTCGCTAATTGATTCAGCATTAAGATCAGGAAAATGAATAAGCATTATCTGTTTCTCTGTGTTCTTTCTGAGCAGATAAACCCAATCCTGCAGTTAGCTGCTGTCTGTGTTAGTTAAGTCCCAATGTAGCACTGTACCTAAAGAAATCAATTACAAAGTCACACACACATTCAAATTCCTACTGCTAAAAGAAAATCTTACTTGATTCAAGCAGTTATTACAGCTGCCAGTGCTGCTTACCTTCCCATAACAAAGCAGTTTTACTTTCACTATAACACAAAGTCAATGGGTAAATGTTATTGGCTGTAGTGAGGCACAAATCATCTCCACTGCACATGCTCCACACTCCATTTGTGCCTCAGTTTTGGGAGGGGGTGGATACATAGAGAGGAGACATGCATACTAACTAGGAGTGAGCTGAACAGGACATGAGAAGATCTAGTGACAGGGTGCACTGAGAGTGAAAAGGGATCAAGTTCCTGACAGCACTAAAAATATAGAAAAGGCAAGTCATTTTTTAGTGTCCCTTGCTTTAAAGAATCTGAATTTCTTATTCGAAACTGTATAAAACTGTAAAATAGTTTCTGAAACTTTAACAGTTTTCAGCCCAGAGATACAATATTTTGAGGCATGTGAAAAGGGTAAAAGTGATACAGTTTAAGCCACTAATCCAATTGTACATAAAACTGTACGTTTTGCTTACAACATGAATTAAAATGGTACAAAAAAGTATTTTACTTAGAGCTAAATCCGGAAATAATAAAAGGTAACAATCAAGTAAATGTAATCTCTATTTTATTTGTAAAATATGAAATTAATGTAATTCATATTTTTAACTCTTAAAATGTTATTCTTTACTTAATTCCGATTGGCTCTTTACTGCCAATAAATTATATTAATTTTTTTTTTCTTTCTCTATACAAGAGTATAGTAAACATGCTACAACCAGGTAATAGCTTTTAGCATGTCTGCCTGAATCCTCATTAAAATTTAAACAATTTTGCCAATAAAAGACAAGGAAATTCTGAAGAACTACAAATACTGACTCCTCTACTTAAACTTAAAGATGCAGATGTCTTGGTGTAAAGGCACTAAACATACTTTTTCAACCTTAGAACAGTTAAATAAAAGCTATAACATGAACCAGTCTGGGTTGTTGCCCATCAGTTTAATCGAACAGCCATGACATGAAAATATCAAGAGATCTTTAGTCCTTCAGATGAAGAGTCATGGGGAGGAGAAAAAATGCCTTTAAGAAAAAAACACCATTTAACATTGCATGGCAATGCTTAGCAATGGAAAAGGTTGTCTAAAGCACGACAAAGAATGTGGTGCTAGAATAACACTGCCAGCATATATGCTGGATAACGTCCCATAGCATGCCTTCTTGAAATCCTGGGCTTACTGTGTGCACAGAGAGTTTCTAGATTTTATAAACCTTTGTATTATATAAATATGACAACAGTACTAAATATTCAAGCAGTCCCTATGGCAAGCATCACTTTTAGTGACTGATTACTTAAATTCAATGCACTGGGAAATCACTGGATTTTTTTTCATGAAAGAAAAACAGATCGCCTGGTTAAAGGGATGTATTAATTTTCTTTATCCCTAACATCTTCATCATCTTCATCCTCATCCTCATCCTCATCAATGTCATCTTCATCTCCCGCATCTGCAGATTCCAAATCATCATCCTCCTCCACCTGAAAAGACAAAAACGATTAAAAGTAAAATAATGGATTTTATTGTCTTGTGATTTTAGTGTCTTACAGTTATCAGATAATTCTAAGGACTGTACTCTTTAAATGTTTGGTAAACTGGGGAGAGCTCAATTTAAAATACATTTTACTAAATTACAGCACAGAAACAGCAGGTTGAAAAAATATATGGCTTGTCTTCCTTTGTAACTCCTAAACAGAGAGATATCTAATGGGAGAGGGTGTGCTAATAGTAGAGGGGGTAAGATTGAATTAATTGAAGGTCTTTCTGTAGTAATATAGTAGGTTTAAGTCTAAAATATTTTTAGACTATGGCAATGAAATTTCTGTGCTTTTAATGTGGTACTTTGGTGTAAGTTTTACTGTGATCTACCATATTTCTCAAAAAAGAAAAGGTCACCTATATACAACAAGTTAACATTGCATTTGGAAGGAAGGCAGCAATATATATATATATATATAGCATACGAAGAGGTCGGAGCACACGTGGGATTTAAGAGATAAGTGGAATTTATTAACTCGTGCCGTCGTCAACGCGTGACGACGGCAGCCCACAAGATGGCCGAAACGCGTTGACTATGTTGTTCACGAGTTAATAAATTCCACTTATCTCTTAAATCCCATGTGTGCTCCGACCTCTTCGTATGCTGTGTACCCCGTTTCGGATGCCCCAGGGTGACTGTTCGCTGAGGGTGTGCAGAGGATCTACACCATATGGCAGATAACCTACGCGTTTCAGCCCCTATCAGTAGGGCTGAAACGCGTAGGTTATCTGCCTACCCCTTAAGCATTAATAAATCTTTTTTAAGACCCAGGAGTCCTCCGCTTGCTTCTTCGTTTATGTGTATTCTCACACGGCAGCATCCGGGCAGATGGTCCTAGCACGGAGTGCGGACGAGCACACTATTCTATATATATATGACCGCACTCCACTCACCATATCGCGATGCCCTGGTGCTACTCCATACATATCCACCACTAAATCCAAAAAAGAGCACTCAAAGGGACTTCAACTGCAAACAAGAGATTCATTTTAAAACTTACCGCGTATCGCTCCAGCGCCAGCTTTACTGATAGTCTTCACCGTGTCCACGCTCCTATACACTGTGCGCATGTGCACACAATGCAAAGGACTGTGGATCCGTTGGGAAATGTCAGTGTAGTCGGAGGCTGTCAGCAGTGCTGGAGCGATACGCGGTACATTTCTTCTGCTCTCCTGTAAGTTTTACTGGAGGACAGGAGGTAAGACATATTGCATTTACCTCTTGTTCTTCAGTTAAACTAGAAAGAAGAAAGTTAAAATCCTGGTGGAGATACCCTTTAAATGACTTACTGGTTGTCCAAGTTCTTTGAGTTTTTTCTTCAGAGCAAATATTTTTTGGTCTTGATCGGCCAAGAGAATAAGTAGTTCATCCTGCTCCCTTTTAGACTCTGACACATCCTGTGTCAATTTCTGGTTTTCATTTTGTAAAATGGCTTCTGTGCTATGAGCAGTATCTAGCTGCTGTTTTAAAGATACTTTTTCCTCAGAGAGTACTTTAAGATCTTCCTAAAATAAAGCCAAACAAAACCCCATAAATACAGTTTTAAAACACCATTTATTTCAAATATACAGTACCTACTGATGCGGTTATGGTGGTATTAATGGCAAACAGGCTTTATAATACTGATTTCATTTGAAGTAGCACACTGAAAGCCTTCCATGGAATTACAAGCTCTCCCACAATGCCACTCTCTTAGAAGTGCCAATGGAATCCAAACAAACGAGAATTCCACACATGCACATGAAGAAAATATATACAGTATATACTTGAGTATAAACCAAAATATCTATTTTTACCTGGAAAAAAAAAGTATTTGACTCGAGTATAAACCGAGGGTAGAAAATATGACCACTATTGACTTCTGATTCTGTATTGATTTGAGGCTTTAGTTGGCCTTTAAATTCCCATACAGTAGTCCTTTACAGAAATAGCCAAATCCAGCATGGCTATTACTGTATGGGAATTCTGCTGTCCATTTAAAGGGCAACTAAAGCCTCAAAACAATACAGAATCAAAAGGGAATCTTTCTAACAAGTGATACCATCCTTCTGATTCTGTATTGTTTGAGGCATTAGTTGCCATTTAAATGGACAGATATCCCATACAGTAACCCCCATTTCTAGTTTCCAAACATATGCAGGGATTACTGTACCTTCCCACCCCCCCCCCCCCCAGAGGCCCCCCCCCCCCCCGTGTTGAATTCCTTCTCCTACTTTGGCCGCTCACTTTGCTTTCTAGGCTCTGCATCCTCTGCTGGCTGACGTCACTACTCGGTGCCTGACACACTTCCCGATGTGGAGTAGTGATGTCAGGAAGCAGAGGATGCGGAGTGAATGACTGCTGGAGCAGGTAAGAGATTCACTCGAGTATAAACCAAGGTTCGGGTTCCATGCAATTTTTTTAGCCTGAAAACCTAGGTTTAAACTCGAATATATACGATATATATGCCTGGTGGTGACCATAGATGTATCAATATCGCTCCTTGTGTGGTGTCCATCAACTAAATCAGGTCGCCAAAATCGCTGCAAGTGACCATGACCACAGCCTAACACCTGGCCACTGCAAATGTTTCTAGCCAGGGCAATTTAGATTTATTTAAAGATAGTAAATAACATCTATAATTACAATCATTTTTAATAAAAACTGTGGAGGCAGCCCATAGTAAGCCCACTGAATATAAAACAAACCTTCAGGCCTGTAATCTCTTTCATTAGTGTTGCCACTTTCTCTTCCAGTTCAGTATTGTGTGAGCTTGCACATGCTGAATGATCCCCTGGCGCTGTACTGGATTTCTGAAGTGTGAAAGATCAGATTCAGAATGGCTTCTAAATGGCACAAAGTAACAAAAATACAAACAAACAAAAAAAGAAATCTTTACATTTGTTTCTATTTTTTGAAGAAGATCCATCCGCTCAGCTTGTAATCGGTTAATTTCTGTGGATTGTACATGTAATTGTGAACGGAGAGTTTCAAGTTCCTATAAAATAGATTAAGGTAAATTAAGATAATCACATACTTAAATTCCCCCCTTCATATTTTTTTTTAAAACTTGTTTCTTTATTGACACATTTGAACTACATCTTATACAAACATAACATGTACATATATAGTTGTGTTATATATCACAGTAACATGAATTACCAGTTGTGGGTTCATAGATTGAAGAGGTTGTAAGTATATATGTATCATTGTATAATAACAGTTTAGAGCGATATAGTTGCAAATCTGTTTGATAGTCGGGTACCTTAAAAAGGAGAGGGGTTAACTTGGATACAAATAGTAAAAAGGCTTACCATGCTTATAGAGGATATTTGTTATGGAAGTAGGCTGTTTTGTATCTGGGGTTAGGGTAAGAGTGTGAGGGGGGAGGTAGTTGGGATTCTGTAATAGGGTTGGTAATATATAATAGTAGGGTTGGTAATATAGCTACTTTCAGCAGATTGGAGTGAGGAGATTAGTGTAGCTTCATTTTGTCTCGTTGTATGTTTAATATGTGTAATAGTTTTCTGTAGCTCCCCTCTGAGGACTGCTTTAAACTCTTCCCATCTGTTTCTGACCGATGTTTTTTCCTTAATAATTTTGTAAATAAATTTCTATTGGTGTACTGATTCGGTCTGGCGTTGGAAAGAGTGTAAACCAGAAGGGGTGAAAGCGCCATGATCTGGTAGTGTTATTTACGGGTGTTGGGAGACGGAGTGTCAGCATCAAGTGGGAATGGTCGGAAATACCTCTTGGAAGACGTGAGATTTTGGTTATTTCAGGATGTAGCTTCCTACTGACAAATATTTAGTCTATACGAGACAAGGTGTTATGGGTTGTGGACAGGCACGTGTATTCCTGGGTGTGGGGATGGCTGGAGCGCCATGCGTCTATCCAGTGTAGTTCAGACACAAGATGTGTTAGTGATGTGGCTGTGCTAGTGTTGTTGGATTGAAATTTATCGACTTAAGGTTTATTAGGGCATTGAAGTCCCAGAGACTGATTGTGGGCTTGTGGGTATTTTAATATGAAAGGCAAGGCCTCCTTTAACGGTTGCTGTTTAGCAGGTGGAGGGTCATAGATTCCTATTATGATATATAGTGTTGTTTCGATAGAGAGTGCTATACATATAAATCTACCTTTTTTTATCCGAATGTACTTCGTTAATGTTGTATTTTACTCTCTTATGTATTAGGACCGAAATTCCGCTAGAGTAGGAGGAAAGTGCTATGAGCAGCCCAACCTATCCAGGGGCGCTGTATATAGTGGGTCGTGGCTGGTAGGAGATGAGTTTCCTGTAGACAGATTAGGTCTGCTTGGTAAGACTGAATCTGTGAGAACACCGACAGGCGCATTTGTGGGGGCTTTTAATCCCCTGACATTCCATGACAGTATTTTAAGTGATTGGCTCATCATTTAAGTAGATATCTTGTATCACATTGGTAACAGAATAGGGGGGTTGGGAGAGGAAGAGCTGGGTAAGGGAATTTTGACATACTTTATTTTGTGGTAGCCTGTATTTATCATTTAGCAAACATTTTGATAAAACATTGATATTTGTTTAATTTTTATCGTAGGAGATGTTGTGAAACTGAAGTAAACTTGAACTGAGCTCTAGTATAACTAGGGCTAAACTTAGGGGGTGCACCAAGGTGCAGGTTCTGCAGAGACGAGCAGAACTTCTTATGTGGTGCCAAGTCATCAGAGGGTATGGTCGTTCCCACGTATATAGATTTGAATTCCCCACCTGGGATTGAGTATCAGGCTGGATGTATACATACAATTTCCAAATTCATGTGGTAGCCCCTATAGGTAAGATAAGAGGTGCGCAGAGGGTTGGACCCCCCGAAATGTTGTGTGTATTTGGCATTTGTTGTTTTCAGCCCCTTAATAAATGAGTATTGTTTGAATACCATATCGAGTGTGCCTACCTACAAACTTTATATGACTGGATGTATACATAGTTGGTCTTCTGGTCAGTGTCTTGGTCTGTTCTGTTTGAGTTCCACTACACTATTAGAGATGGTTCTCACATTAGGGTATTCTGCAGGTATTAGGGTTCTGTCATGTCTGTCATAGGCTATGTTCTAGTTCCTTGTTGAGGTACGGTCCCTGGGCACGTTACCTATTGGTTTTAGTTAAGTATAATCTAAACAGTTTACCAAGGTCGCTATCTCAGGGTCAGAGGGGGGTAGTCTATACTATGGTCCTGGGACAGGTGTCAGGTAAGTATCTGGTCTCCACCTGTGCAAGGTGGTATATACCGCATGTGTTTACCCGTATGGAGGGATCCAAATTGGCGGTGAATAGGAATCGGTTACACAGGATACAGCTATAGCAACATATTTCAATTTATTTTCCAACATATATGGGTAGGTAGGTTTTCGATGGAGTGCCGGGGGTATTATATGCCAAGTACCAAGGCATGAAACCCAAGGTTCTTTCAACCCAGTTCGTATATATACCGTAGATGGAGGAATCCTTTTTCCCGGCTCAAACACCTAGGGCAGAGATTCTGAGTAGGTTAGCGCATAAATATTTAATTTCATATCATTACAACTGGATGAGGGATTCCATGTTTGATTCAGGACCATAGGTCGGTTTTAAAGTACTTCCGGATGGGGGTATGCATATCGTATTGGTACTTGATGGTAGGGGTTCCACATCTTATTGTATGTATGGACTATAAGTATATATTCCAATAGAGTAGAGTGTTGCTATAGTATATACTAGTACCACCAGGGAAATTAGTTTATGTTATAGCCTTTGGGTAGGAGAACGCAAAGACTCAAGTTCTAATAGTAGGAATATGGACACTATATTAGTGTATGGGGGGAGGGGGGTGTGCGGCTCAGGTATAGATTTATAGGTGGGTACATAATCTACATTTGAGTTTGGATACCATTCAAATATGAGTTTTAACCTGGTGTTTGTGGATGGGGGAGTTCACAATTTGACTCAAAATCTTAGAGCGGGCGAGCAGGTATAGACATTTTAAAGATTTCACATATTACATCTGTATATACAAATGGGGGGACCCATACTATTATATAACCTTTGAGTTCTAATATACATAGATATAAAACATTTGAATAGGGTGCCTCACATTTCGGTTTAGGAGTAAGGGTATAACCATATTTGAGCATAGTTATTGTAAGGTATAAGCGTTATGCCATTGTACTGATGTGGGGGGAACCACCTTGCAGTGTGACATTATCCCTAGAGCTGTGCTTTCCTTGCTTCAAGGCAACACACGGTACATACATCATAACACTACATAAAGAGGGTGAGCTCCATCATAGTTTAAATGGTTCAAGGCAGATGTTCAGATCTAAGTATTATATAAGGGATAATGCGCCCCTTACAGTGTAATATAAGGATATTACGCCACCGAGGAGTTCCCTGACCATATAGAAGCACAAGGCAGTAGGCCGAGTGCTTTTATACAGGACAGGTAACTCCGAGGAGGGATATCCTTCCGTGATTTGAGGGACGATACCCGTTAAATATTATGATTCAGTTAGGGTATATGGATACATGTTGTACCGATATATTTCCCAGTTACCATTGTTGTTTAGGGTAGTACAAACCCAAGATGTTCGGATTTAACTAGTCAGTGAATACATGCCTTGAGCCCATATTGAAAGGAAAGAAGAGAGATATGGGGGAGGGGTATTTACAATGGATGTAGGAGAGAAATAGAGAAAGTTTTGATATTTCACATTATAGGTAAGATCATATTGTCTCAAAGCATTTAGGTGGGGGAGACCCACAAAGCCATTTCAAACTACCAAACATTCACATCAAAGGGGCATGATTATCAGCCCGTATTTCCCCTCAAGAGTATCTCCCATGCTGATTGGGGGGTGAGTAGGTTATGTTAGCTCTCAGTACTGGTTCCTTTAGTTTCAAGTCTATTTGACTTGAAATACACCAAACCAGGTGGGGAGGAGGGGGATATTGCAAGCGTGTTGGCGGTAGTCATGGGGGTTTAGGGATGTGAAGTAGGGGTCTTACCCAACACTAAACCTGGTGAGGTCGGTTATCGAACGTCCAACCACGTGCATACGAAAATCCATCTGCCTGGATTCTGAGTTTCGATGGGTACATCATCTAGTATGATATACCTGCTGCAAGTAGCATTTTCTTGACCTCTGCAAAGGTGGCGTGCCTCTTCTGCAAGTCCAGAGAAAAGTCCAGGAACATTTATATGGTGTAGGTTCTCCTTATTCTGGGCCAAACGCAGAAGGGTGTCCCTATCTCTTGCATTTAGAAAGCGCGCAATAAGGGGTCTCGGCTGTCCTCCTGGGATCAGGGCTCTCGGTGGGCTCTTTCGAAAGCCAGTTGTGGGGTCAGCTCGCATACCTCAAAGCATGAGTGGATCCAGCCCTCCAGGAATTGCACGGTCTACTGCCCTTCGGCCCCCTCAGGGAAGCCAATAAACCGGATATTCTGTCTTTGCGACCGGTTCTCCGGGTCGTCAAGCTTGTTCCTGGTCCTGGCAAGTTCTTGCTGCAAGAGTACTATATTCTGCGTATGTGGGGTTACAGTGTCCTTGAGGACTGATATACGGGATTCTTCTTCTCCCATCCTGTGGCGTAGCAGCAAGATATCAGTCTTGATGTCAGTTTTGACCTCGTCTAGGACTGCCATTAATGCTTTTTTGGAGTCTTGAATTGCCCCCAAAAGCTGTTTGTGGAGGTTTGCCGAAGGGCCCTCTCCTGCAAGTCCTCCGCCATATCATTTGTATTTTGCTGGAATTCGGGTTCCTGTTGCGTTTCTCACTTGTGCTGTTGGCGGAAAAGCGTGTTAGGACCGACAGGCGGTGTGTCCGACCTGGCAAACTTTTATAGTTTTTCCTTCGCCAGGGTTGCATGTTTTGTTGTTTTGGGCGTAGTCATGAATGAGGTCGCTGGAGCTGTGCTCTTTCGGGAAGTTGATGGGTTATGCTATTTTAGCTTAGGATAATTTTGATGACCCAGGAGCTGTCTTAGAGTGTGTCCTAGTCCATCAGCTCCAAGACTCCACCCCCCCTTCTTTTTTAGCTTGGTTTACATTTAAAGTAGAAATATGCTGAACAGATTTGCTTTAACAAATAAATACAGCATTAAAGTAACAGAGTGATTTTAATTTCTGATCCCAGGACAACAAAAATTGTTTGTTAATTGCAAACAGTCAGATAATTATCTGGGTCTAGATTATTAAGGAATAAAGCCATCTAAGGCTATTTACGGAGAGATACAATAGTTCTCCCACACAGCCACTCTTTGTTTAGTATCTCTCTGTAACAAGCATTTGCACTTGGTTTAGAGCAGTTGGCTGCTACTTGGCAGGCATTAAAATTCACACACAAATGTGGTGCAATTGCCTTACCTAATAGCGTTGTGTTGGCTGCATGGGCGACTGTTACAAAAGAAACGCTTCTGAAAAAAAACCTGTCTAAAAGCCATGCTAACAATTATTGAATTAAAAATGACTGTTCCCTGCTTTTGTAAACTACTAAAAACAAAGTCTTTTGATCAATACATTTTACCAATTGTGTCTTGCATACATTTTAATCAAGTAAATGCATATTACTGTGAAATAAAATATTATAAGTGTCTGTGTAAGAATATCATTCAGCAATGCTGTAGAGAACAAAACAATGTACCCTATATACTCGATTATAAGCCGAGGTTTTCAGGATTTAAAATAAGCCCCAAAAGATAACCTTGGCTTATAATCGGGTCAAGCTACTTACTTGAAATGCGGCCAAAACAGTCAGTCAAAGCCGGAAGAGGAAGGAACATAGGGGGCGCTGTTTTACAGCCCCACTACACCAGCAAATACAACAATGGATCTGGGGAAGACCTGGGGAAGACTGGAGGCTCACTATCAGCAAGACAAGCTACAAGCAACAAGGTAAATGACCTGAAGTGCGAACTGCAGTGGCAAGTTTATTGACCCTTGCCACTCCATATGTTTAAAACTACAACTCCCAGCAACCAAAGCATGCTGGGTGTTGTAGTTCCCAAACAACTGGAGTGTCAAGGAATTGGGAATTACAGAATGGGATTACTGTCCATTTAAAGGGCAGCGAATGCCTCAAAACCAAAACAGAATCAGGAGGTATCTATTGTTGAAAACTGCCTTCTGATTCTGTACTATTTTGAGGCTTTAAATGGACATCAGAATTCCCATACAGTAGTCCCATACAGTAATAGCCAAATCCAGTATGGGTATTACTGTATGGGACTACTGTATGGGAATACTGCTGTCCATTTAAAGGGTAGTAGTGGTCATAATTTCTACCCTTGGCTTATACTTGAGACAATCAGCTTTTACAGTACTCGTTCTTTAGGTAAAAATAGGTGCCTTGGTTTATCATCGGATCGACTTATATTCAAGTATATACAGTAATTTTAATATGAATCTAATTATTAAAGGTAAAGTAAAGCCTCAGAAAAGCACTGTAAAAGAAGGCATAGCACCTGGATATTAAAGCAGTAATCTGTGTCTTACCTCTCATTTTGATGTCAGTGCTGGGAAATTTAACTTTCTAACATAGGGTTTGTGTTTTATTTCATAGCATGTCAGTACTGCTGTGTCCTAAGTTACTGCAGGAACTTGTTACAGCAGGTCATGCCTATAAGTAGTTTCTAGCCAATCATGTTAGAATCCCAATTAGGCAGGGGACTATGTGATTATTTCAGGGGAGGACAACTTAATGCTTTCTATTATGGAGTATAAACATTTTTGTTTTGGCAACCTTAAAACGGATGTAATTTTTTTTGATGAAGAAATTCAAAGTATCACTACACTAAAATACACAGATGCCCAGGTGTCATTGCTGGGGGGGGGAAGAGTTATAGACAGTGACAGAGACACAGTAGCATTAATGGAAACTTAGCATCCTTATGCTCTTTGTCCTGTATTAGCATGAATTGGACTAATAAAGGAACAAGAATTTCTATGGCAATTTTTTTACAATAACAAAGTTTGCATCTGTAACAAAGATACCTTTTTAAAAATGGTTCGGGGGCTAAAAGGTTGTATAAATCCCTCCCTTGAAAATCCTGCTCTTGCCCCTGTATACCTAGTTAAAAGCTGAGCCCAAGCTTGTAATGTTGTCCAGCATTCATAGTAATAAACGCTCAAACAATTTGAATGTCTACATATGTACAAGAAAATATACCTTTTGAAGTTCAACAGTCTTTTCGTACACACCAGTGGTTTGTTCTGTTTGCCTCTCCACTTGACTGTGTTTCTACCGAGAGAAAATACACCTTAGTCAGCTATGCTGAAAAATCTCTTGAAAACAAACTGCAAAATAGCTGCAGGAGTGCTTTACTAGAGCACAATGATACGTTCAGATCATTCACCAAATAATACAAACCTGAATTTGCATTGCCACCGATAAATTAAAATTTTACATATATATAGGTGCAGCACCCCCCCCCCCCACACACACATACACACCCAAACCCTAGTTACAGCCGCGACCAAAAAACAGAAAGGGGAAGCACAGCAAAGTGGGAAGGGACCGGGTCTTGTAAGTATATCGTAACTGGGCTTTGGGGGGGGTCCTAAACCAATATGTAAAATTTTATTTTATTGGTGGACATGCCCTTTAACCTTACAAATGCTATTAGTTGCCTTAAATTGGCGTGCTTGTGGGAGATGCCCCTCCTCTTCTTCCTATGCTCCTCTGCTTCTGGTAAAAAACTTAATTTTGTTCAGGCTCCAAAGACTTGAATAAGGAATCAGTGTATTGTTTAATCTGAGTGTGTGAGTAGCAAGTTAATGTTGCAGTGAATAAGTGTCTAACAGGAAAATACTTGCTCAAATCAAAGTTTAGCAGTGTAAACTGCACAAGCAGACTGATTGTTTATAGCATATTTTTGAGGTGTAAACTGCATATTTGTATTCAGTATACCCTCCAGCATTCCCCTTTAAACAGATACATTATTGAGAACTGTATTGCACGGAACTGTGCCAAGATTAGATACACATCATTATCCTCCATCTGTGGCTCTGCACCATGTTGTTTTTAGTGTACCTATAAAAAAGGGTAGTGTTGGAGGGAAAGGGGTAATGATATAGTTAGCAGATGTTTGGAGAGCACTCTCAATTAAAGTAATCAGCAAGGCTGCATTGATAAAAGGAGGAAGATGGTTGATGTAGCATTCAGACTGAATCCTAAACCAACACGATGACCATTTAGGGGTATTATACACTGTAGACAGAGATGTTTACTCAATGAGGGTCTTAATTATGATTATTATGTACACACTCTACTAGGAACAGATCTTAATATTGTTGGAAGGGCAGAAATTATTAAAAACCCACCAGACAAATTGTTGCTAATCGGGCATTTAACCTCAGCAATCAGTGAGCCCTTGTGCAGACAAAGACAAGAGTTATAAGACAGAATGCTTTAGTTTGCGGGTGCACATTATTTAAAGGGTATCTTTACTCTACAAAAAATGTACATACAGATACAGCAAGGTCCCACCGCGCCAAAACTTTTTCAAAAATTAAAAACCTGAGCTGTAGATTCAGGGAAATCCTCATTTTAAATCACAGTATTTACAGGGAAAGACCTGTTACTTCAGAAGCAGAAATTATAATATGTCCCATCCCTGACCTCTTACTAGGATCTTTAGCTGCCAGCACACTTTCTGCAACAGTGATTCAGCAGAAAAAAGAATGAAGGGAGGAGGGAGATGTGTAATCAGAGCAGTGTCCATGGTGAGGCTGTGCAGAACTTATAAGTGTCGCAGACACTACAAGAAGACAGTATGTAAGGGAGGGTGGGGGTAATTAGAAGCACTCACTAAACATTAATAATTTAATGACAAAACAAGCACAGATAAATATATGCACTCACTAAACATTAATAAATGATAAATAAAAGATAAATATGCGAGTACCGCCATTTTACTTCTCTTAAATTGTAGCTTCAGAAAATGTAAAGTGATTTGAGTAAGTATAGTGACCCTTTAACTCCATTTCAGAGCATTAAAATGGTGCACTATTTATATAGGTTGAATAACTAGGCATTTAAACACTAATGCACTTAAGTGCACATAGAAGGGACAACTTTTGAGGCTCTAGTAGTTACAAAAAACATGTCCTTCCAACAGCCTTGCCTAGTTTTTGCTTAGATAAGAATGGAGGGAGGTGTAGTTCAATAAGAACAAACTGCAGGTAGATGGAATTACATATCTTACCAAAGATTCTATAAGAATATTCTTCTCTGAAAGTTCTCTTTGCATTGTGTCCTGATGCTTTTTTAATTCTTCTATTTCTTCTTTTAACTGACTGACCTCTTCAGGCTGGAAACCATTAATTTGTGCACTGTTATTTTGGGAACTGTGATGTTGACTGTCTTTTCCTGTTAAAATGAATAAGTCATTACATACAAAAAAATATTACAAATTAATAAAGAAATAAGTTGCAATAATCAAAAGGGACTGTGATGCAGCACACATACGTATTAGTATATGCTAATAATAACTTTTTTGGTGGTTTTCTATATAATGAAAAAAATTCTAACACTTACTAAACTAAAAATTGATGCATGCTGCTTTTCCTTTTCCTACGCATCTCTGCAGGTGGTAACACCTACTGAATTTTGCACTAGCTCAAAGTTTTAAATAAAGCTGGCATAACCAGCCACAGAGGACAATAAGAAACAGGAAGAACAAGCGTTTTATTCCCCCCCAGAGAGAAAGTTTAAGTTATTATAAGGGTTTATTTTTCCTTTAAAGGGACAAAAAAGTTTAAAAAAAAAAAGTATTGTCGTGATCCTTTTCTATATTTTTAGAGTTGACAGAAACTTGATCTCTATTTGCTCGTAATTCTTCCTTTTACTATATTTCCTTGTGTCCTTCTCAACTCACTCCTAGTTAGTATGCATTTCCCCGCTATCTGCGCTCTGTCCCTCCCAGAACCTGACACGGAATCAGAGTAGAGGAGCATGTGGAGTAGAGATGAGCCGTGTACCAGTGAGCTACAGCTAATAGCATTCATCCTGTGTTATACTAAAAGGACAGTGCCTTGCTAAGGGAAGGTAAGCAGCTCTGGCAGCTGTTATTACTGCTTGAATTAAATAATAAATGTAGAAGTTTGGACAGGTGTGTGCTTATGTATGTGGAAGAGGGGGGGTGTACTTTGAAATTGATTTCTTTATGCCGGGTACACATGGACAACATTTTCGTCCCAAGGACTGGCAAACAACGGTCACCGGCGGTGAAATCTATGCAGATTTTTCATCCGGACTGACAGATGTATGACATTTGGATACAAATTCTGCCATGTTCATATGAAACCAAGGTAGGGAATTTTACAACGAGTTGTAACAGAAACCAGAACTTATCCTGAGATATCTATTAATTGTAAAAAGAGCTATTCTATTCTATTCCACATAAGGTCTATGGAGGCCCTAAGATACAATACAGTGTGGATGAACCCTTTTAATCTTCTACTATCTAAAACCAATGGCTTTGGGTCCTGCATAATTTCCCGATTTTCCCCTTAAAACTAGCCCTGTAACCATAATAGTATGATATGCTGGATTTTAGGGAAAGTAAATGATTTAAGAACACAGGAAAAAATTGCTCTCTGGCAATTCATGTAAAATGACACGTTTTCAGAAGAATAGGGTAACAATCCAAAATGCTCCTTTACGCTTTATATATTGTGTCACTCTTGTAATTTCCTTTGTTATTCTTTAAAAGCTAATTCTTTCAATGTACATTCAGGGAGATTCAATAAAAGTTCTTATCGTTTAAAATGGCGCTAATTTTGCCCCAACCAATCAGATCTTATTTAACATTTAAAAGCGAACGTGATTGGTTGGGGCAAAATTAGCACCATTTTAAACGATAAGAACTTTTATTGAATAAACCTGATTATGTTTTATCTGGTTTCAAAATTACTAAACTACAAAAAAAATTCTATATTTCTAAATAGAGGTTTAGGCCCCCAAAAGCCCCATTCAGATCAACACCAATTTTACCTACCTAGTTGAACCTTAAGAAGATTGTACTGGTCTTTGTGTTGTTGAATTTGGGCAAGCTGTGTGGAGATTGTTAGTTGATTCTGTTCACTTGTGGCTTGTAGTGAAGCAACAGCTTGCTTTAGCTCTTCAATCTGCATGTCCTACAAATAAACAAATGTTAAACAATACATTACAAAATTGCATTAGATTTTCTTTTGTTAAACAGGTACTGCCCAAGGAAAACACCCCTACTGTGTAGTTTTAAAGTGGGGAGATTGTTCAGAATTTCTCCACTCCAACCCATGTTCTTTCGTCCAGTGCAGGGACATCAGGAGAAAAGCTTTTTATGAACATTATTATTGTTGAAAGTGTAGGTCTGTATTGTATAAAAACATAAAAATACCTGCTCTCTGATGACATTTTTGTAATGGGATACAATATTGTCATGTTGCTCCAGTGACTTTTTAACTTCTTCTTCTTTCTTGTCTTCCTCACTGGATTTATAGATCGCTTTTGTAATTACAACTGCAAGTAACAAAATGCAATTACATACATTTCTATTTTATACACTTATCACACATTGTTAAGCCTGTTAGCTGAATCTTAACCAAATTGGTTGAATGAGGTTGGAAACTGATTTCTGAACTAAATGTGATAGACATAAACACATTTTGAAGTCACATTCAACCAGTCACCAGATACAAGAATTGCGATCTTCTATAATTATTTCAAGAACAAATGTCATGGCATAACTGTTTGTTGTAGGCTGTGTACACACAGGACAATATTTCAGCATGAGCAAACACTCTAAACAATATTTTTGTTGAATGGTTTATGAGTGACCACTCCCAATGGATTCTTATCCTTTCATATCAAGGTCTACCCTTCTGGCTTAATAGGACTTTAGAATTTATTGGGCTAAAATACAGGCCTGGGCACATTCATTTTAGGCACACTTCATTTAGTTTTTTCTGTTGTCAGGAATATTGGGCATAAAGTTTACCCATGTGTACATAGCCTTAAACGAGCCAACAAACTGTATGTATTTATTGTTATAAATATCTATATTGATTGTAAATCAGAGATTCCCAAAGCCATGCCCCTGTAAAAGTAAAGTAAGAGTAAACACTGTGGTTCACACAGTCTACACCATACTTTTCAGACACACTAAGCCATGTAATGTAAGAGTAGTTCTATTAGTAATATGTATGACTGAGAGAAGTTTAGTCCTAATGATGCTTCTAAAGCTTAACTATAAGTAAGGCATTTGCACTTTGCTATAAACAATATTGATTTGCTTTTTTAGAACTGTGCTACAGAGCATTCAGATCTAATATGAACAAAGATACGCTAAAGAACTCAATCACCTCATTAAAAAAGGCGCCTCCTGGAAAGCACTTTTTACTAAACACTTTTTGGAAAGCACGTTTACTAGTCACAAACTCTAATGTAGTACTTGCCTGTCAGACATTATGTTATAGTTCAGTGACCTTAAGTCACTAGTTCTGCAGTTTTGCCCCTGGCAACATGTTATCACTTATGTAGCAGTAACATCTAAATCTGCTCAGAAACTTTTACAATAACGCTCATGTAAAAATAGCCTTGCAAAGACTGATATGACTTATTGGAAAGTGGAAAATATCCACATATGCATGTGGCATTTTATCCATGGTCATTGCCTTGCAAAGAAACTGTTGAAAATTCACCAAAGATACACTTGTGTGACATCAGTTAAATCTTTCACAATAGTAATCCCTACTGTCATTTTCTTTCCCTTCTATTAATGGCAAACAGGTGCTGTTATGAAGTGGGAGGCAGCAACTGCTGTAGTCAAAAGATTTTAGTGGAATTTCTGTGTATCTTTCTCTTCAAATTTATCAAAAAATATGATCTTTTTTAGGATGCAGTTTCAGTGCTACAAATCAGTGGTTACGGTAAGTTTGAACATCTCATTTAAAGTAATTTTTGTTGGTTTTTTTTACATTTTGACTAATCTGCCAAAATACATGCAAACCGGTGACTGGTGTCTGTCTCACCCTCAAGCTCTTTAACTAGTTTGGTAAACTCATGGTCAAACATCATGTAATCAGGACTGGAAAACGAGGGCTGGGGTTTCTGAGCAGCCTTGGAGTAAAATTCATGCTTTGTGATAAAGCCAAGTTTCCCTGTGAAGTTCTCTTTTCCAATCCTTTTTTCTATCAGTTGTTTCAGTTTGTCTCTGAAACAAAAAGCAATAGTCAAATAATTTAAAGGGATAGTTTAATAATAAATAAAATAAAAAATGTAACACAGATTGCCATATTAGGCCTTCCAGCGGTACTACCTGCCAACATTTATGAAATGTTCCCTGGCCTGGACAATTCATTTGCAATCTACATACATAGAAAATAATCAATGCACATTCCTAGTGTTTTTAGTAGTGTAAGGACAGCATTAGTCTTTTTTAGGACCAAACTTTATGATTACAATAAAAAAAGATTTTAAAAAACACTTTTTGCAGACCATTAAGGCACCAGGAGATAACTGTTCATTGGCCTGCTAAATTGGTTCCATTCAGACTGTGGCTAACAGGCAGGGGAACAAACATCAGCCTACCCAGCCACATGGTCCACCACATACACTGTTTGGAGACAATTACGCAAACAAGTGTAGGTGACAGGAACAGTTAATAATGAGAGGCAGTGTGCAAACTGAATATGGTTTTAAAGGGGAAGTTCAGTGCAAATACATATACTTTTCAGAAAAAAGAGCAGTATTTTTTCATCCCAATGACCTTAATCTGCCAATTCAGCATTTTGTCTGTGTTTAAATAAATGCAACCAAAATACTGACTTCCTGTTTGCAGGACCCCTAATGGAGACCGTTATGGTCTTGCCCTTGGCCCAGCGCCTGGGTTGATTCAGTTGCTCAGTAGAGATCTGAGCATCTTTGACCCATCCAACAGCCAATCAGTAGAAATAACTGTAAGAAACATTCCAAGGATTTGGTGCATCCTGGGAAGAAGAAGGACCGTTAGAAACTGAAATGTCAGCTCATTAATGTCAACAGCAGGGAACAGCAAAGGGTATGAAATCAACTGATTTTTCAAAATGGAAGAGAATATGTATAATACCTAAGAAGGCATTACACAAAGTAACAATTTAACAAATATTGATAATTTCCACTGAACTGTCCCTTTAATTCAATATACAAAGACTAATTATGCAGTCGGAATCCCAGTACAGGAATAACATAAGCAGTTAGCTACACAGACCAACTGTTAAGCAGAGGAGTCTTTATATCCCTGAGCTAAGGGGAGGGATAAGGGAAAGAGTTTAAGTAACTACAGGGCTACACATCACAGGTGCATCATACCTTGTATTGTTTTCAAGGGAGTTATCATTATAGTATATACAGATGCCCAAAAGAAGTGCAGACAAGCCTTGTACTAGATGCTCCTCTTCTCCAAGATTTTCTGATATCTGTCCTGTTAGCTTAAAAGGTAATTTAGGATAGAGAACCAAAATAATCCTGGTAATGCAAGGTATGAAAGGATAACAAAGACTTTAACAATATTCTATTCTGTCTGAATGGAAGATGGGAATTAAAGGGAAACTATAGCGCGTATAGTTTTTTTAAAAACAGTTAAAATAAAAAGTACCTGGGGCAGGGAGGTAGGATTGGTGTTTTTTGCCTTCCAATATAATTTCTATGAGTAGAAGCAGGATGAGGAAAATTGCTTCTGCCAGTCTTCCTGTATGCTCCAGCACTACCATTAAAGGAGAACTAAAGTATCCAGACAACATGGTCCCAATAGACAGAGCAGATTCACAAACATACAACAAGCTGTGTCTCACCTCTCCCTTTGCTGCGGCCATTAGGGCGATTTATGAAAATAATCTGTGAGTACTAGAGGGCAGCTCCCACAATCCACCTAAGCTGGGTAAGCCCCTAGCTAAGTGTCTGTGTACAGGCACATGCTCTGTAGTGCTCAACAGATCATAACAAGGAAGTTGCAGCTTTGCTTCCTAGAAGGTGACAGCCAATAATATAACAACACAGAGACCCTTCATCTCCCTGACACAGAACAGGGATTTCAGTTCAGTGCACAAAGACAGTGAATACTGGGGTCAGTGGGCATGGCTCTTTGATGACTTCATGAGCTGTGGGTTGTACTGGCAACAACGTGGAAACCTAAGTTACAGAATATATTACTTACATGTACTAAATGCAACTTACTAGAGAAGAATCTTACAATGTATAGGTGTTCTGGGGAGAAAAACTTTCACATTAGGTTTTAAGTTTAGTTCTCCATTAATATAGAATGGCCCAGGGCCATAACCTGGCAGATGAAAACTGTATGTGCTGTAGCTCCTCAACAAAACAATATTGGGAGATGGGAATAATTAATCCTATCTCCTTGCCCCAGGTGCTTTTCATTTTTAAAAAGTAAACTTTTACAGTATAGTTGTCCTTTAAACATAACCTACATTCACAGTATATATTTAATGATCCTGTTTATGATCCGAAGTATCTGAAAAATTCAATTTGTGTGGAAGGTAGGAGACATTAATACCACAATAAAATATAGCTATCCATCTAAAGAAAATGAATGATTCCAACCTCAACAGTAAAGAAGTACAGTACTGGCTTTCTTGTTTATGTTAATGTCAAAAAAGGATACAAATGGTACATTGGAAGGATTGTGAAGAAAATGTGTGACAGCGATGGGGCAGTTAGTCAACCATGTGCAAAGGAGCATTAGAAGTCCGACTCTTGTCTGTACCTTACTACCCTAAAACCAGTAAATAAATTGAAGAGAAAGGAGATAAAAAATGATAAAAATGATAAAAAATGTCAATGACTAACATTTCTGTTATTCAGTTCATTATGTTATAAGTACACATATACAATTGTTTATGTAAAAGATTTCAACACAATCCAAATGCAAACAAAGGAACAATTTTTTTTGCTGTTGCATGTACAAATACACAAGATAAAAAAAAATATTTAAAGGTATTTATTAAATGGAAATCAGCATAAATACAAATGATATATTTATATATTGTACTTATATATTAAAATATATTAAGTACAATTTAAAATAAGAGCAAAAGTACACAATATAAAAACAGCATGTACTGCAAAACCTGTTGTTTTGGAATTATAGGTCATTTACAGCACTATAAAAAGGTTTAACTACCAAAGAAATATCACACATAATACTAAAGAGAATAATTAAAGGGCATGTCCACCCCAAAACTATAATCCCCCAACTACTGGCCCCACCATGTAGTGTAGTTAATCCTTACCTAACATCCCAGCTCCATAAGGTTCTCCTGTAGTCCCCCCCCCCAAAGTCCCAAAAACTGCCCACCAGGAGGATAGCGAGTCCATATAGGATCTGCCTCCTACCTGGCCTCCGGGAGAAGTTTGGCATGCGTACTGCAGCCCTTCTCCCCTCCCTCCCCTCTGGATTCCCTCCCCCTAGCATTTATCCCCTTTAATATAGCCTTCCCCCTGGTCCCCCAGCCCCAACCGCATAATTTTATTTTTAGAAAGCTCCCCAAACTCTTACTTACCTCCCCTCTTTCCTCCGCTGCACTGAATGACCGGCAGCCTCGTCCGTGTTTGCCTGCCGCTCAGCCAATCACAGACGCGACTGCCGGTCCCACCCCTCTGCTTGCATTTTCTCGTAAGCAGAGGCCGGGAGCGCGGCGGAGGAAAGAGGGGAGGTAAGTAAAAGTTTGGGGCACTTTCTGAAGATAATAATGATGCGGTTGGGGCTGGGGGACCAGGGGGAAGGCTATATTAAAAATTAGATTTAAGGGTGGACATACCCTTTAAAGGATAACTATACCTAAAAACAGTGCCCAGTGATGGTTAGAAATATGACAGAGCAGGGCGAAATCAGTATCATGGCAAACCCTCATTTAAAGGACCCAGTGTAAGGACCATAAACTCTCGGGTATGCCCTAGTTATCCCATAATTCTTATTTAAATGTACAATTGCCCCTGTGCCAGTATAACGCTGCCCCTTGCCCTGGTCCAACCCTGCCCCTCCCGCATGCCATGACATCGCCAATAGGAAGATGCGCTTTGAAGCACATCTTCAGTTGCGAGTTGCTGTGCGCTCGGAGCGTATGCGATTGCACAAAAACAGTGGATCGCATGTGCTTGGCTTAACGGATCACACACGCAGAACTCAGCAGCTCACTAGTGTGACTAAATCAACTGGGCCACACTAGTGTGGCCTAGCCCTTAAGCTGAGACCACACTGCAATGCGCAGGATTCGTGCATGGAATCATGTGCGTTATCGCATGCGATTCTTGTGCGTTTTGCGCATGCGGTTTTCAAATTTTCCGCTATGGAAACGCATGCGTTAACGCACCGAAAATGGTGAACGCATACGTTACCAAAACCAGAAATTACTTCGCAATCACATGCGTATCGGAAATCGGGGGAATGTTTGCGTTCCTGCGATTTCCATTTTAACCAAATCGCATGCGCAATTGTGAGCGCAAAAAATGCGCAAGTGTGGCCTAGCCCTTAGTGCCGATTTTACAATAAATAAGTTTTAGTTGTTGATTATGAAAAGGTCTTTTTTCGAGACTTTTTCTTACGCAAACATACACATTCACAAGGCTTTATTGCTGCTTTGGAAACAGCTAAATGTAGCATCAAAGAAAAAATCATTATTCTTAACATTTTGATAACAGTACAAAATAATACATTGTTATATCAGGATGTAAAATTGGACCTTACTAAGCAGATAGGTTGCATTTAACATGTTGCATTAAAGGGGAACTGTGGTCCAAAATTTTAGGTAAATTGAGATAAATTGATAGGAATTGCTCCCCTGAGAATTTTTGCAATCTATTTCCATTGTTTATTTTGCATAGTTTTGAAGATATTTACATTTTTGTGTGTGATATGGCAACAGCATGACCAGGTCCCCTGCACTTCCTGCACTGAAACTGTCAGTCAATCTATCCTGTGTCTCCTTCTCCCCTTTGAGCCCCCCTGGTCCCTCCCACTCATGGATCCCATGATCCCTCTAGTTGCAGGCCCCCCATGACCCATTATCTTACAGCCCCATGTGGCCCTGCCCACTCGCGGGTGCCGTGGCCCCGTCCACTTGTGGTTGCTTAAGCCACGCCCACTCACGGGTGCTTAAGCCACGCTTACCAGCGGATGCCTAAGCCCCGCCCACTCGCGGGTGCCTAAGGCCCCGCCCACTCAGACCCCCTCAACCTTCTCTGTCAGGACTTCAAACAGCAGAGAGGAGGAGGGACTTCCTGTCTCCCTCACACACTGAGGGAGTCCGAGGCTGTGCTCGCCGGGGGCACTGTGCAGGAGAAGCCTCAGTAATGTCACAAGTCAGCCTCCCACCCAATAACTTTCTAATCAGTCATTTCTGTAAATCTTGGGCTGTGGAGCACGTAGAGAGGTGGTTGAAAGCTCGTTTTAAAGGTCTGGCCTTTCATTTAAACTTAACTTGTGTGGAGACCACAGTTCCCCTTTAAGTATGCGAGACATAATACTTTATTTTTAAACTTGTTAGATAAAGCAAATATATATGTATGTATAATATATATTTACACTCCCTTTTTAGTTAGTTGTGAAACAGAAATCTTAATGTAATCTGCCTTGGTATAACACAGGTTAATAATTCAAACTAATCGACTATTGTGGGCAATATTTTGGTCATTTGGGCTGAAATGTCATCATAATAGTTATATGTGTAAAGACTGTTAGATATTATTACATTTAAATAGTTAGAATATTAGTATTTATTTTATCAGTGGGTTAAAATGATCTTAGGGATCTAGAGAACACTGGCTGAAAAATGTAAATTAGTTGTTAAATCCTCCAATGCTCATGGTGACTATATTGAGATACTAAATAACTTAGTAAAATACTAGCAAACCCCCGGATTTTTAAAAGAATCTCCCCCCCTCGGCAATGTGGTGTCTTATGCAAGTGACACCTCATCATCCCTCCTTCCACTGTGGAGTTTGTGCACCAGTAGTGGTCAACTTGTCCAACTGCATGCAGACAGTGGGAAGAAGGTTGATGATGCGGCACTCAAGCATCTGCACTCGTAATCCACATCCTTTACACCTGTCTTTTACTAACAGCTTATAGTTTTCATAGGTCCACACTTTAACAATAAAGTGATGATTGTGTTGGATCCGATTGAATGGCCCTTTTTATTGCTAATGTGTGTATTGCAGTTTTGAAAATTTCCAAGGCTGACAAACATTTCCTTGCCTGCTGTTGTCCCCCTGTACTAAAGGGAGTGAGTGGTGACTGAAGGAAAGTACCGTATATACTTGAATATAAGTCAAGGTACCAATTTTTACCTGAAAAATAAATTAAAACTGATTGACTCGAGTATAAACCGAGGGTAGAAATAATGACCACTGCTGCCTTCCGATTCTATATTGTTTTGAGGCTTTAGTTGCCCTTTAAATGTACAGCAGAATTCCCATACAGTAGTCCCATATCGTAATAGCCAAATCCAGTATATTACTGTATGGGACTACTGTATGGGGATTCTGCTGTCCATTTAAAGGGCAACTAAAGCCTCAAAACAATACAGAATCAGAAGGCAATCTATAACAATAGATACCATCCTCCTGATTCTGTATTGTACAAGGCATTAGTTGCCCTTTAAATGGAGAGGAATCCCACACACTAACCCCTAATTCCTTGCCACTCCAGATGTTTGGAAACTACAACTCTCAGCATGCTTTAGTTGCTGGAAGTTGTACAGTAGTTTACAAAAATCTTCAGTGGCACCTACCCCCCACTAGAGGAGAGGACTTGCCTTTAGTCCTTGATCTAGTTGAATGGCTGCCGAGGTCCGCATCTTCCTTCAATCACTAACTTTAAATCCGGTAGGCATGTTTCCTGTCTCTTCCGCACTCACTGTTCAGGTACTCAACGTCACTACTCGGCGCCGGGTAAGACTGGCACAAGGAGTGACGTCGGCACAGTACAGTGGATGCGGAAGAGACAGGAAGCGTGCGGCTCCCGGATTTAACGTTAGTGACTCGACTAAGTCGAGGTAGGATTTTTAGCCTTTTTTTAAAGCCTAAAAACCTCGACTTTATACTCGAGTTATATACGGTATGTCTGAAGAAGGGGGCATAGGCCTTCCAAACATTTATATTGTTTCCACAATAAACTGTTATTAGTTTGCAAGTAGTGTGCTCCTCTTATCTCTTTGCTTTCTGAAGGAAATATGGCAGTCCAGAACGTTCTCCCTATACTTTATATAGGACCGTCTATAGTCCGATCTTTAAAAAATTTGACAGAATCTTTAAGATCTTCAAGGTGATGTAATAAAAATTCTTATCTTTAAAAATGGTGCTAATTTTGCCCCAACCAATCAGTGTTAAGTTTCAAATGGTAAATAACATCTGATTGGTTGGGGCAAAATTAGCACCATTTTTAACTATAAGAACTTTTATTTCATCTCCATCTGTCATATTTTAAAGATATTTGCTGTGTGTACCCAGCTTAATAGAAGAACTAAAGGCAAAATATCAAAGTTAAGCTGGGTACACACGGGCGGATTTTTTGTCCCGACTTCGCCGCAGCGGACAGTTCATTGTGACCAATCATGCAGTTCATAGGAGACCACATTATCAGTCTGAAAAATCTGTGTGTGTGTGTCCAGCCAAGGAGAAGATAAGGCTACAATCAAATATCTTGGATCGTTGCCCCCCCCCCTTTTTTTTTTTAAATTGGATACATGAAGAGATATCCCTATCCAAAAGTTCTCACTGGGCATGGCAAGCTTCCACTGTAATGCGCCATGGAGGAGGGTACTGCCAACAGGATTTGTTAATGTAAGATCTCCAGCCCTGATGGCAATTTTAGAGTGTGACCACTTTTAAAATGTGAAACTTTAGTTCTCCTTAAAAATAAATGTAGAAAAGTAATATGTTATTAAAAACATTCTACAATAAAGTAAGATAAAAGGTGACTGTATTTTAAAACACCTTTCTTTATGCATTAGTAATTGCATCTTTAATCCAAGAACCCCTGTGTCTGATAAGGAGTGTCTCAAAGAACTTAAAAGCAAACTTTACCCTATTTACAAGAATAGATCGGTTTAAATTTAAAAAGGTAATGACACAGAATAGTACATTTTTAACGAAAACCAAATATGAAGGTATAATTAAGGGGCCACTATACTGAAAAAAATTACTTTTCCTCTTCTTATAAATAAATACATGTAAGTATCACTAACTCTGAGGTGTGTGTGTTACTGCATGCCTTCGTTCCAGCACTTTTGCTGAGGAGCAGTATCCCCCTCCCTCTTTTATTCACTCCCACTTTCATCTGACCTGACATTTTTTCCACAAACCAACTGTCAAGCCTGCACACAGCATTCAGCATTCCAACTGTCAAAAATCTGTCACTATTCCAGCTACAGCAAAACTGATCATAGAAGAAAAGTTTATGAGAGCAAGAGACTTGAATAACAGCTGAAATGTAAGATGCTTTAGATTCGATATCTAAAGAAATAGGGGGCAGATCAACAAAAAAAATGGTACAGTGGTGGTTGGGAAGAATTATAGTATTCTAGTTGTGGTAAATTTAAAATAAAATAACTTTTTTTTCAGTATAGATGCCCTTTAAGACTGACAAATTCTACTACAGAAAAAGTGTCGAAAGAAATGAAAAGATAACCGTGCGTCTTTTCAGAATAGCAGAGCATCTGCTGTTTCAGCAGAATTAAAGTAATAGAAAACTGAACGAGCACATGCTCAGAGTACAATAGCTTATGCCCTTGTACTTTATTACATAGTTAAAAGAATAAAGGAACACGATCTTAGCAAATAAATAGGGTATATTTTTTTCATTTAAGGAGTACTATTTATTATAAAGTTGTATCTGAGAGTCATGGAGACATTCGTGCTGATGAGTTGATGCAACAAGCAAGTGATGAGGCCCATCTCCCTACAAAGACACTTAAGGGACAGGCCACACTGACACTATTCAATCACATTTTGCGATGCATCATGATTTGCGCATCGCATGACAGTAGGGGGCAATGTTGCTCGCCCCACTGGCTATGTTGTGCTCCGATCAGTGCATGCGCAACAAGCAATGTTGCGTTGTAGTGTGGCCTCAGCCCTAAGTGAAAAGCAAGCCGATAAAAGCAGAAAAAAATATGTGAGTAATATCACTTCAAATGTGTTAATTCAAAAGATAATAAAACCAGAAGCAGGGAAACAAGTAAAAACCCACATCAGCAGAAGCAAGGTAAGAAACCCTGCAGTAGCAGGAAGTTTTATCAACACATACATACCCGTCTGGTGATCTTATCCCCCTGTAAATTATATATCACAAGTTCAATATCTGTTATGCAATATCCCACATTTATACTATGTAGGGTATTGTAGGCTTCAGGGCTGCTTTAAGCAATCTATTTTATCAAGAAAAAAGCCTAAAACAGGGGTCTTCAACTTTTGAGCCACTACAACTCTCATTATTCATTTGCAGTCAGCAACAGCAGAGGGCAGCAAGGGAAAGTTGTAGTTTTCAAACATCTGTCAGACCAAAGGTTGGAGATCCCTTGCCTAAAATATTTATCAGCATATTATATTGTATTGTTATTGTCACTAAATACTACCTCATAAGTATTAAAGATATTTAAAAAAAAAAGAAAAAGTAAATTACAAATATTGTAGATAAAACCTCAAGAAAAAGTACACGTGCATTGTTATTACAACAATTGTCCAGATTTGTTTATAGTTAATGTGAGTTTCAGAAGTTGTACCTGGGAGAGAATATTGGTACACTGTTGCAGCAGAGACACTGGTGGGTTACCGATACTAGTTGCAAGTTGCACCCTGAGCAGTTGTTCTTTCTGGGTAGAGTTCTCTAGCAAGGCATGAGCCAAAGCTACAGCTGCACACCAGTTTGAGAGTGCGTCAGTTGAAAAGAGACCTCCACACAGTAGCTGTCCAGCTGATAATGCATTTGCTAGGAGGAAAAAATAGGGTAGCTAAGTTACAACTTGTGCTTTAGTTAGATGAGTTAGATGTAACTACTTAATCAATGTCCAGTTTAAAGGCCTAGCATTGTTTTTGAATATACGAATGCCTAAATATTGCATCCAAGAAACTAATCCCTTCAGAGATGTGAGCACATGAAAGTATGGTAAGCTTATAAAATTTAACTGCCCTGTCACTCTAAGTGCTAAAACACAATTGCTTTTGGTCTTTCTAACATTTTAAGCCATTTGTGTTTCTTATTACTTTATAACTTTCTACGTGTATGTATGTATGTATATATATATATATATATATAATGTATATTAAACTAATTAGCAGTTTCTAAAAGGAGAAGCATAAATGTTAATTACTGAACTCTTAAAAAAAACATTTTTCATAAGACTTTTAACAGGGGAATAATTACCATCAATTGTTGAAGGAAGAAGTGTGGCTACTATTTCTGCTTGACCTGCCTGATTTTTGTACAAGAAACACTGGAAACAGTACAGCACCGCACATCTCAAGACAAATGGTTGTCTCTCATTTACCATTGACATCAGAAGCACCACGATTGCAGGCCTTTATGTAAACAAGAATAAACAGTATTAATATACTTCTGCCTCTAACTGTATTTGAAATGCATGCTCCCAATTTACATGTTTAACATTTAAATAAAAATGTAATTGTAAAAATGAAATGATCCCTCTAGAGTTGGATTCCTTGCCACTAACAATAGCTGAGACACGTTAATCTGAGTTAAAAATTCACAGGCCACACCTTATATGCACACCCAATTCATTCTATTTTCAATTACTGACCGACCAGCTGTCCATGCATGGATAATGCTTTAGTGATAAAAATAATTGTTTCAAATGTTTCCTTGTATTTAGAATGAAAGAGGAGCTAAAACACCTTTTTCAGTGCCATATGTTGCACAACTTTGTAGAAGCACAGCATTGTGGCAACTCATTGAGTTTCACTTAGGCCCTGAATTCAGAATTACACAGAATTAAAATAGTCCCACTACTGCAGTGTATCACATATGGTAGTGCATACAACTCACTTTTACTCCAAATCTTAATTTAATCAGACGTAGTACACCTGTGTGAAGCACTATCACAAAATATTGTAGAATACCGCACAGCTCCTTACACCCTTATGGAACACTTAAGTAAAGTGGTGCTCAGGGGGATAATCCAACAGATTCAAACATACGAAATATAGTGTCTGGGGGAGAAAACACTGCCCCGTCCACCAAGATCCCCCACAAATGGCACAACCATATACCGGGTCTTAATGCAAAAAATACTTTATTGAATACATCACTAAAAATAACCGCCACCCCACACCCTCATCTAAAAACATATACACCAAAAAATACCGGGCGTCCCCGGTGGTTAAAAAACTGAGTTCGCCTTCCCCATGCCTACTACCCTCCAAGTGCTAAGACAACAATTAAGGTCACAGTCTAACATATGTAATCGGGACTTAATCATGAGAAGCCATGTCCGACTTTCATACGATACCTCTTCACGGACGGACCACACTCTTCACCCGGGTATATAAAAGGTTCTCCACTTCGTAATGGCACTATCTCCTAACCATCCGCCTCCCGTGTCCGTTTCACTTCTGTCACACGGTCCACTATTTAGTCCCAGAGGCAAACAAACTTTTCTCCTGAGTGCATCTTTACTGCGGAGCTATAGATCCAAGCAATGGGGGAGCTACCAAACAAAAACCTACACGTGTTTCGCCATTGCATTCTTCACGCACCGGCTTCATCAGGGTCACATGATCGGTGTATGACATTGATTTAAATACCTTCCCTCTTAAAGGCATTTCACCTTCCAATATACTAATCAAGTGTGAGTGGCTCAGGAATGGCGTTCTCCTTAATTGAATGGTTCATTTACCCTTAACAAATCCTCTCATATTTCAAAATTATATAATTTAATTTAACATCACCCAACAATCTATACAAAGATCCAAATTACGTACAGCTTGCAGTAGATTCACCTAACAGTTATTTTTCCATTATTTTACAATTTTTACACTTTTTACAATTCCCAAACATATTTAACCCCTTATTTACTTTTTGATTTTCCGATCACTTTATGCCATGTTACTTTGCATAAGGACAAATATCCTATAAATAGCAGTTAAATTGCATCTCCTCATTCATACCCAAGGGAATCATAGTTCTTAACATGTAAATCCACCACAATTCTCTTTGTAGGATTAATTTATCTAGATCTCCCCCACGTATTCCTACAGATACTATCTCCAATCCCATAAACTTCCATTCCACTGCTTTACCATGTATTTCCATTATATGTTTCGCTACTGCCGATCTCTCTGGATCTCTATTCACAATTGCTCTATTATGTTCCTTGATTCTGGTGGTGGTTAATGGTCGAAGTGTTTTACCTACATATTTACTACCACAACTACATGTGATCAAATATATAACTGCCTTTGACAGGGAAGATATAAATTGCCTGATACAGAGTCTCCTACCATCAAACGCAACCACACCAATCTCCTCTTGCATCCGGGGGCACATAATACATCTCCCGCATTTTTTGTTACCTTTCCACTTTAGGGTATTTAACCAGTTTGACTTGGATTTACTCTCCACGAAATGACTCGGGGATAAACGATCCCTAAGATTAGGAGCTCTTCTAGCTGTAATCAAGGGGAATTTTTCTATCGAACCTTCCAGGTCTAAGTCTTCCCCTAGAAGGGACCAATGTTTTTTCAGGATGGCCTGTATTTTTGGCCATTCTTGATTGTATCTCGTAATCAGGCGAATGTTATTGTTTTTTGCACTACTTATTTTTTCCTTCCTTTTAAGGAGAGTGCACCTACTTACTCTATTCGCCTTATTCCATCCCCGATTAATAATTTCGTTCGAATAACCCCTTCTGTGGAACCTATCAGCCAGATCTCTGGCTTGAGACTCATATCCCTTGTTATCCGAGCAGTTTCTTTTTATACGAAGGAACTGGCCCACCGGAATGATCAGGTTGTGCGGATGGTGGCTGGAGGCCTCTAATAATGTATTGGCAGATGTCTTTTTCCTATATGTATATGTCTGCAATGCTGTGCCTACTTTTTTAATACACACATCAAGAAAACTGACTTATGTTTTGCTGTATTCAAGTCAATTTTATATTGTATGTGTTATCATTCAATCTAGACACAAATTTCGTAAGACCTTCTGGGGTGCCTTTCCAAAACATCAACACATCGTCTATGTAACGAATCCATAGACAGACCTCAGACTCCGGTTCTAGATCACCAATGATCTCGCTTACCGTATTCATTTCCCAGAGGCCGAGATGGAGGCATGCATATGTGGGAGCGCATGCCGCCTACATCGCGGTCCCCCTGAGTTGCCGGTAGTATTTATTATTGAAAATGAACACATTGTTTTTTAATACAAATGCAAGCAAAGTCAGAACAAACTCTGTATGGACCTTAAACTTGCAATTTCTAGTGTCCAGGAACATTTTTGCTGCCTGGAGACCCACCTCATGTGGTATTGAGGAGTATAACCCCTCAATATCTAGTGTTACTAAGAGGGTGTCCTCCTCCAGACATACTCCCTCCAGTCTCCTCAAAACATCCGTAGTGTCCTGGACATATGAATTAAGGGTTAGAAGAAAGGGCTAAATATATACGTCTATATATTTACCTACATTTTCTGTAGGGCCCCCTATTCCCGATACAATTGGTCTCCCGGGGGGGAATCTTTTTTGTTTACCGTATATACTCGAGTATAAACCGACCCGAGTATAAACAGAGGTACCAATTTCAGCTAAAAAATATAAAGTTTTGACCCGAGTATAAACCGAGGGTAGAAACTTGGCATTCAAGATGTTTGGAAAACAACTCCCAGCTAATAAGCATGCGGGGAGTTGTAGTTTCCAAACATCTTGAATGCCAAGTGAGGGTGGCATTCAAGATGTTTGGAAACTACAACTCCCAGCATGCTTTATTAGCTGGGAGTTGTAGTTTCCAAACATCTTGAATGCCACCCTCACTTGGCATTCAAGATGTTTGGAAACTACAACCCCAGCTAATAAAGCATGCTGGGAGTTGTAGTTCCCAAACATCTTGAATGCCCCCCTCCCCCTCAGTTCAGTTTTGTACCTGTGGGCTCTTCTCCCTGTGGACTCTTCTCCCTGTGGACTCTCTCCTGTGGACTCTTCTCCCCGTGGACTCTTTCCCCTGTGGACTTTCTCCGTGGTTTTCCGTGGTCTCTCTCCCTGTGGGCTCTTCTCCCTGTGGACTCTTCTCCCTGTGGAGACTCTTCTTCTTCTATCTTTGGCTCTCCTCCATCCAAGGGCTTCTGGCGGTACGGTATCGGCATTCCGGGAGCCGCGCGCCCATTCCTGTACCGGCGCGCCGGCTGACGTCACTGCCCGGCGCCAGGCTTGGCCGGGCAGTGACGTCAGGCCGGCGCGCCAGTGCAGAAAAGATCGCGCGGCTGCCGGAATGCCCAGGTAAGCGGTTGACTCGAGTATAAACCGAGTCCGAGTTTTCAGGCTGATTTTTCAGCCTGAAAAACTCGGTTTATACTCGAGTATATACGGTATGTATTTTTGGGATATGATAAAACGTAGGCTTCATCAGGGTCACATGATCAGTGTATGACATTGATTTAAATACCTTCCCTCTTAAAGGCATTTCACCTTCCAATATACTAATCAAGTGTGACCAAATTCCCCTTGATTACAGCTAGAAGAGCCCTACTCTTAGGGATCGTTTATCACCGAGTCATTTCGTGGAGAGTAATCCAAGTCAAACTGGTTAAATACCCTAAAGTGGAAAGGTAACAAAAAAATGCGGGAGATGTATTAGTGCCCCCGGATGCAAGAGGAGATTGGTGTGGTGCGTTTGATGGTAGGAGACTCTGTACAGGCAATTTATATCTTCCGTCAAAGGCGAGTTATATTTGATACACATGTAGTTGTGGTAGTAAATATGTAGGTAAAACACTTCGACCATTAACCACCACAGAATCAAGGAACATAATAGAGCAATTGTGAATAGAGATCCAGAGAGATCGGCAGTAGCGAAACATATAATGGAAATACATGGTAAAGCAGTGGATAGTATACTTGATTGGCATTCAAGATGTTTGGAAACTACAACTCCCACTAATAAAGCATGTGGGAGTTGTAGTTCCAAACATTTGAATGCCCCCTCCTCAGTTCAGTTTGTACCTGTGGCTCTTCTCCCTGTGGACTCTTCTCTGGAATCTTCTCCCTGTGGCTCTTTCCCTGTGGACTCTTCTCCCTGTGGACTCTTCTCCCTGTGGACTCTTCTCCTGTGGATCTTCTCCCTGTGGACTCTTCTCCGTGGACTCTTCTCCCGGTGACTTTCTCCCTGTGGTCTCTTCTCCCTGGGACTCTTCTCCCTGTGGAATCTTCTCCTGTGGACTCTTCTCCCTGTGTCTCTTCTCCTGTGGTCTTTTCCTGTGGTCTTCTCCCTGTGGACTCTTCCCTGTGGAATCTTCTCCTGTGGACTCTTTCTCCCTGTGGACTCTTCTCCCTGTGGACTCTTTCCCTGTGGTCTCTTCTCCCTGTGGACGATCTCTTCTTCTATCTGTGGGCTCTTCCTATCCAAGGCTCCTGGCAGGTACGGTATCGGCATTCCGGGAGCGCGCGCCCATTCCTGTACCGGCGCGCGGCTGCCGTCACTGCCCGGCGCCAGGCTTGCGCCGCGGGCAGTGACGTCAGGCCGGCGCGCCAGTGCAGAAAAAGATTGCGCGGCTGCCGGAATGCCCAGGTAAGCGGTTGACTCGAGTATAAACCGAGTCGGTTTTCAGGCTGATTTTTCAGCCTGAAAAACTCGGTTTATACTCGAGTATATACGGTATGTATTTTTGGGATATGATAAAACGTAGGCTCATCAGTCAGGTCACATGATCAGGTATAGACATTGATTTAAATACCTCCCTCTTAAAGGCATTTCACCTTCCAATATACTATCAAGTGTGAGTGGGTCACGGAATGGGTTCTCTTAATTGAATGGTTCATTTACCCTTAACAAATCCCTCATATTTCAAATATATAATTTAATTTAACATCACCCAACAATCTATACAAAGATTACGTACAGCTTGCAGTAGATTCACCATATACTCAATTTTCCAATTACAATTTTTACACTTTTACAAATCCCAAAAATATTTAACACCTATTTTCTTTTGATTTTCCGATCACTTTATGCCATGTTACTTTGCATAAGGACAAATATCCTATAAATAGCAGTAAATTGCATCTCTCATTCATACCCAAGGGAGTCATAGTTTTTAACATGTAATCCAACACAATTCTCTTTGTAGGATTAATTTATCTAGATTCCCCCACGTATTCCTACATATACTATCTCCAATCCCGTAAACTTCCATTCCACTGCTTCCATGTATTTCCATTATATGTTTCGCTACTGCCGATCTCTCTGGATCTCTATTCACAATTGCTCTATTATGTTCCTTGATTCTGGTGGTTAATGGTCGAAGTGTTTTACCAACATATTTACTACCACAACTACATGTGATCAAATGTCTTCTCATGATTAAGTCCCGATTACATATGTTAGACTGTGGCCTTAAATGTTGTCTTAGCACTTGGAGGGTAGTAGCATGGGGAAAGCGAACTCAGTTTTTTAACCACCGGGGACGCCCGGTATTTTTTGGTGTATATGTTTTTAGATGAGGGTGTGGTGAGGCGGTGATTTTTAGTGATGTATTCAATAAAGTATTTTTTGCATTAAGACCCGGGATATGGTTGTGCCATTTGTGGGGGATCTTGGTGGACGGGGCAGTGTTTTCTCCCCCAGACACTATATTTCGTATGTTTGAATGTGAAGCACTATCAGGCATGCTAGTAGATCAACATATTTCAGAAAGCTAAAGGGAAATGATCATGTTTAATCAGAAATAATTATAAAACAAGAAAGTGGCCCAAAATGAAGCCAGTGGCGACTAGAGATGTCCGAACTGCAAAATCCGGTCCGCTCGAGGATCCGCAAATTTTCGAAAAAATTCGAAAATCCGCGAGCGGACCCGTTAAAATTAAAAATACCCTTAAAATAACGAGATTTTTCACATTTTCGAAAATTTTCGAAATTACGAGTTTTCATGTATTTTCGAAAATATGTATTTTCGAAAATACAAGTAATCCTCGTAATTTCGAATATTTTAGAAAAATACGTATGTAAGGAATTAAGAGAAATCCTTGTATTTTCGAAAATTTTCGAAAATACACGTTTTCCCGTATTATCAAAAATTTTCGAAAATACGAAAAATCCGCGAATCGGAATTTCGGAAGGCGGAAAATCCGGAAAAATCTGCCGTTCGCGAACGGGATAAATCCGCGGCGGATCCGGGTTCGGATCCGCGAACCGGCCATCCCTAGTGGCGACTAGTGTTCTAGTGAGTTTGACATGTCTCTTGCCTTTACTGTGAAGTGGAAGACCATATGCACCATCCACATTATTGCTTAGCGTAACATATAGGATACTGTTATGTAAAAAAATTAAAGTGACGCTCCACCATAATATAGATTCCCTAAATAGGCACCAACAGCAGTAACAACAAGGCAGATTAGACAACATACATAAAAACTATTCCAAAAGTGTAAATACCCCAAAATTCACGAACAAGGATAACAAACATGTAATTGCAGAGTATCCACACACAAGTTATGAGTATACGCTAGCAACACATAAAACAAGAAAGGCTATTCTATCACAGTCCAGATTTTGCCACAGCCACCAGATGTAGCCTGGAATTCCAGTGATGACACACACACGTATACTGTGTAAACATGTTTACCTTCAATGAATACTACAAGAGTGTGAAATAGCACTCAAGGAGACTTTCACCCCACCATCTGTAATACTAGGACATAATGTCAATTTAAAGAGAGCAAACTATACACTTTCTATGTGAAACTGCCCCAGGTACTACTTCTTTGCTCTAGGTACTTTTCATTTTTAAAAATATAATTAACAGTGTAGTTCTCCTTTAATTAATGCATATACATTTGGTGTTAAACTATCCATCAGTTTACAGGTGCAGGAGCAGACTCTATTAAATTTAGGTTGTTGACATTCAAACTTTTTATTCTTACCTTGGAGGGTTTGATGGTGCATTAACAGAAGCAAAATAGTCCTGGTTAACTTGGCAACCTCTAATGACTTCAGATACAGTATTGATGGTCTGTTTAAAAGGAGCGAAAGAAATTATACAATACACAATCTACTAACAATTTTTATATAATGATCTACCTCTTTACCTCTTTTTGGCAAAGCTCTACCACTTCTATTTATATAAATTATATATTTATGTACTGAATATCTATGTATTTGTTCCCCCTGTATGACTTTATTGTATTTTGTTAATGTACAGCGCTGCGTCCCCAAGTGGCGCTTTATGAATAAACTATAAATACATACATACAAGTTTATATTCTGGTTCTGGTAAGCTTATAAATAAAACATAGGGTACAGGTAAAGAGGTAGAGTAGGATTTCAGTAATTAAGCAAGGGCCATTAAAGAACAGATTTAAAGGGTAACTAAAGACAATATTGTCCCAATAGCCAGGGCATGTTTACCAAGATACACAGGGTTATTCAATAAATGTTCTTATTGTTAAAAACGGTACTAATTTTGCCCTAACCAATCATATGTTAGTTTTCAAAAATAAAATCTGATTGGTTGGGGCAAAATTAACACCATTTTTAACAATAAGAACTTTTATTGAATCTCCCTGACTGTGTCTCCCCTCTCACTTTTCTGTTGCTGCTGGGTGATTTATGAAATTAACATGTGTGTACAACATCTTTGTTTTGGTGGAAGTCTTGCCCAGCATAGTGTACACCTCACAGGAAGCTGCACAGGAACTACAACTTCTTGTATTCCATCTTGCTATAAGAGTACAAAACCACTATCCCACCAGAGCTAATTTAACAAGTGGCAGTAAGTTTAGAAAAGTTAACTTTTCCTAGGAACATAATGGAAACAAAAAAAATGCAGTAAAATCAGCTAAATATTTAGTATTGTTCCTAGTATACTGTTCTTTGTACTACTCATGCTGGCTGGAAATAAAACTGCAGAGGCTTCCATATTTGCATAGTGATAGCTGTATAGAATATATTCTATGGTGTGGCCAATAGCTGCACATGCTCACAATATTCTTTGAAGACTACATGGACTATGAGTTGTAATGACAACAACATGGAATCCTTTTTAATTATAGAATATAATTTTTAGTTGTACATAAATGCAACTTTCTAGAGAACAATATACTGGTGTTCTGAGGAGAAAAGCTTTCACATTAGGATATACTTGTTACATTAAATAATAGGGGACAATATTTTCCCCCTAATATTTGCCCATAGTTCTAGGATATCTATATCTATATATACAAATATAGGGATATGCTGCTCAAACCTTTATTCAAAAATACTTTCAGGTGCGGCGCAATGGAGGACCGGCAATTTATGCATTACACAAAAGACTCCAACACTCAACTACACATACAATTATAAATTAATTGAGTAAAAGAATTAGACATGTATGCAAGCAATGAAGGGTAATCACCTGCACTGTAGTTCAAATGGATACCTTTAGTTACATTGTTTGTACAAACATGCGTCAGCTGATGCGCCACTCCAAGGCAGTATCCCAGCATCAGTCCTAACCTAGTGAAAAAAATTATGTTCCCTGGAGCAACAAGACCATACCTGTTTCTCTCTTTATTTAGTATAAAGAGCTTGTGTATGTACAAGCATAGAGGTCCACCACACTCCGTTCCAAATTTAGTTGCCTGGGTGCTGTGGGACAGGTTTATAGAGACACAAATTCCGAGCAATGCAAGCACTTAATATCTCAACAATTTATTCACAACAAAAGTTGGTCAGACCTACTTTTGTTGTAAATAAATTGTTGGAATATTAAGTCCTTGGAGTAGTCAGAATTTGTATTGATGTCTCTATAAGTGTATGTATGTATGTTCCAGAACAACTTCCAAACGGCTGGGACAATTTTCATGAGACTTGGTATACTTATGTATAAGGATCTGGAAAAAAAGCATAGGCTACTTTCCAACTTTTAAAAAATGCCTCTGTACCCCCTTTTTTCAACATTTTTAAAATTAATTAATCTGTGTGAATCAAGTTAATTGCACACCTTCTAAATATCACAGATTATTCAGGGCAGTACAATGTTTTGCTTCAGTTTGTTCTGTTGTTGCTGTGAACATGTAGAAGAACATGTGATGTAACAATGTCATGTGACCACATGTGAGTCACCTCCTCTCACTTATAGTTCACCCAGAGTCAAGATTGAGAGGTAAACTGACCAATCCAAGATAAGTGTCTTGTACTGGGGATTGGGCAGACAGCTACTCATGGAGATCACAGTTTGCAGAAGTCTGGTGCAGAGTTCATATAAGACAACTAAGGAAATATGTAGTTTTACTTAAGACAATAAGAGCTGTGAATGGGATGACACTGCCCACACTGCAATACAACCGCACTGTTCATTATATGTAACATCTTGTGTCTCTTTTCCCCACAAACTACTGAAACCTCGATATTAAAATCCACATACACACACTTTTCACTCACCTTGCTTTTCCATGTGTCATTTTTGCAAGCAAATTGTAGGGGAAATTGTGTGTCAATAATTCAATTTGATCAATAGCAGTAAAAAATAAATGAATGTGAGATGTTTTACCCCATTGTTAAAGGGGAAGTTGATACGATGCATGCCAAAGGGGAAGCTGATGCGATGGGTGCTAAAGGGGGAGTTGATGCGATACACGCTAAAGGGGAAGATGATACCATACGCGCTAAAGGGGACGTTGATGTGATACGCGCTAAAGGGGGAGTTGAGGTGATACGCGCTAAAGGGGAAGTTGATGTGATACGCGCTAAAGAGGAAGTTGGTGCGATATGCCATAAAGGTGAAGTTGGTGCGATACGCCTTATAGAGGAGGTTGGTGTGATACGTGTTAAAGAAGTAGTTGATGCGATATGCATTAAAGGGGAAGTTGGTATGATACGCCTTAAAGGAAAAGTTGGTGTGACACGCCTTAAAGAGGAAGTTGGTGTGATAAGCATTAAAGGGAAAGCTGGTGTGATACATGTTAAAGGGGTAGTTGATGTGATATGCATTAAAGGGGAAGTAAGTGTGATGTGCCTTAAAGGGAAAGTTGGTGTGATGTGCCTTAAAGGGGAGGTTGGTGTGATACACCTTAAAGGGAAAATTGGTGTGATATGCCTTAAAGGGGAAGTTGATGTGATACGCTTTAAAGTATATAATATCAACATCCCCTTTAACTTTAAAGTGTATCATAACTTCCCCTTTAACAACGGGGTACATCACATTAATAATTTATTTTTTAGTATACACATTATTTGCCCCCAAATTTGGACATTTTGCAATATCCCCTTTATTGCACAACAATAACCCCCCCAAATGTTGTGGGGTATTTTAAATGGGGATGAGATCTGCCCTAGAATCCTGCATTGTGTCAGGCACCCTGAAGTTTACCAAATTTGCAGCTCAGCTAACCTGCAGTAAGTTTGAATGGGTCAGGGTCAGGTTTGGTTAGAAAGCTGCGGGTGCGGGTCTGTTGAATTTTGGATGCGGGTTTGGGCATGATATTTAGAACAAACGGGTAACGCCGGGTACTCTACCACCAAACTGTGTTTATTAACACGTTAAGTTTCGGTGCCCGTGTGGCACCTTCCTCAAACACACACTGTTTTGCAGGTGTGCGGGGGGGGGGAAACAAACAACTTTTGGATTACTTACCTCAGTAAGTATATCAGCTGGAACCCCTGTAGCCATTAAAATAATGCAGAGTTGCTGTAGCAGGCCACATTGGTACATGGATTTTTGGCAGCTGCTGGTAGCACCAGGAGGATTCACTGGAGTGACAAGGACTCGGACAAGCTACAACCAAAAATGAGAAAGATTGTCAATTAAAACAACTAGGCTATTTTAACAGTAATCAGTGGGGTTTTTGCCCTGTATGCTGTTTCCTTCAGAAACACTTACCGTTTCACTTTCACAAACATTTCTGCAAGCAGAATGTAGCTTTAATTGTTTCAGACTGCTAAAACAACCTGCAAGCCAACCCACGTGAAGTTTATCGAAATGATCTTGAGAAATTGGTGTGATGGGCAGTGTAAACTTTCTGTGATTCACAATAAATTAACTACAGGGACTAGTCATCTCTGAGCACTGCCATGTGGCAAATAAATTAATAAAACTTCTAAAACAATAATTCTTACAATAAACTGCAAATACAAAATCTTGATACATTAACTTTAATTCACAAGGGAGCGCATGCCAAGGACGTCACCGCGGCCTTGATATAATGTGTCATCAGCGTGCGTACGGTTACGTCAACAGGCACATGCGCAATCACGTCCCCGAGCGTGCGTGGGCACGCGCCACAATCCACATCTCGTGGGGGTGGTCCTAGGAGCCACATTACAATGGAGGAAAAAGCCAGCAAGAACTAACACTGAAGGTAGGGGGTGGGAAGGGAATAAGGCCCAAAAAAATAAACAAACTTTCACATTATAGCCACAGCTATCTAATAGCATTATGTTAGTTTTTCAGTGTACATATCCTTTAAATTTAGGAAAAGAATGGAAGATAAGATTCTACTGCCCCAAAAGGTGTGTAGTGAGATTTTAGGAGTCTGGCAGTAGTGGGTGGTCTTTGGATTGAAATAACATATGCTCATAACAATTACAGTAGTAGAGGACAACAAATAAGGTATGAGGAGGTTAATCAGTTGTGCATAATCATTAACTTAAATTTGGGAGATATTGAGGTTTAAAAAATTGACATTGCTTAAATATTCTTTACTTAGTATTACATTATATTTAAAGATCCAAAACCATTCAGTGTGACAAATAGAAAGGGGAGTAAAATAAAAACTAGTTTTTGATATCACTGTACCTAACAGCAATAAATATCCTAATAGAAATACCTGCAGCATTAAATGAAGATTTGTAACTTTTTGTGCAGACCATCCAGAATTGTCATCTTTCACTTCAAACCATGGTTTCATGCGCTGGATGTAAGAGCCTTCTTTGAAAAAATTCTGATTGGAGTTATTACATTTCAATAGATTCTGCAGCAACAAAAGACAGTCCTCTACCACAATACCTGTTATGACAAATAAACACATAATGGCATTTAAAAATAAATAAATAAAAAACAAATAATTTCCATGCAATCTGCATATAGGGCGAGGGCTGGTCCCAATGTAAGCACATGTAAAAAGGTTTTACTGTATGCTTTTACCATCTGCTTGTGTCTGCTTGTATCCGCTTTTACATGTGTTTACTTGTGTTTTGCATGGGATTATGGGTAACTTTAAATCGCATGTCATGTTAATTGTGTACACTTTTCAATGTTGCTTTCAAAGACTTGTATTACGTGTGATTTTGACAAAAACGGATCTAAAATGATGCATTATTAAATTGCAACAGATGGCAACGCACATAGCGGGGCCCACAATTTACATTGTAAATAAAATGTCATGCGGATCACAATGCAGAAATGGATCGCAAAACATGGCAAAAACACGCAAGTGGAGCCTAGCCCGTATTTAAGTATTGAATGTACACTATTAAGCTCTGCTTTAAATATAGGCCCATTGACAAAGCTCAATGTTTTACAGGTTACCAGAAATATTTTACATAATCTGAATACAAACAAAAACAAGCCTGAGAATATATATTACATTACATTTGGTCCACAAAAAGTGTTACACCACTATTTGATTATTGACATAAGGTATAAACAAATAGCATTTGCTTACCTCCATCACTATTTCCTTCTTCAGTAATAATGTCAAGAAGTCTCTCAAATGCATTTTCAAATGCAACTATCTTTTGGATAGCAGCATTACTTTTAGTCAGTTGTTGTAGCAATAGAAGACCCTGTTAAATAACATATAAAACAGTGCAAAAACAACAACAATAACAAAATTATTAGAGCTTTTCAAGTGGAAGAAAATTTAAAAAAAAAACAAAACAATTTAACTCAGGGAGAAAAGGTAGCAATCCATCATCCTGGGAATGCAAGTCAAATCACTCTGTCTTTAAGTTTTACACCCCCATTTTAAGAAGGTTTCAGTAGGTTTAAAATGACATTACACTCTATCTTTTCCATTTGCCTTATATCTTTCTTCTAACTTGAAATTTGTCTTTTCTGTTTTTCTTTATTCCCTGTCTTTCTAAATAGTAGATTCCATCTATTTACATATATTAAAGTGTGATCCTAGTAGACCAAATGAGCTGGCAACCCAGTAGTCCCTTTTTCCTTAAAGACGCTTATGAAATCTACAGGTTGAAAGGCTGGTAGTCTTTTAATCTGTCTCTGAGAATGCAGTTTCCCAGAATGCAGTATGTCTCCCAGAATACAGTGCAATGAGACTTCTTTTATTTATAAGAAAGAAAGACAGGAAAAATAGATTAAAAGCACACGCTAGTGTTGGCCAATAGGTGTGCCCTGTTATGCGCTGCAATCTGCTAATTGGATCGTATGCAATCCGCATTTTTTGCGCGATTGAAGCACTCGTTGTAGTGTGGCTTCACCCTAAAAGTACTATTTAGAAATAACAGTGAAAGAAAACAAAAAGGGAACAGTCAACTTTGTAGGTAGAAGACATATATAGGGTGCATATGCCTTCTAGGGTAAGGTAGTGTTGCAAAATACTGGAGAGCTGCCTTATCTAGGGCAATGAATGGATGCCCTACCTTACATCCTTACATTTAGAACTTGGTTTTAGCTTTAAAGCCTCATACATACGCAATTTGCTGCTGGTCAATGCGGCTGATGAATGTTCAGAGACTAGACACTTCAGACCTACACTCTTACATGTATGGTGACTAGAGAATTGTACCGTGTTAGCCATAGATGAAAGTGAAGACAGTGACTAGAGAATTGTACCGTGTTAGCCATAGATGAAAGTGAAGACATCTTGGATATAAAGTAATACCTTTTATTGGCTAACTACCCTGCTAATTCTTTTATTACTGCCTGTGATCATTGAATGTGTATTTGCTGTTTTATTTACGACAGCCATTGCCAATCAGGCATGGGTGCAAAAGATAACATCTATGTAATGTCAGAAAGTCTTTGTTCTAGTATGTATAAAATAGAGTGCTTTATAAGATTCAGTATTGTATTATGCCTGAGGAAGAAGCCTAGTGCTTAGAAAGCTTGCATTTTCAATCATTTTAGTTAGTCAATAAAAGGTATTACTTTACATCCAAGATGTCTTCACATGGATGGTGACTCCCATCTAAGTCATTTATGATCTGACCTGTTGGATAAATGAACAACGCCAATGCGAGCTGCCCACTATGTAAGATTGTCAGTTGAAGCGCTGATCTCATACGCGTGAATATAGGGCTTAAAAAGACAAAAATTCTAACTTTGTGAGATTAGGGGTAAGCATCAAATGTTGTTATTAGAGTGGACAAATTTTATCAACACACAAAAAAAAAAGTTATTAAAGGGCAGTGCTTATTTCTGAGCAGTTTGGCATATTGTAGCACAATTCCTGGTACCATGATTTTGTTTTTCTCTAAAACTAATAGAAAGGCCATTGAATTATGCTCATAAAAGATATCCCTTATGGAAATAAAATTCTACAGAAAATTATTAAATCAGTTCAAATCCACAAACCAAATCTGCATAAAACTGTGTTTAATAACATATTACAGGAAAACTAATGGCTTAATTCAAAACTTTAACAAAAGATAATGCAGCTGCAAGCCAAATTAAAGGTGAGGGTACATTCTCAATGTATAGCTCTATATTTCCATATTGAACACTGCAATAATAACTTACATCATTGCGTATCACCTCTCGTGAATCATCTAATAAATCCATGAGTCTTGAAACACCTGTAAAGAGCAATTTATTTTTTTGCTAGGAACAGAACAGCATTTTATAAGTCATTTACTCAAATAATGATCGAGTATTTAGAATCAATTTTCTGCAGTAGAGAAATATTTTCTCCGACACATTGTGAAGTGTGCACAGAAGAATATATTCCTTCAATTGAGTCAATTTATAGATCATGTTGTATATCTAGAACTAGGAACATTATAAGGGATATGTTTCACCCGTGCCATGGTATTTATGGAATACTTTCACCACATATACGTTATAAAAATTTGCTCTGTAAAACAAACTGACTGTCAAAAAGGTTTTTTTTCCAACTGCCATTAATATAAATGCCAGCAAGTGCACTATTTTTATTTGGTTCTCTTTTCCATTTTTGGAGAATTCTGTTCAGCTATATTATATCTTACGGCAATATGTTAAGAATTTCATTGGATGTAAATGGCAATGATAATAAAAGTATCTGTAATGATTAAAAGTCTAAAAATACTGAAATAGTGGCTTACATTGAAATTGTTAATGAGCAACAATAAACACAAAATAATTTTTTTTAGAAACATCGATGCTCTTCATAAGAAAGTGTCTTCTTGGTGATCAACAACCATGCTTGGGTGGCACACAAAGGCCCAAAAAATGCACATATTTTCACTATATCTAAAATTGCATTTTTTTGGTAGCAATATAATAAGTTTTTGCTTGCATTTAACACAGCTTTTGCAAGGTGTGTCAAGACAACAAAATATATGTAAACACAAATGAATAAATTAAGTGTCTGTTTTTTTTAAACAAAAAACATGAATTGTGTATTTTAAAGCTTGTTTAGGGTGTGTAGGAAGAGGAAACAATATTTATATTAGCTGGTCCTTAAATATAACATACCCATTGGACTGACTAGAATAATCTGCTGTACTTGAGGCCCCTGATGTTTTAGTAATGTTGTCAGTAGTTTTACCCCAGGCCATCGTACTTGAAAATCAAATTCCTGTAAAAAAATTAACCAAATATAAATGAATTAGAAAAACCAATCGAAAGATATGTTTATATAGTAAGATATTACTAAGCCAGAACAATTTTTCTTTTTTGGATTAACCTTTATATTAAAGGGTCACCATACGCACTTAACTTTTAAACCGGTCAAACTCCCATATTTATCTGTGCTTATTTTGTGATTAAATTATTAATGTTTAGTGGGTGCTACTTATTGCCCCCACCCTCCCTAACTCACTGCCTCCTTGTAGTGCAGCCTCACCATGGAAAACGCTTCTTCTTCCCTTTCCCCCCCCCCCCTTTTCTCTGTTGATTCTCTTTAATTGTTGCAGCCAAAGATCCTACTGTACTTGTGCAGCTGAGCGGCTGTGGAAAAAGTCACACAGTCAGGCGGATTTTAACCACTACAAGCTCATGTTGTTGTGTCTTAATTTGGCTCTTTCAACAGCAAAACACTCCTACTTTAGCACACTTATAAACAATCCACTCTTAACCCTTTCCCTGCCACAGATCGTATATTCACGATCTGTGCAGAGAATGCTTTAACTGCCACAGATCGTGAATATACGATCTGTGGCTTCCCCCCTGCAAAAAAAAATTTCCCCCCTGCTAGGGCCGATCGGGGGGCAGCATTCAACTGCCCCCCTAGCCCCCTCGATCCCCCCTCGGTGTGATCCAAATCCGAGGGGGGGATCGGAAGATACACTTACCTTTAGCCGGGTCCCGCGATGTGCAGCCGGTCCCACGTGGAGGAAGCGGAAAGGGAGACCCCGGTGACGTCACGGAGCTTCCTCCTTCACCGGGGTCTCCCTTGAAGTGGTAGGAGACTGCCCCTGGTGGTCTAGTTGAGGTACTGCAGCTTGATCTCAATTTGATCATGCTGCAGTACCTAGTATAGAAAAGCTGTCAAGCTGCCAGCTTTTCTATACATTTTGTGAATGGAACTCAAAGTTCCATTCACAAATAGGATTTTTTCTAAGTCTTTGCTACTTAGCGAAGACTTAGAAAAAAAATGGGGACAGAGATCAATATTTGGTGATCACTTCTGATCACCAAATTATTGATCTTTGCCAATAGCAAAACACTCCTACTTTAGCACACTTATAAACAATAACATAAACAGTCCACTCTTAAAGCCCTCTTCTTTCCATTAACGCTCCTCAGGATTTTGCAGACTACCTTAGAAATAAAATAGATGATATCTGTAATTTAATGCCTTCACCCCAGGACAACTCTCACTTTATTTTCCTGCCCCACCACCTACAGTTCTGAAATATTTTATCCGCCACCAATTCTAAAGTCTTCAACCTCCTGCTGTCCTCGCCACTTACAATGTGTACCCTTGATCCCATGCCCTCATTCTTACTCAGACACTGCGCTAAAATACTCCCCTGCTCTTGCTCACATTTTTAATTCCTCACTGACCTCTGGCATTTTTCCTACTGCCTTTAAACATGCATGCGTCAAACCTGTTCTTAAAAAAATCCTCTCTGGACCCTACCTGTTTTTCAAACTACCGCCCTGTCTCCCTTTAACCGTTTGTATCAAAACTCTTAGAATGTCTCGCCTCTACACGCATTACTAAATACCTCCATGCTAATAACCTATTGGACCCATTGCAGTCAGGATTCCGACTGGGTTATTCAACTGAATAAGAACAATCAGTTCTTTGGGGTTTAAGTATTACGTATATGCTGATGATACCCAAATATACTTGTTCAACCCTGCGCATCAATTCCAAATCACTTAATGTCTGCTCTCTATCTCTTCCTGGATGGTGCACAGAATTGATCGCTTTCCCTCCTAAACTGGGACCTAGTCCATCCTTCTCTATTGACAATATGGTCATTAACCCAGTTGAATCTGCATGCTGCCTTGGAGTTATCTTTGACTCCTCTCTTTCCTTCCATCATCACATTAACAATGTCACTAGGATGTGTCATTTTCTCCTTCACAATATTGGCAAGATCTGCCCTTTCCTCTCTCGCTCCACTACTAAAATAATCTCCTGTCTTGAATACTGTAACATTTTGCTACTTGGCCTCTCCTCTCCAGTCTATCTTAAACTCAGCAGCTCAGATCATCTCACTCTCCTCCAAAAGAGAACCCCCAACCGCGATACTTCAGCCCATAGGGTGGCTTCCCATCAAACAAAGAATCATATTCAATACCCTCCTCTTAACCTTTAAAGGGCATCTATAGTGGGAAAATTAACTTTTTTTTCTTTCTTTCCATGTGTTCTATAATTCCCCACAACCCCCAGAGTGTCTTTACATTTTTCAGATTACCTCTCTGTCCTGAGATACACAAGTTAGAAGAAAACGTGATTGCATTCCTCTACTCATCAAATCCCTGTGACCCTCTAATCCAGACAGACGGCACTTGCTTCACTAAAAACACTTAATTTATTTCATTGCTGCTAAAACAGAGGCTCTGTTGGCCACAAGGCTCATAAGGCAAACAGTGTACACTGTTTGCCTTATGAGCCTTGTGGCCGAGAAGAGCCTCTGTTTTAGCAGCAATGAAATAAAGTTAAAGTGGTTTTAGTGAAGCAAGTGCCGTCCTGTCTGGATTTACTGTTGTGGAGGTATTACTGTGGGACCTTCGGACGCGCACGGCAAGGATCGGGCGAGATAGTGAGTGCCAGTATAACTTCCCTGTGACCCTCTTCCCTGCTCAAGTCCCTCCCTCCTCCATGCTCTGTAATAAACATAGAGATATGAGCATTAGCAGGGGGAGAGAGGTAGCTTTGATGGCAGATATAAGGCTGCACTTGACCCCCCTTATTGATAGCTTTCACTGATTGATGATGGGTCACAAAAAGAGAGATCGTATTTTATCAGGACACAGAGAGATCCCTGTCTCCAGGACAGCTTGCTTTCTATTTGCCACTGTGCGTGGGTGTGTTTTTCAGGATGTTGAATTTTTAACTCCTACTGCACATGATAAGCTTGTCGGTTAGCCGGAGTTGAGACATGGAGGAGGTAACAGAGGGATGGGGGAGAGTGCTGACAGATCTGACACCATGGAAAAACAAAGTCACTGCCAGAGGTAGGAGAAAGGCATCAATGAGTACATGAATTTAACTTTGCAATAGGCCAATGTGTTTTTTTCACTATAGATGCCCTTTAAACCCCTTCACTCTACTGCACCTCCCTACTTATCTTCTCTCTTGGTCCCTCATGTTCCTGACCGTGCCCTCCGTTCCTCACAAGGGAATCTTCTGACAAACCCCCAACAAACACTGCTTCCTCCCGCCTTAAACCATTCTCTCTTGCTGCTCCCTTAAACTCTCTCCCTCTCTCGCTTCACCTGTTGGCATCCATTAATACTGTCAAATTTAGACTGTTATCCTACCTTTCTGAGCATCAGCACAACAAATTGTTAGCCCTTTTAAGCACTTTGTACCCATCCCCTCACTTGTATCTGTATGTTGTCCCACCCACTTAGATTGTAAGCTCTTCATGGCAGGGGTCTCAAGGCATGCTGCACTTTAATTTATACATTTTAATATATATTATGTATACTATAATAATATATATATATATATATATATATATATATAGATATATTATATATATATATTATATATCTGTGGGTATGGTTAGGCACTCAACTCAGGTGTTTGCCTTGGTGCTACTGGTGAGAGTTTCAAAGTATTTGATGAAGTCAGTGCACACATAGGGCTTCATTTTATCCAAAATAAAACTTTTATTATACATATTTCATGTAGATAGCGACGTTTCGGTCGTGATTTATGAGCTTGAAAAAGGTCATAAATCACGACCAAAATGTCGCTATCTACACGAAATATGTGTGAATAAAAGTTTTATTTTGGATAAAATGAAACCCTTATGTGTGCACTGACTTCAATCAAATATTATATTTATTTTTTTTTTTTTTCCTAACCGATGTATGAAATTGTATTTATTTTTATCTATCTGTATAATTGCTTGCACTTATCCCTTTGTTTGTATACTCTGTATTTTAAAATATACAGCACTGTGTACCCAAGTGGCACTTTATAAATTAAATTATACATGCAAGAGGTCAGAAATGGGTAACATGTTATAATTTCTGATTCTCGAGTGACAGGTCTTTCCCTGTTAATGCAGAGATTTCAAATGATAATTTCGCAGAATTAAAATCTGAAAAAAGTAATGCGATCTTGCTGGATCTAAAAAAATTTAATTTTCAAAAATGATCCCTTTAAAGTATAGATACCCTTTAAATTTAACATTTTCTAGTAAGAATCTACTACATAACTATTACAGTAGAGACAAATCAACCTCTCTCTTTATGCGAATTTGTGAATGTCCTACAGATAAGTGTCAGGAAGATAGCCAGTAAAAGCAGAGGTTTTTGCCTATTGACCACCAACCTTATTCTTAAATTCTTCAATCCCAACTTACTTCCAATATTGATAGAAGAAGTGTGACATTTTCTTGCTGTTTAATGAAGATTTCAGCAAATTGGACCCCTAAATCATCTGTTGTAACTTGCTGGTTTTCTTCTGTGTGAGAAGACTGAAAATTAGCACGTGTTTTAAGTGTAACATGCGATGTAAATAATAAAACTAAAAGATATGCATTGATCACTCATCATAGAAAATAACCAGTTTAAAAAGCATTAATGAAAACCTGTTTTGTTATTAAATGTTTCATTATGTATGCATCTTAGAATGAATGAAAAAATAAATTCAATAGCAAAAGTGTGCTTATTGACATTGCTAAGATTCATTTTTATCGATGGAAACATTGTTTCTGATTTGTTCTTTACTTGACAACTTCCATTTCTTACTCTCTCTCTAAGCCCATTTTACAGACTTTGGCTGGGTACACAAGGACAAATTTTTCATCCCGACTGACCATTAGGCTCATACAAGTGTGATCGTGGGGGCTGACCCTCGACGTACTATGTAAATGTGCGCATGTTTTGTCTGACAATTTTCCTGTGTATGGGCACTTTGTTGGGCGAAACGGACCTTCGGTCGGGGCTTGTTGATTATCCATACGGCGGATCAGGCAATGAGCCCCTTCCGAATGTCCGTTTTGTCAGTCAAAGTGCTCATACACGGCACGATTGTCTACCAAAACGGGGGCTCATACACACTCTGCGTCACGGATCGGCCCCCAAAATTGCACGTGTATGAGCATTCAGCTGCCAGCGAGCAGTCGGCTGGGACGAATCACTGTCATTCACGGTGCATAATGCACTTTCGGCTGTGATTTTCCATATGTCTGATCTGGGCCATCGGTCGACCACGAAAACAAAAATGGTGCAGGTTTTTCAGCCTGATTGGCTTATACAAGGAAATCGGTTGGTTTGATTGAAAAATCTGCTTGTGTGTACCCTGCCTCCATCCCATTCGGCAGTGATTAAAGCATTCTTACTGTGTTTCACAAAAGACAGGAGAAAGAGGCTCTCTAATGAGATATTCCCCTCACAATTAGTATACGACTGCATCTTTGAAATGCTAGTTTTTCTTTAGAATGCTGGATCTTTGTGTACAAAACATTAGTAATGCAGTACTGGTGCTATGCTGCATTGTTCCAACATATAAAAAGCAAAATGTGCATGCATCAGCTTCTTTAAATCTGAATAAGATAATGCTAGTTAGACAAAATATCTACTGAAGTGTTTCCGATCCATCATGAGTTTGACTGCAAGAATTGACAACTGGAGTTGTAGACAGCATTTTATAACATGTCCTGACAGTTCACATGTTAACACACTTCAACCCTAGATCTATTTATCCATTGATGTCAAAGCTTCTAATGTAGTGACTCAACCAATAAAATACAAAGGAAATAGCATTGTGTTTGCCACAGCAATTTTAGGGAAATTGTTGTAAAGGATAAGAGTATTGTCTTGTAATAATCCGAGCACTTTTTAGGAATACATTGTCTGCATGATTAATATCAGGGCCAATGTTTATGAATAAACGTTGTGTGACTGGAACCATTCTAATAATACTGATATTATATGCAGTTCTCTAAAATGTTTGGGTTTTTTTTTTTTTTATCACATGCACGTTTGTAAAAGTGTTAAAGCTACATAAAGAAAAACTTATTTTATATTGGAATGATTGCATAATGAACAATAAGACCAAAACACCTTAAAATAGATACATTTAGACTTTCCCAAAAGCTTAGAATCTATAAATTAACCAATGTTTTCCATTGAGCCACTGAATAGTCCTTGTACAAAATATATGCCTGGGCAAAAACAGAGTAATACAGTTCAGAACATTCTAGCACACTGCTGTTGGCTTGCTGCCAGACAATAGATAGGTGCTATCCCTCAGCTCTCTACTCCACGAGCTTAAATAATTCCAGAACAAAGATGCAAGTTGCGTGAGAGTAATTTAAAGAAAAAATGTGTTTAATTTAATTGCTGCATATGAATTTGGGAAATGTCTGTCCCAATCTAAATTTACTTAAATGAAATGTGAAATTGCAGAACTAGCATCTCCACCAATTTTAACTTTTTGTTTACCGTAATAGAAATTTTCACACCTCAGTACATTTGTGGTTTTACAGCCTTAAAATTATATTTACCTAGAGGGCATTTGTAGTCCCCACTACCAAAAATGTTATACTGTATATGGACAAATCTGCAAGGAGTTTGTATGTTCTCCCCATGCTTGCGTGGGTTTCCCAATGGCTTTCCGTTTTCCCCCACAATCATAAAGACATACTGATAGGTTGTATGTGTGAAATAAATGTGCTTAGATTGTAAGCTCTTCGGGGCAGTAAATGTATACATGTAATTGTAAAGCGCTACGGAAGATGTTGGCGCTATATAAATCCACAAAAATACTGATAATATTAAATTGGTATGTGCAACTTTAATTCTGCCAATTGCCTCTTTGTAGATGAGGCAAAGTGTATACAGCGCCATCTGTTGGGTAGATCTAACTGTTCCTTGAGTGGAGTGAAAAAAAATCTAATTGACTGGACAGACACAGATTGATCAAGCTCAAACTTAAGACTCTTAAATACTTTTTACTTTGTAAATAATGTCAGTGTCAATGTCAGTGTCAATGTCAGTCAGTATTATTTCCTTGCATTAACCCCATGTTTCTTTCTTGTAGATATCAGCAAATGAAATTGAAACACTGTTGATAAAGTTGCCAAGAATGTTCAAACAAGAATTCACAGGTGTTGGTGCCACACTGGAAAAGAGATGGAAGTTATGTGCCTTTGAAGGAATAAAATCTATTTGACTGCAAACTGCTAAACAGACATTTCCAGTACATATACAGAATTGCAGAAAGATGAACAATTTGATGGAATGGTCATTCTTTACGTCCATGTATTCTTGTCAGTGAACATGTGATTGTGAGCCGGTCCCAAAAGAATTTGTTCCAGAATAACTAAGCAGCAGCATAACTACCAGAGGAGCAGGCCTGGGGCCCTTTCTTCTAATGGATAAAGCCTCCCCCCAGAAAACCAGTGTAAATGAAGCGGGGGGGAGTTATAGTTTTGCTGGGGGGCCCATTGATTCTTAGTTACACCACTGTATGAAAACCAAGCAAGCAGAGATTTTGTTTGGAATATAGATCACAAAAATGTGTTATTTATCTATGACTTTTTGCCAGAACAGATAAATCTAAAGAATGTATAAATAATAAATACATGTCAAATAAGGCAAAACAAAGGAGGAGTTAGCATGGGTTTTGGGGGTCCTGCACTGTTTCCAAAACTTATTGGAAAACGCATGGCAATTTGATTCAATAAACTTAAATTTTACAAACTATAGTTTTACAAACTATTTAACACAACATGTAACAGCAACTGAATCAGGGTGGTTAACCCCCATAACCTGATGCTCATAATTGCACTGCACTTGCTTAATCCAATAACTGTTGCAAAGTGATTGCTGCATCATGGGAGTGCAATGCAGTAAGGAGCATCTCCCCCAAAGAGTTGCTTTAACAGTTTCAATATTACTTGCATATTTATATTACATTATATATTAAATAGTCCGCAAAAGCAAACAGAACAACACTTTATCCCATTAAAATGTTATTGAAAGAATATTTCAAATTGTTATATATTCCTGATGTAAATACCGATTTAAACTATTATTTTACTGTATTGTTATGTAATATATTCAGATGTCTGCATTCAGATAAATATTTACATTATTACATAAATATTTGCATTATCATATTTTATTTTAAAAAAGTTACTTTATTCCCAATAAACATGATTACATTTGTTACATATTCTGTAGCCATTTGTTAACTAACTTAATGATATCACTTGGAAATAGTGAAAATACATCTGCATATATCCCCAACTTTCTACCATTTCCAAGTATTAAAATAAGGCTACTTTCGGACAAACATCTGTTTGTTGTTCAAGCCACGTTGTTACTGGCTGTTTCTTAGCGTTGCCACTAGAAGGATGCCGCGTGCAACATTTTTCTAATGGCAAAACATCTGGAGCCGCAAGTAAAATGTGACCAGAACGACAAACATTCGTTTGTCTAAAAGTAGAACAAAGATGCAAGCGAGGGAGCACACTATATGTGTAAAATCAATAATTTATTGTGAACAACACACAACGTTTCGGGACTACAATGTCCCTTCCATCTTTGTTCTGGAATTATTTAAGCTTGTGGAGTAGAGAGCTGAGGGATAGCACCTATCTATTGTCTGGCAGCAAGCCAACAGCAGTGTGCTAGAGTGTTTCTGAACTGGTTTGTCTAAAAGTAGCATAAGGGATGTCAAAGCTGTGGGAGTTGGTGGAATACAGTTTTCTCCTTGTGCTGATCTGGCTCCGCCCCCTCTACAGACCAGGAATCTTTCTCCAATTGGCCAGTGGGAAGACACGCTTCTTTCATAGGTTGTCTTCTCACTGACAAAGCATGGAATTGTGGGAGGAGGCAGGGCCAGACCAACATTACAAGGAGGAATGGTATGTTAGATCTTGGGCAAACCCAGGGGTGAGGACCTAGTGGTATAGGTCCTCACCTTGACTACTATTAGGGAAAAATGTGTTTTGTGGGGCCCATAGGAAACTCACAGTTTTCACCCTTTTCAGTACCTTTACTTAATCACAACTTTCAATTGTATACAGAGTGTTACAGGTGTATTTCATTTAGGTTTGCACACAGAATATAACCGGATACTGGGTGTAATAGTTAAGGAATTGTACACTGAAAAAAATGTCTTTGCCTTGTTTAATGTATAAATGCATCTGAATACATTTAATCAGTACTTACTATGATGTGTTTGTGTTGCTGCATGACTTCAATTCAGTACTTGTTTTGTACAAGCTCAGTCTCCCAGCTCCCTGCCAGACTATCTGACTCTCTGTGAGGGCAAGCATGCTCAGTAATCCCTGTGAGGCAGCTTTGGGAGTGGGAATTTCCCACCATGCATTTCACATACCTACTGTCACCATTCCAGCTACAGCGAAACTATACATTACAGAAGAGTTTGATACTAAGAAACTTGATTGACAGTTGAAATGTAAAATGTTTCAGACTGGATATCTAAAGAAATAGGGGACAGAGCAACAAAAAATGGTACAGTGATAGTTAGAATTATAGCTTCCAGTAATGGGCAATAAAAAAAGACGAATTTCCCAGTGTACATATTGTTTAAATATATATAACAAAACCAAGTATTTTATACCCTATCACACATCAGTATTCATTTTGAATTGTGGGAGGAAGCACATGCTGGAATAGAGAACCTAAAAACTTAGAATATTGAGCTACGGTTGATTAAACTATGTAACTCAGCCCTGCAAAGAATCAGTGTTAATCAGTTAGCCACTTTGCTGCCCAGCAACAAACCATACTAATGCTCTGAGGTTTAAATGAGAGGTTCTTCGAAGATGCTCTCTAATTTTTTTCTTATAGTTTGATTAACTATATCTGTTAAAAGAAATGCTTGCCATACATTACTAAATTACCTCACTGTGCTCGAGCACAGTGTTCCAACAACAGACTGGCCCAATCATTTTGTGACCTATATTACTACAATATTACATAAACATGATCTTGCCAGGAACATCTGCAACTTAACATTACAATACATTATTAATCAATCTCAGATTAAATGTCTACTCTGTGTAATGTCGAGGTAGAGATCTTGCCAGCTTGCAGCACGGTGGCTCAGTGGCTAGCGCTGATGTCTTGCAGCGCTGAAGTCCTGAGTTCGATTCCACCCTTGGACACATCTGCAAAGAGTTTGTATGTTCTCCCCGTGCTTGCGTGGGTTTCCTCTGGGCACCCCGGTTTCCCCCACAATCTTAAAGACATACTTATAGATTGTATGTGTCAAATACATGTGCTTAGATTGTAAGCTCTTCGGGGCAGGGCCTGATGTGTATGTATACCTGTAATTGTAAAGTGCTACGGAACATATTGGCGCTATATAAATCCACAATAATAAAAATATCAAAGAAAATAGTGTGGGAGCCTTCAGCAGATTATACTGCAAACATTTTCTTTATTGAGTGCGACGTTTCGGAGACAACATGCTACTTTATCAACGATCGATAAAGGAGCACGTTGTCTCCGAAACATGTTGCACTCAATAAAGAAAATGTTTGCAGTATAATCTGCTGAAGGCTCTCACACTATTTTCTTTGATATTATGGACTTTACCACTAAGGACGGGTGGAGTGTGATCTGAGACTATATTGTTTCACAATTGGGAGTAAGTGACTATAATCCATTACATTATACAGCTTTAGTGATAAATGTATAAATGATAAGTGTATATTTATTTAACAAAAACAAGATCAGAAAACAGATCTGAATAGTATATATTTTCCATAATATACATCTAGATCGGTCTACATATCCTTACTGATTGTTAGTAGATTTCTACTGGTTAGGGATTCTCCTACTACTGGCTTGCCTCATAGCAAAAGTGGAAGTACTTTTTTGACATAATGTAAAAAGATTGGACATCTGTAGTTACCGATAACCCAATTGTCTTGTAAATTAAAGGTCAGAGTACAGTAATAAACCAAATAAATAAATAAATCACAAAGCAGGTGATCTATTAAGATTTTACTAAAGTTTATGACCGTGAACCACTTAAATGGGTGCTGTACAGTCGATTCCTTAACTAATCATACAAAAGGAGTTTTCTTTAACATGACTGTTGAAATGTATAAAAACACTGTTTTTTATTGTTGATATATTGAAATAAATGCATTTTATAGATTCCCTTTGATGATCTTTTTCATTTACTTGGTCAACTACTGTAAGTGCCATTGAAACCTGTAATCAGAGATGGCTGGTATTCCCTGCGCCAGAGTGGGAAGAGCCCCCCGGGGGCGGGGCTGCCAGGCCGTGCCTTGGACAGGATTTCAGCCCTGAATGTGGGACTTGGGATTTTGTCCCTGCAGCTGGGACAATCCGGTCCAAATAGGGACACCTGGCAAGCCTGGCTGTAATGCACCTAAAGGACATGTAAACTGAGGCAACTAATCACACAGTAATTAGGATTAATTACCACCAATCTTAAATCTGCTTTTTATTTTTCTTCTCTAACCTTCCTATCCCTTGTTTTTTTTAGCTCTGGGAGTTTTACGTTTTAAAGAGGGCGGGACACAGTTAGTCAGTAAAGAACTGTCAATCACCCAGCCCCTCCCCCTGGCACACTACATGTGGAAACTATCCATTCTATAAAGGTAAAGGCAAGTCTTTTTTCAGTTAAGTGTCCCTTTAAGCTGGCCATACAAAGCTAAATTTGATAGATTTGACTTTTGATTGTCCAATCTATCAAACTTCTAAGAAAAGTAGGAAAGATTGTAGGTTTATTTTCCAACATAACAATGACTTTTGCTACTCTGGCCCATTTATTTTTGGTTGAACTTAAAGGGCTCGTTCACACCTACGAGCTGCGATACAGTGTGTTGCCAGCAACGTACTGTTTGCTGCAGTTTGCTGCTTTACTGTATAGCTGTGCCATTATAATCAATGTGATAATGCAGGGGAACATCGCACAACATCGCAGTGTGATGTATGGCTGTGGGGGGACTAGCATGCAAGTTGCATGAGCATTGGAAGGTAAGAAACATAGACAGGGAAGATGCTTTAAGGCCAAGTGTCCCTCATTTCCTGTCTGAAATCCCCGTGACACCTTCATTTCATGCTACATTGTTCCGCAAATCTTAGAGCTTTCCATATTGCATTGGGTGCCCGGTGCCGTTAACCATTTTAATTAAGTGTAAAGCCCTTGCTAACCCAATATTACATAGAGTAACATAGGTGTTACACTTAATTACCAGAGAACAGGTGTTGTTGCATCTCGCCCATAGTCTATGGGCACCTTTAGACTGTCGTATGCATGTAGCCATATAAATCTTAACAGTGCCTGCATGTAATTCACCTTCATCTGACATGAATGCTGATAAAATTGCAAAACGCAGACCGGTAAGGCTTCTGTGTACAGCTAATATACTTGCTAGATGGATTTGTTTCTAGACTCTATAGATTTAAGATTACAAAGCACTGGGAGGATTTCTCATATCAGGCCAGCGGACTGTGCTTATGCTAATGTATTTTATGCAAAATCATTTATTGCCATTTACTGGAGTGGTATTTTGCAATTTATTGGGGGGGTGATAATTTATAGTATAAAAATTCAGGTTTAGTTTTCCTTTACATCAACAAAGGGAGTGTAATGCTAAGCAATTGCATCAGTCAGTAAAACGAGCCTGAAGTCAGAAAGCGAGGAGGAGGATAGGCAAAGAGTAGAGCAGGGATTCTCAAACAGCGTGCCTCCAGATGTTTGAAAACTACAACTCCCAGAATTCCCTGTCTTCCCTCTGTAGTTGAAGTACGCTGGGAGTAGTTGTTTTCAAACATCTCGCCGTTTGAGAATCCCTGCACTAGACGACCTGAATGCACAGGTGCTGTATATCTTTAGTTAGAAAGTATTTACAAAGATGAGATACCTTGCTTTGTTTCTGAGCTACACATACCATAAATAGCATGGTTGACGGGGCCCATACACATGATGATGTATTTTAATATGGTTGCTGTAAAATGTACCTTACTAACATGGGGTTTGTGCTTTATTTCCCAGCATTCCATCGGTATCGGGAGTTTGTGACCTTGCATGTGTGTTGTTGGCACCTTTAGCCTGGACTTATCCAATAAGATTTAATTTTGCTGAATGCTCTGAATGTAACGTTAAAGCTACAAAGTCTTTTTTTAAGAATGTGTTGTAAATAACTCTGACCCATTTAATTCAGACAAGATAGCAAAGGCAAACAAATGTTAGACAAAAGGACACCTCAATGCAACTAAACCCAGGCCATTTGTTTTGATTGGCTGCCTGGCATTCCTCCTAACAGAGACAGCTGTAAATGGCTAAGGTAACTGGAATAATTACAGGCTTGTTCTGCACTAAACATTAGCTTGTTCGGGTCAAAAATCTCCTAAAAAACAAATGTACATGCGTTTCCACCCATCACTCATATCCTTATTTGTCATTATACAAATGTGCTGTGTATAATTACGTCTGCTGGGCGCATGATAAGAATTTAAATTGTGGACATTATATGGTAATAGCTGAATCTCTTATTGCAATGTCACATTTTCAGTGCCAGAATGAATGTTCGGTCAGTGTTCCCTATAAAGATGTAGCATAATGCAACAAATACAGAACATAAATTCCACAGGAAGCCTGGCGAACTGCGTTCTACTATCAGACAAACGTTCCGGAAGACTGTGAAGAGGATTGGTAAATGGTTCATATTTGGTCAGGAACTGAAGCAACAAATTGTCATTTTCAATCTTGAAATGATACAATTGCAGCTTTTGCATCTGTATGAAAAGGCAGAGTTTGCAGCCATAAAGTGCAATTTAATGTTTAACGTAATGAAGCACAAGCGCTAATTGATAATATCAACAATTCAGAATGTTCATACAGGGATTATGAAAATGACAGTGCTGTAACTTCTAGTAAAGTATTAGTTTTCATTATGTAACACTGGGGGGAATCACTGGAAATGGAAAGTAAAAAGTAATATTATAGTTACAGTGACTTGTCTCCTTTGTATTGACATCACCCTATAAAATGTGCAAAACTAAAGAATGAGCTTTTAAAGGAAATCTATACTGTTTAAATGTAATTAACATTAACTGTTTAATGTAATTTCCTCCATGTTTGTTTTGCAGTACTCCAAGAAAGTGGATGATTGGTTTGGTGGTTATGTGGCCTGTATAGGAAAAGCAGGGAGGCACACTCAAAGGAGAATTAATAGCAAACTTTCATTTATTGAGTGCTCAACATGCAAGTCAGGTACACAACGTTTCGGGGGGTCCAACCCCCTTCCAGAGGTGTACCACTTGGCCATATTAGAGCTTTGTTATTGTTCTGCAAAACTTAAAATTGCAAAGAAATATATGTCCCCTCACATTGTCCTGTCTCCCTTCAACTCGCATTCCTTTGCTTTGTGTTAAATGCTCTGTTCCCCCGCACTGACATGCCCAGAGCCCATAGGAATTCATTTAATATCACCGTATTGTGATATGTGTGTGCGGGTTAACTCACAATTGGACCGTTTTTCGGTCTGATGCACCTGATGCAATACACTTTTGGTTAAACTTAATTTGTACTTGATTGGGATGTTAACCTGACACAAAAAGCTGGGTTTACCTGACCACTATCCTGTGTTGCAGTAAATCTCTAAGGGCTAGGCCACACTGAACTGCCATCCGATCACGCTTTTAAAAGCACACACACTAGTGTGGCCCAGTTGATGTGGCCACTAGTGTGCTAGGGAGCGCTGCATGTGCGATCCGGAAATCTGCATTTTTTTCACTCCGATTGCGAATGAAGGGGGAATTGCAATAGTGATCACACGACAACACGCTTGTAGTATTCTATGGGGATTGTAAATCTGCGGTTGTGTTATTGTAGATTTACGATCGTTATCGGTAATTTATGATCACTATCCTTAAATAACAATAACGATTGTAAATTAACGATCGCTTAACCAATCAGAAATTATCAATTGGTTAAACGATCTTCATAACTATGGCCCTAAGGGTGTGCGATTGCCTATATAATACCATTTCAGTACTCCATCCATGGGCATACTATTATGAAACTCCATGGGTTTTTAAATACTGCCATAAAACCCCTAGCACAGATAACACTATGTGGGGCCCTGGAATGTGCATTGATTTTCTTGTTGTACACAATTATAAAAATGCCATGTTCTAAAATGACCCTATTGTGACATAACAACGGTAATTCAGTCCATTCTAAAACATCTTTATTTTGCAACGTCTGTCATTTCTTTTGTTATTGGGACAATGTTTTAGAAATATACCCCATTTTCCTTTAACAATTAATTCATCCTTTGGTTCCACAGCCTTGTAATCCAATGTCTTTCTCCCATGAGTTTTCATACTAATGAGCCCTAGTTTTTATACTGGATCATGTACATTTTAAATGAAGAAAACAACTTGTGTCTTCTGTAAACCTGCTCTAGGCCTTCCAATTAGTGTTATATGAAATGCAAATCTTTTATTGCCATCAATTGCTTCAATATGAATATAAGAGTAGTTAGCGCATAATTAGCACACAAAATGTCTATTTTTTTTCTCTTTTACTTTAATGCGACTAGAAGATCAGAGTCCTTTTTTATGGCTTTATTTGCAATGTGCAGTTTAGTTTCTGTCTTAGTTTTTTATAGTGTATGACAGCAAATTTGGCAAAGTGAATCTACAGGTTACAAATGTGCTACTGCTGCTGCTTGACTTTAACAGTCATCGAAGAACCCGGAATCATTTCTTCTCAGATTTGGGATTGTAAAAGCTGGATTGTAATAGCAAACAAATATCCTTAGGGTAAGGCCACACTGCACCGCTCACTGGGAATGCGCGTGCAATCACGATGTTTCACAACCGGAGCGCATGCGATTGCGCAAAAAAATGCGGATCGCTTGTTCTCTGATTAACGGATTACAGACGCAGCGCTCAGTAGCGCACTAATGTGGCCACATCAACAAAGCACAATCGGATTGTGCTTAAAAGCGCATCATTGTGGCCTAGCCCTTATATTTGATAGGTTTTATTTAATGTGCCCACTGAAAGATACATTTATTTGTAAGATGAGATTCAATGTTGATAAATGTAAGATGATGCATTTGGGGTTTAACAATCCCTGTGCCACCTACACCATAAATGTATAAATGAATAAATTGCCATCATTTAGAGTTAAATAGTACGTATTAAGAACTTTTTTCGTGATCCTCCATGAGTAATATTAAAATGCTTAGGCTGAGGCCACCCCTGTGCCACGCTCATGCGTGCACAGAAGCATGCGTAAGAGCGCGTTGCTGTGCGATCATGATTGCGATCTGCGAGTGATTCGCAATCGAAGCTCATGTGATTGTGCAAAAAATGCGGATCGCATGCACTCCGATTTTCGAATAGCAAGGCATCGCTCCCTAGTGCACTAGTGTGGCCACATCAACTGGCCCACACTAGTGTGCGTGTTAGGATTGCGCTTAAAAGTGCTTTAGTGTGGCCTAGCCTTTAGTTAAGATTGTAAGAACTTCCACTTTTATACTGCAGAATGTAAAATGTCTTATATCCAGCTTTAAAGGACATGTAAACTGTGTCAAATAATTTTTTTAACTAATTACATAGTAATTAGGATTAATTACCAACAATCTTAAATCTGCTTTTTTCAGTCTTAAATCGTTTTTTTATTTTTTCCTATCCCTTGTTTTTTTAGCTCTGGGAGTTTTACTTTTTTAAATGGGGGTGGGGCACAGCTAGTCAGTAAAGAACTGTCAATCACCCAGCCTTTTAACCTTGGTTAAAAGGTTTTGACCAAAAGATTTAACTAAATGACTCTTATTGAATTTTCCCTAGTAACAGATATGGTTAGGTTAGCTTTAGTTAGTTTGTTAGGCTAGGTTAGACTAGTTAGGTTAGATAGGGCCCAGCTGAAAGAGTCTACCTTGACGTGGGAAAAGAAGTAGCAGCGATCTTCCAAACACTGGTCTCACTCAGAAATAGTGAGGTAAAAGATTCCTTTATTCACACCTATATACAAACAAACAGCTCATGTCTAATGCGTTTCGTGCCTGGCGTGGCACTTCGTCAGAGACACAAGTATAATGGTGTGGACGTAGCTTAAATAGGTAAGTATGAAAGGGTCACCTGTTCAGGTGGGTCCTGCCCCTTAAAGGGGACTCACCAAAAGGTAAAAGGTACAAAGAGTACATAATACAAAATGCAACTATAATAACAAAAAAAAAACCTATAAATCCCAATAAAAACAAATGATATCAATATATACACATGTGTTAGATATGCAGTGGAATTGAGATATCTTCAAAAATTATTGGAAAAACTCCTGAGTATAAAATGGATAAAGTCCAATATTATTAAATATATTCTACGAACATATGGAGAGTGAAGCTAAAAAATACACAGATGGTAATATAAAGATGGAAGTATTACATCATAAAATCATCATGAAAGATCTAAATATTAATAAGCAGAAAAAGATATAGATTACAAATCAGTAAAACCTGTAATATCAAAAACTGAGTAAAGACCTTTTGGGATACGGGTATCTAATAAAAAAATCCATTTGGCTTCCTGTCTAAGCAGAGATGCTACACAATTACCTCCTCTTAATGGAGCCGGGATACGTTGAATACCCTGTATACTAAATTTGGTGGTATGAGCCCCGTTCGTTCAATAAAATGTCTAGCTACCGGGCTAGACCAATCATATTTGTTAATAGAGCAGATTCGTTCACGTATTCGGTGTCTAAAAGGGCGCATTGTACATCCAACGTGTTGGATGTTGCATTTTGACATGTAATAAGGTACACTACAAAGCTGGTATTACAGTTGATGTATTCTTTGTTGTTATATATCTTATTAGTAACTGCACTACAAAAGGTGTTACTAATTTTGATAACATGACACACTGTGCATCTTGGGCCACCACATTTAAAGATGCCTGTTTCGATCCAAGTGCGTTCTGGTTGCTTACTTTTGTACATACTAGGAGCCAAACTATTTCCCAATGTGGGTGATTTTCTGGCTACAAATTTGCAGCCGTCATTTATAATATCAAAAAGTACAGTATCTCCATACAAAATGAATAAGTTTCTCTTCATTTTATAATATTGGGGACTGAATCTAGTAGAAAAAATGATAGATGGATGAACTTGAGAATCTCTCACCAGTTTTTGATTTTTACTGGTGCAATTCTTCCTCAATAATTCTGTTCTTAGACAAGAGGATGCTTTCATAAAAGCATTCTCAATGTTATTAGTAGGATACCCCCTAGATATAAGTCTATCTTTTAGCTCAATAGCTTTTAGGTTAAATTCCTCTTCGGTGCTGCAGTTTCTGTGTACCCAAAGGAACTGACTATAGGGTATGCCTCTAAAAATGTGGGCCGGATGACTGGAATTTGCTTTCAGGATCGTATTGCCAGAACAGGTTTGCAATGTAAGGTAGTATGAACCTTATTACCGGTATACTTGATGTAAATAAGAATATTCAAGAACGCCAACTTAGTACCCCCAAATTCATGGGTAAAGCGAAGGTTTAGATCATTAAGATTTAAGGTTTCAACAAAATATTTAAAAACATCTTCATTATTGTCCCATATGATCAAAACATCTTCTATATAACATCTGCATAATTGAATGAAAGGGAAGTTCTGTAAAATATTGATATTGCCAAATAACTGTCTCTCTTCCCACCAGCCTGCATACAAGTTGGCATACGTGGGGGCAAATTTCGCCTCCATCACAGCCCCTTGGGTCTGGAGGAAGAACTGGCCATCAAATGAGAAGAAATTGTGAGTTAAGATGAATTGTGAGATTTCAAGATGAAATACTTAAAGGACAACTAAAGCCACAGAACAACACTGAACCAGAAGTGAGGGCACTTTGATATAAAACCAGTAATCTGTGTCTTACCACTCATTTTGATACGGGCACTGGGAAATTTACCTAAATAACATGTGGGTTGTGTTTTACTTCACAGCATTCTAGTATCATACAATTTGGTCAACGACCATTATGTTCTGCACATGCTCAGTCCTTAGCTATGGCAGAAACTTTTTACAGTTGGTCACACCCATTAATAATCTCTAGCCAATACTTTTACAGGACAGATAAGACAAGGAAGCGTGTGACTGAGGTCAGGGGGTGTGGTCTGACACTGCACATACACACAGATACTTCATACAGTTCTTAACAGGCTTACAAATACAATTTACTGCAGTGGGATTTTATAGTTTATTGGTGTTTTTAGGGGGATTGTTTTCAGATTCTGAAGTATAAAAAATTGGGTTTAGTTCTCCTTTAAGATCTTGGGAATAATTGGTGCATGTATCTAGATGGTATTTAAGTGCAGTGTTACCCAAGTGGTGTGGGATGCAGGAGTAGAGAAAAGTAATGTCCATGCTAATTAAAGAATAAGAGGAATCCCAAGATATGGTGTCCAAAAGTTGTTTGAGATGAGTTGTTTCTTTAAGGTAGGTATGAAGCCTAAGGACAAGAGGTTGGAGGAGTATATCAATGAAGTCTTAAAGATGTTCACCTAAACCTCCTACTCCTGAGATAATCGGTTGTCCCAATGGAGGTCTGGTCTCTTTGTGTACCTTAGGAAGGAAATAAAGCACTGGAACAATAGGTTGTTCCAGTATCAAACATTTAGCTGTCTCTGAATTGAAGAAGCCTAAAGTAATGCCTTCATCTATTAATTTAGAAAGGGTAACTTTAAAATTGTTGGTGGGATTACTTGAAAGGGGCCTATAGGTGGAGATATCATGAAGTTGGCGTGACACCTCCATTTTACAATCATGGGCGACCATCACTACCACCATACCCCCTTGTCTGCATTTTTTATGACTTTAGAGTCATCAGTCTGTAAAGTTCTAAGGGCTGATATCTCTGCCCGGGATAAATTATATTTGCTACCCATCCCTTGATCCCTCATCCCGGACCACCCTTTATTACCAGTGAGCCTGCTCTTACTTGCCTTAATTGGTTCTAATGTTCGGCCATTGATTGTTCTTCCATGCGCTTGAAGTGACTGCATGCTGGTGTGTTTGGTTCCGGGGGGGTGTCCACACGGCCCACCCTGTTGGAGCGTGTAAGTCTATTGCATTACTAAGGAGAATATCACAGTTTATACTAAACCCCTTTTAATGTTTCCACTTCAAACGCTGCTTTACCTATGAGTTGGACTTTAAGACTTTTTAATCAGATCTCTGTTTTTTATGTTAAATACTAATTGATCCACTGGTATTCATAAGGGTTGGTCGTCTCTTATCATCTGTTTATTTCTGTGCTATACCTTGATGTGGTGTCAGCTTACAATTCTTTTGGCTAAAATCTTTTATACTACAGAAAGTATTGTATAGTATAGAAGTTCCCGTTTATAAGTAAGTTTAAGAAATAATGGGCAATCCCCTCTTCTTGAATGTCTCCAACCCCATAGAATGTCAACCCCCACATCCACCTCCAGTGTTGCCCCATATAGTCACAATGTGACTGAATGTGATCTGAACCTTTGAACAGTACTGGATTCCATGGAAGGTTTATTATGATTCTGTATCTAAGAGTCATAACGATCATATAAAGTACCATATACTGCAGAATAAATAAAAGTGAGATGTCTCAAGTCATTAAAATCTTTGTTAAGGCAAAAAAAACAAATTTTCTAACATTTCATCTGCAGTTTGGGCTCTTTTTTTGACATGAAAAGCCAATTAATGTAACATAAACAACCAACCATAAAATGCAATTTTAAAAACAACACAAAACATAGAGATGTGATGCATAAGAAAAAGATTTGAACATATAAAGGTTTTAAATGAATTGACTTTTTCATTTTAAGAATTTTAAAGAAATCCATTAAATTTATAGCAAAATGTTTCTCCTGATAGATTACTTGTTCTAATGAGAAAGAGAGTTGGCACACTAATGGTGGGTACACACAGTAAAGAGAAAGGGACAAGACAGTCGGATCCAACGATATCGTCCCTTACTCCTTAGTGTGTGTAGCGCATTTTCCGAACGATCATGAGGCTGACGAGCGGTCATAAGGAAATGCCCGAAAAATTCCCTCAGCCACAGACGTCTCCCTGTGTAAAGGGAGTCGTCCGCTGCTGGGGGAAATCTGCAGTGTTCCCCGTATTCATTGCATAGAGAGAGGGCTCTGTGTGTAGCACGATCATAAAATAGTTTTTAATACAAGTGTGTGCCCAGCTTTAAGACACTGAAAGGGATATTAGTCACACCTTTGTAAATATCATTAGCATAACACTTATTAGTTTTCACAATCTTTAAATTAAACTAGTTCACTAAACTAGTGAACACAAGAAAGCAATTAACAATGTGTTAAAATGTCTGTGCATTTCTTCTACATAAAAATGTAAAGTGATCTCGTGATTCAATGTAACGAATTAGTCCAGCAATAGCGAAACATTAAAGGGGAACTGTGGTCTCCAAACAAGTTGAGTTTAAAGTCCAGTTTCCTACCTGTAAAACGAGCCATCAACCACCTCTCTACGTGCTCCACAGCCCAAGATATAAGGAAATTACTGACCAGAAAGTTAATGGGTGGGAGGATGACATGTACGGTAATATTCCTAAGGCTTCTCCTCCACCTCGCCGCCAGTGAGCACAGCCTCAGACTTCAGTGACAGGACAGGAGACAGGAAGTCCCTCCCCCTCCCTGCTGTGTGAAGTGAAGATCCCCACAGAGAAGGTAAGGGAATCTTTAGCTCCACTCCTCTCACTATGTGAAAACACTCTGCCTGAACAAACACAGTTTTTTGTAGGGGGGGTCTGAGTGTCCCACAGCACCCACGAGTGGGCAGGGCCACGGCACCCATGGATGGGCAGGACCAAGGCATCTGCTAGTGGGCGGGCCACATGGGGCCAAAGGGGGCCTGCAAATGGAAGGGCCATGGGGTCGATGAGTGGGCGGGTCCATGAGTGGGAGGAACCAGGGGGGCTTGCAAGACGAGGGGGGCTGCAAGGGGAGGAGGAGACACAGGACAGTCATCCACTGACATGGTTTCAGAGCAGGAAGCAGGAAGTGCAGGGGACCTGGTGATGCTGCTGCCATATCACACACAAAAATGTAAATATCTCCAAAACTATGCAAAATAAACAATGAAAATAAACTGCAAAAATTCTCAGGAGAGCAATTCCTGTCAATTTACCTGAAGTCATTTTTGGACCACAGTTCCCCTTTAATCAACCATTTGGAATCTGGGGCCATATTTATAAAGGCATGGTAACACTTTTTAGCGATACTGCGCCTTTAAGAATTGCGATAGTAAATTTACGGACGCTATGATAAATCTACAATCTACCATAGAATACCATTGCGGTAGTTTACTAAGTCTACTAAGGGAAGTTGATGTGGTACGCATTACATCGGAAGTAGGTGTGATGTGGGTTAAAAGGGAAGTTGGTGTGGTACAAAACATTATGACACATGCAAAAGAAAAACACTGCTAATTCAGTCCTCTTTTCCAGACGATGTAATACACAGCTAACTGCGCAGTACTGACTGACCAAATGAGATTCACCTACAGCAAGTCCTCAGCCCTCCAGTTCATTATCCATTGTAGTCAGCCCTCCACTTCATTAGTCACTGTTACTGTAGTTATCCTTACAGTTCATTAGCCAGTGTTGTCATCCCTCCAGTTCATTAGTCGTTGTTAGTTAGCCCTCCAGTTCATTAGCCAGAGTTGTCAGCCTTCCAGTTCATTAGCCAGTATTGTTAGCCCTCCAATTTATTAGTCTGTTACTTAAAGGAATGGGAGGTAAGGGAGCTATGACTTACCTCCCGTTCTTCAACATGAGCCAGTGGTGGATCTCACTAGTGGGTAAGATTTCTATCTTCGTTCCTGGCTCCTGTAACATTAATTGAAGAATGGGAGTTAAGACAAAGCTCCTTTACCTTCCGTTCTTCAATTAATGTAAAAATGGAATAGTTCACTTTCTGAGTGAACTAATCATTTAACCACATCATACACTTGAAAATATTGCAGGTAACAATGTAAAATGTGAATAATGGTCTTTAAATTGGGTGTAACCTAAACAGAGTAGGCGTGGTCTGCCACATCTCTGCTCCCAGTGTGTCCCTCTTTTGCATTTTAAAATGTTCAGAGGTATTTTTCCAAAATGAGATCTGGCTTAGACTCCTCCATCGTGTCGGGCACCTGAGGTTTACCAAATTTGTGTCTCAGCTAACCCTCAGTGAGTTTGAATGGGTCGGGCTGTTAAATTTGGATGCAGGTCTCAGTCAGATCTTTAGAAAAACCAGGCAATGCTGGATACTCTGCTAGTCACTTATAAAAACACATTAACAGACAACACAAGAAAATATCTTATGCATTTTCCACCTAAAGAACAGAACACACAAACATTGCTAAAGGTTAGGGGGAAAGTTTGCCTCTAGGTAAAAGTTAAGCTGTGGAATGATCTTCTCAAATTAAAAAATATTTTAAGCTACTAGTATCAATACGTACATTTTTTGTTGATTCAAGAATAATTCTTTGGAGTCAAGTAATGTTTATTCCATTTTAGCCTTCCTCTGGATCAACTGTCAGGCAGGGAACATGAGCAGGAAAACATTATTGAACTAGATGGACGTACGGTATGGGAGGTCAAAATTTTGCTCTAGAGCAAACCCAGGAGTAACTACCCCAAGCCCCCTTACTGTTAAAGAGAAATACTCATTACAAAGCTTCTGTCTTTTCCTGAGTGAAGCACACAGAGCATGTCTGTGAGAGAGGGGTAGAGGTTAAATGTAACCAGAGAAACTTAATGTAGACATATTTTTTTCTGACTTTTTAATAGCAGTGGTATATTTGTGTAGAAACCAGATATTAAGGCAAGTGACTAAGGGCCCTATTTATAAAAAATCGCTATCGTTATCGGAAAAATAGCGATTGCTATTTTACGATAGTGATCGCTATTTTACGATAGCAATCGCTATTTTACGATTCACCATGGTAGATTTACAATGGTGAAATCGCAGAATAGCGTTCGCTATCGTAAAATTGTGTTCGCTATCGTAAAATAGCGAATGCTATCGTAGAATAATGGTCGCTATCGACAATAACGGTCAGTATTCTCCGATAGCGACTGCTATTCTACGATAGAGATCGCTATTTTGTGATAGCCAACGCTATTTTACGATAACGAACGCTGTTCTGCGATTTCGCCGTTGTAAATCTACGATGGCGAAATCGTAAAATAGTGATCGCTATTTTTCCGATAACTATAGCGATTTTTATAAATAGGGCCCTAAATTATCATTTTAATCAGACATGTGTGGTGATGGCCAAACTTCCGAAAGTTTGTTTAGTTTCTGAACTATAATTCAAAAACAAACCCATTAAATCAATGGTAGAAAGTAGTTTGAAAGGTTCTAGTTAATTACAGTGAAAATATCTGTTGTATTCAATTAGATCAACTGGACTTGAAATGTAGTTCTTGAAACTACATTTCAAGTCCAGTTGATCAAGAACTACATTTCAAGTCCAGTTGATCTAATTGAATACAACAGATATACCATGACCTGGATGAATGAGAACCTTCACAAGCATACAGTGAAAATAACAAAGATAACTGACTGTAAATGGCCCCTTGTAAATGGTCTGGGGAACATGTCAGCACGGTGGCCCAGTGGTTGGCACTGATGTCTTGAGTTCAATTCCACCCTTGGACACATCTGCAAGGAGTTTGTATGTTCTCCCCGTGCTTGCGTGGGTTTCCCCGGGTTTCCCCCACTATCATAAAGACATACTGATAGGTTGTATGTGTCAAATTAATGTGCTTGGATTGTAAGTTCTTTTCGGGCTGGGCCTGATATGAATGTATACATGTAACTGTAAAGCACTATGGAATAGAGATGGGATCCAGGTCTGACACAGAACCCCTCGGTTCCGAAATCCGAATGAAACGCCCGAGATCTGTCCAGATTCCGCGACTTCGGAACATATTTTCAAAGATTTTCGAATGATTTTCGAAAATAGATTTGAACGTTCGAAAACCTTTGAAAATACGATCGGAAACTCGAAAGTGGTCTCTGATCGTATTTTCAAAGGACGTTCGGATTTAATTTGAAAATTATTGAAAATAGCTCCGTACATTCGATTTCGCCGAGTTCAGGGAATCCGAAAATGGAACAAAACTATTTTGTTTCGGCCATCTCTACTACGGAAGATGTTGGCGCTATATAAATCTGCAATAATAATAATAGTAATAATAACATGTCCATAGCACCAAAACTTATTTTTGTTTTTGCTACATTTGAGGGTTACGGACAAATTAGAGGGCTACCGAACGATACATTTGAGGGTTACAGAATGATACATTCAAGGGTTACCGAACGATACATTCGAGTGTTACCAAAATCGTAGGCTACATTTGAGGTTTACCAAACGATACATTCAAGGGTTACCGAAATCGAAGACTACATTAGAGGGTTACTGAAATTGTAGAAGGCTACATTCAAGGGTTACCGAACGATAAATTTCTAGGGTTACCAAAATCGAAGGGTACATTTAAGGGTTACTGAACGATACATTCGAGGGTTACCAAATTCGAAGACTACATTAGAGGGTTACTGAAATCAAAGGCTACATTCAAGGGTTACTCAACTCGACGGCTAGATTAGCGGGTCACCGAAATTGAAGGCTACATTTGAGGGTTACCGAACAATACATTCAAGGGTTACCAAAATTAAAGGCTACATTTGAGGGTCACCAAAATCAAAGGCTACATTAGAGGGTTACTGAAATTGTTGGCTACATTCGAGGGTAACTGAAATTGAAGCCTAGATTAGAGGGCCACCGAAATCAAAGGCTACATTCGAGGGTTACCAAAATCGAAGGTTACCAAACCATACATTAGAGGGTACCAAAATTGAAGGCTACATTAGAGGGAGGGTTACCACCGAACGATATACATTTTGGATGGTCAACAGCCCCCTTCCTAAACTGAGTGTGCCTCCCTTTGAATATATATATATAGCGATATTTACGCAGATTGTAGGGGGTGCACCTCATAACTCACCTGCTCAGGACTCCACGAATCCGCTTCATTAACAAACGATACATTAGAGGGTTACCAAAATCGAAGGATATATTAGAGGGTAACTGACATCGAACACTATATTCGAGGGTTACCGATAAATAAATATCGAAAATAAGTTCGAAAAACCTGAACTACATACGAAGTTCAGGTAGGGGTTCGGTCCATATGGCTACATTAGAAATATTTGTTTTTGTCTTTATCTCTTTGTCTTTTATTAATTTGACTTATCTTCTTCCTTTTATTCTTCTGCTTTTTTGGACTGTATCTCCTCCCACAGTTTTTGAGCTAGAGACATGAAATGCGGTACAGACGTGCGGGGCATATAGGAGAAATGTGCTATTACCTAGCTAAGAAATCCGCTGAAGGCGTTATTACGGCGTTATTGGCGAATTACGGGACATTTTTTCCCATAGACTATAATGGTAACAATCCTCAAATATAAATATTTCAAAACAGTTTGTTTCATGGTCATAAACACAAACACTGATACCCCCAACCCCCCACACTGACACAGGTACACCCACCTACTGACCTACCTTTCCATTCCCATGGAAGCCATACTTAAAGGGTAACTATAGTCAAAAAACTAATTTTGATCAATCATCAATTAAAGTTAGTTTTATGATCATACATGCAAAAACACATACCCCCAACCTCAAACAGGTACACACACCTACTGACCTACCCTTCCATTCCTGTTTCAGCCATACTTAAAGGGTAAATAAAGTAAAAAAAACTAATTTTGATATATCAATAAAAGTTAGTGATATGGTAATAAATGCAAAAACACATACCCCCAATCTCCCAAGAGTACCCACACCTACTGACCTATATATATTATATCTATTTATAGTTATATCTAAATTTATATGTAATTACATGTATATTTACTTATCAGCACGAAACGCGTCAGGCTTTTGTTTGTTTTTATCTCATGATGTTTTGAAAAAAGGATATTTACTTTTGTACGAATCTGTGGCTTCTGAGACTGCCTTTCCGTGATGGACGTATCCTATTGTGTCTTATCCTGTGTATAGTTTTGGACCTTGGCGACGTGTCTGGGGCATTCGCACCCGGACCACGTGTAGATCCCGGTAAGTGTTGCTGTTCTATTGTGATTAAAGACCTCCACATTTATGTTCTGGTATGGACCAACGGAGTGATAGGTCCGGGGCATGGGCACCCGGACCTCTACTCACCAGGGGTGAGCTATAAACTTTTTTTTGTGCGATCCGAACACAAGTGCATTTAAATACACTTTTTTTGGTTTTAAAGGCAGCAGTGCATTGTTATTCAGTCTGTGCATCTACTGACCTACCCTTCCATTTCCGTGGCAGATATACTTAAAGGGTAAATAAAGTTAAATAAAACAATTTTGATATACCCTCAATAAAAGATAGTTTTATGGTTGTAAACACAAAAGGCTTACCCCCTCAACCAGACCCAGGTACACACACCTACTGACCTACCCTCCCATTTCCATGGCAGCCATACTTAAAGGGCATCTTTACTGAAAAATAGGTTATTTTAAATTTAACAATTTGTGATGATATGCGGTCATATTGTGTTTGTAGGGAGGAGATGTCATCTTTCGCGATTTGTATTGTTTCGGTTAGGTCGTCTTGTTTGGATTCTATATCACTTATACGTTGTCCCAGATCATGCAGATCCGATTTGATTGGTTCTAGGGCTAGATTTAGCTCTTCTTTTAGTAGTGAGCGAAAGTCTGATAATGTTGGGTTTGGAGTTGCCATGTTTGATCTATTGTTTTTAGTAGTTATTGGTTGTGGGTTTTCTGAGTCGTTTGTTTCTTTGTGTTCTGGAGATTGTCTGCTTTGGTGTTGGAAGCTATTTAATTTAGCAGATGTTTGTTTGGCTATATTTTTGGGTGGCATTCCGAAGTTGTTTCGATCAATGGCGCCTCCGCCCCGTGTTTCGGTCTGTGGGAGTCTCCCACGTCAGGTTGCTTTCAGCCTCACCGTCTTCCGTCCTGCCTCCCGTCTGACGGTGATCGCGGGTAGGTTTTTGTATGTGTCGGGTTGTTCGGCTGCTCTGCTCCAACCCCTTGGTCGCGTCCCGCTGTGAGGCCTCCACCACGTGGTCCGGTGCACGTCTGCCCCGCCGTTCGGGATCGTCTGTCTCGTCCCTTTCCCTCCCTTCTTCCTCCTTTTTTTTGTGTCTCGGTGAGTCCGGTAGGTTCCCGTTTTACTTTAGTTACCCCCTTTTTGCTGTTATACTTCTGTGCTGGTTGGTAGCTAGTGAATATGGGATCGGGTGGAGGAGCTCTAAGATGGTGTGTCTGCCATCTTCGCTGCTCACGAGCGCCCCCGATTTTTTTGATTTAAATCAGATTTTTTTAATTAAAATGCTTTTTGAGGAAAATATATTACCATCCAAAGGTTATTCCATCATGAAATAAAGATTTCTTTTTTAATTATGTAGAATAAAGCTGTATACCCTATATACTTAAATATAAGTTGACTTGAGTATAACCAGGGTACTAATTTTTACCTGAAAAAGGAGTAAAAACTGCTTGACTTGTGTATAAGCTGAGGGTAGAAATGATGACCACTACTGTCTTCTGATTCAGTATTGTTTTGAGGCTTACGTTTCCCTTTAAATGGACAGCAGAATTCCCATACAGTAATCCCATACAGTAGTCCCCATACAGTAATAGCCAAATCCAGTATGGCTTTTACTGCATGGGAATTCTGCTGTTCATTTAAGGGAAACTAAAGCTTCAAAACAATACAGAATCAGAATCTTTTCAACACCAATAGATACCATCCTCCTGATTCTGTATTGTTTTGAGGCATTAGTTGCCCTTTAAATGGACAGAAATCCCCAATTCCTTGGCACTCCAAATGTTTGGAAACTACAACTCCTAGCATGCTTTAGTTGCTAGGAGTTGTAGTTTCCAAACATCTGCAGTGGAAAGCACCCCCAGGGCAGGCCAGGCCACTACTCGGCACCAGGAAGTGGCACCGGTGCCGAGTAGTGACGTCAGGCAGAGCAGTGGATGCGGACTGCGGAGCGAGCAGCAGCCGGATTGCAGTAAGTGATTGACCCGAGTATAAGCCGAAGTTTATTTTATGTTTATTTTTTTGGTAAATAAATTCCGTTAATCCATTCACAATGTCATGTTCTTCCAGAGGTTTTTCTAAGATTATTGGCCAGTTTCACTGCCTGCAATATATTATCACAGATGCTTGGTTTACTTTTGCAGTTCTCAAAACTGAAGATCACATGCCTCTCCTTCACAGCAAAAATGTTATAACTTGAACAGAGTTGAGAGAGACCTTAATCCTATTGTTCCACAAACCTATGAATATAGTATCAACCCCTTCAGTGCTAGGTTTCAAGAAGTTCAGGGAAACTGAAAAACCTTTTCTGATTGTTTGGAGTGGAATAGATCTGGATGTTTGTTTAAGTAAATAAAAAAAGTTGTAATGTTATTGTTTCAGTTGAATAAATCTATTGAAATTGTTATTATTCTAAAAATCTTCATATACTTGCATATTAAAGTTATACCAGCAAGAATAAGTCTTAATGTAGAAAACTATGATTGAAATCAAGCCTTACTGATCAGTTTAATTTAAATCAAATCCACCTTGGTTGAAACAACATGGCAAATGCAATTTACTGTTGGGAAATGTATTTTCAACTAACAATTGCTATGTTGCTGTGTAAAACGTTATATGGAAATGCTAAAAGGATTGTTTCTCTAAGTCTTAGGGCTAGGCCACACTGCAGCGGTTTTTCTGCGTTTGCGCTTGCATTTTTTGCAGATCACTGGAAACGCGTGTTTTCGGGTGCGTTGCGATTTGCGTTCCGCATTTTTAATCGCAATCGCATGCATTTTCCTATACCTCATGAGGAAACCGCATGCGCAAATGCAACAAAATCCCACATGAAATTGAATGCGATTCCGTGTGCGATTGGATTTGCGGCGCAGTGTGCCCGTGCCCTTAATCCCTTTCCTCTTGGCTCACAGACAGTGCATGCTATAGTGACTATACTCAACATCAAACTGTAGATGCTGGGTGGCAGCTGCTGAGGAAAACACTGATCTAAATACAGCAAATGTACATGCGAGTGGTTAATGTGATGTTTTATGTTGGGTGTAAGTGAAAGATAAAGAGGTGGCATGGTCCATATGGGTGTTGCTGGCCCTTTTTCTGTTTGATATGGGTAGTTACGTTTAGCAAGGAAAGGTGAAATTTGACAAACTTTAGTCTCTTTTCAACCAAAAATAACTATGTTGCTAAAGTATTTACATGAAAATGGTCTTTGCATTTGATTGAATATTAGTTTCCATGTGTCTGAATTACTTTTTCATCCTGTCTCACTGCCAGCTTAATCTGTCAGAATAAATTTACACAAGGGAATTCAATACTGTAGGATCCTTTATGGAACTGGCAGACAAGAAAACCCTGTAGGTAAATACTTAGGTGACAATGTTAGTTAGGAATGGTTCACTGCGCATGCGTCCACATGCATTTTTTACCTTCAGTTTCGGCTGCAAAGACAGACATAAGAGAAAAAAATTGTAAGTTAAAATAAAAACACTGTCAAAGTGACTGTAATTGGTACATCTAAAAACTGCCAACACTCATGCTAAATACATATTGCAAAAGCTCGAAGATATCCATACTCATAAGCAGGACTGAGAAAGATTTTAGCAAGTCTAGCCAGTTTTAGAAGTATATTTCAACACTAGCAAATGTTTATTAAAGGATAAGTGCACTGTAAAATCAAGTTATGTTCAGTTGGAAGCTGCAGCTTTAAAAATACGTTTGCCATATTTTTTTTTACCTATGCCCCTCCAGAGCCTACCTTTGTGCCTTGAAAGTTGCGGACATCTTGTTACTGGTTTGCTGAATGTTAAGCTCCACCCCTCTGAGACTGAGATTTCCTCCTGCTTGAGCCTCAAGCGGAAATGCCTGTCAGTTCTGTGCACTCTCTTGCTTGAGCCTCAAGCAGTAATGCCTGCGAGTTCTGTGCACGTGAGTGTGCATGGAACTCACAGGCATTACTGTTTGAGGCTCAAGCAGGAGAAAGCAGAGGAAATCTCAGAGGGGTGGGGCTTAACATGCAGCAAACCAGTAACAAGATGTCAGCTACTTTCAAGGCACAAATGTAGGCTCTGGAGGGGCATAGGTAAAAAAAAATATGGCAACAGTGTTTTCAAAGCTACAGCTTCCAAATAAAGTTGATTTTACAGTGCACTTATCCTTTAAGAAAAAGACTGCTTGATTGAAGTTAATAAATTTCTATTTACAGCCCGCAAAGCACCATTTTTTGTTTTTTTCCATACTGCAATATTTTTATTTGTAAGCAGCACAGTGATTGTTTTCCTATTTTGTTTCAGAGAGTCTTCAATATAAAATGCTTGGAACTTGGAATACTTAAAAGCAGGAGGCCTAAAGCTATATTGAGTTCTGCATTTTTTTTTACATGCAAATAATGACATGGGGCATGGGACAGAAGCAGCCTGTCTGCCTGCCAAAAGCTGTAATGATCTAGTGTCAGTTCACCTGTCTCTCTTGGTAGGAGGCTCCATGAAGGTAATCGACCCACTGTATGTATGACAGGCAAGTAAAAGGAATGATAATGAGGCAATGTTTTAAGAATTGCATATCAAATGGCTGGAATTTACAGCTCAGTCTAGTAGAATAAGTAGACCTTATTGTGTTGAAGATTGTATATTCTTTTGTATTCTACCTAAACTGGGCTAAAGGACTGTATAAAAATTCCAAAGATTAAAATTAATTTTTCCGATTAAAAATAATGAATGAATTACAATATGTAATTCAGGTTGGAAAATAAAAATATGAAATGGAAATAAACAAAAATCTATATACTCTAGCATTCATTTTATTGTACTTTATTTTAAAAAAATATGATGGTGGGAGGACAGATTTTATTGTATAAGGTTAAAAGGGGTTATATCCTGACGCATGAAGATAAAAATTGGGAATAACGAATTCCCTTTTAATGCCAATATAATACCAATAATAAAACATCATCATGGATTCCTATAAATAACATTACATGAAAACTAATTTAGCCACATGCACACAAACTATAATATAATATTCACATATTTGTCTGTATAATCAGTGGACTGGAAGCTAGATGTGGGTAAAAAAAAGTACTACCTTCCTCTGGATCAAATGGATTAGATGGACATTCAATCTCAAACACTATACAAAAATAGTTTAGCAATTTTTAGGAATAAGGAAACTTTAGGAATAAAGACTAGACAGAACTGCCATGGAACAACAACCCCACTGAAAGCAACAAAATAGAAAGATCCACCATAGGGTAAACCACTTGCTGTAGAAACAAATATGAAATGCACCACACACAGAAACAAAATTTACAAATAGAAAATGTAGAACTCTTTCTATTTGGAAATAGTAGCAATGACATGCTGGGACAAAAAGGAATAGCATATCCTAAGTAATGTACCGTATATACTTGGGTATAAGCCAATCTAAGTACAAGCCGAGGTACTTATTTTTACCTGTAAAAACGAGTAAAATTGATTGACTCAAGTATAAGCCGAGAGAGTTGACTTTCTCCAATAGACAATTCTATAGAAAGTCTCATACACAGCCCCATAGAAAGTCCCATACACAGCCCCATAGAAAGTCCCATACACAGCCCCATAGAAAGTCCCATACACAGTCCCATACACAGCCCCATAGAAAGTCCCATACACAGTCCTATAAAAAGACAGTGTTTTTGTTCAGGTGCTCCTTCAAGCATTCAGATCAGCCCAGACTCGAGTATAAGCAGAGGGGAAACTTTTAAAGGTAAAACTTCTCGGCTTATACTCTTATACGGTAAATGCTTTAAAGGAGAAAAAAGCAGGAAAATATTCATCTACAACTATTGCTAAAGAGGATTATATGAAAATATATCCAGCTACCTAATGTGCACATAGCATATAGTTACTTTCTTGTTTGCCTACTGTAACTAATTTAAATTTTGTCACTGTTTGGAAAAAAACAGACTTTTTTTACATTATCATTAAATCAGTAAAGACTTGCTTTGGGTTAGGGTTACAATAAGTTAAAGATAGGTCACTTTTTTTGAGGCACGCTAGTGTGACTTTAAAGAACCAGAGGTGTGCCTCAGAATTTCAGTAATGGAAATATTTTTACAAGTATATCTTACATTTTTGTTATTCTTAGTCAATGCAGTGTAACTTTACACTACTTTGATTTGAATACAATATACACTGCTAAAGGGTATCTCCCCTGGTATAATCAAAATTTTAATCAAGTGCGATGCACATGCGCATAGTAGACAGAGTCCGTCGGGACCCGTTAGAATACGTGGAGCGATCGATCGAGTAAGTGGCTTACCTTCTCTCCCAGCTCCTGCAGGTTTTAATTAAGAATGCAAGGTAAGATACAGCTCCTTTACCTCCCGTTCTTCAATAAAACTAAATGCCCAACTTTTTTTCCAGTGGACATACCCTTTAAGAGGGTAATTTCAACTTGTATTCCAAGATAAAGCACACAGGTGTGCCTTGAGAAACATTTGCATTTTCAAGTGGGCCACATTCTGAAAAAGTTTGAGAACCACTGTACTAGAACATGGTATTTTTTTCTTTTGTTTATGATTGATTCTTACTTGTACAAGTTCAATGAAGTAAAATCAAACTCTGCAGAGGATTTCTTATGTTATCTATGTTACAAGTAATGATGCTTCATTTTTAATGTATGCTAGGGCTCTGTAAATGGAGAAAAAAAAAACAGACATGGGGTAATTTGTTAGTCTGATGATGGGTGGCTGCGTTCCCTCAAAATAGTATCCTACGGCGTAGTATCCGAAGGCGTTCCTGAATAAATGGGCTAATGCATAAAAATAAATTGTGTGTGTTCCTTTTTTGTATGATCATCTGGTTGTAAGACAGACAGGCAAATTCTGTTAGCCAAAAGAAGATGAAGAAAAAAAGGCCCAAATTAAATTGTTTAAAATATGGAAAAGCTAAACCAATTTTTCTAACAGTACCATATGTAGATAACACAATCAAATCTTACCAGCTTCATCAGCTTCATTTGACATGATATTGTACAATGTATCCAAAGCGTAACCAATTATTTCAGAATCAGAACTACAAAAAAAAGAAAGAAAAAAAACCCAGAAAGTTTATCCTAAAAACATCCTCTTGTTTAATGCATATTATTATTATCCTTTGGGATTAAAAAAAAAAAAAGAGTTAAATGATTTTTAAGCCAAAACAAATGATTTCAGCCAGGGGTCCAGAGTTATCTTTATAGACGTTGCTTAATGGTGTAGGGCCAAAAAAAAAAAAAATAAGAAAGTTAATGGATTGACTGTTCTTTTTTAAACTTTTTCCTGGTTTTGCACTGCTGGACTTCTTGTGTGAACCAATTAGAAAGGCAACAGAAATATTGCTTTTAAAACTAAATCTTTCAGTATTAGGGAAATATATGCGATGAGTAGAATGCAAAAATACTTGATATTTGTTATTTAATAAAAACACACACCTAAATTAATTTTTTAAAATTACAAATAATATAAAACCAAACATTTTCTATACAAACCCTACTTATTGTCCTTATGCAGAGCAAACATATGTATTAATATATTATATTAATTGTCTGCTTCACCAACTAAGAATAGTTTCCAACGATGGCCAGAAGGGTGTTCATACTAGGATAATTTACATAGGCAACATACCTTTTTTCACATTAATTTAAGAACGGGGTGTAAAGGAACCTCCCGTTTTTCAATTAATCTTCAATTAAAGAGGGGCTGGCAGACAAGAGATGAAACTTACGTAAGAACTCCTCTGCCACTTCCTCTGACATATCATAATTACATCTACACTCACGCTCCCTTGCATGTGCGTATAGTACAAGAGAGTACGGATACAGACCTGTCAGAGGAAGCAGCAGAGGAGTACAATTGCGTGTAAGTTTCAACTACTGTCTGCCAGCTCCTGTTTGATTAATTGAAGAATGGGGGATAAAACTTTGCTTCTTTACCTCCTGTTCCTGTCCACTTTTTCAATGGAGATACCCTTTAAAGGCTTTTGTTAATTGTTCAGTATGCATAATGCAATAAGTAAAATAATGTAAGCTAATTGTTTGTTGGACTTATGTGGCCATTAAATTAAAATATTTACTAGTTATGGGGGGGAAAAAGGAACTATTTATCAATTATAGCTTAAAGAGATAAATGATTGGTAGGATATGCAGTAGTACTGCTGATCAATGTGTTTATTACGTTTTGGTCAACAAGCAGATCTGACACGCTACTGCATGGCGTACCCTTCCTTTATCTCTTTAAGCTATATATGACTGCTAAGAACAGAGCAGTAGGGTGAAGAGACCAGACACACATGGACCCATTTATCAAATCAAATTCCTAATGTCCGTAATACTTACCGGTCTGTCTGTAAAACATTGATAAGGTGATCCATAGCTTGAGTGCCCACATCCAGACGATACTTCTGTTTAAGAAAAAAAAATATCTTTGGTTTTGCTAAAAAGTTACATAAGAAGATATTACATAGGAAATAATTTAAACAATTCTGAGAACAGATAAGGGTATTCTGCAGTACACTGAGAAAATGTGTCAATGATTGACATTGACAATGGTTGCTAAAAGGGAATTCATTTCAGGTACAGATAGTGCACAGTGCACAGCATTTTTTACATTAGTTTGCAGTTTTTGTTTTTTTCTATGGGTTTTTTGTATTTCCCCATGTTTTCACCATTTTTCTGTTGTTTTGTGGCATTTTGTGTCTGTTTCCAGTGTACCAGAGGATAGTGAAATATAGACTAGGACTTAAAGGGTGACTGTGGTCTCCAAGTTTTCCAAACTTGTTAGGGTTATATAAAAATCCCCCAGTCAAACCTTAAAAATTAACCCTAAATCACTACTAAAACCACTATTTCCTGCTTGAACACTCCCTGTTTTCAGCCATGTGACCAGCTAGTAGTCATGTAACCAGACACTGCCTGCATTATTAGGCCACTATTTTCAAATGTTTATTTAATATCTGTGCAGGTACGTCCTGTTTTCCCCAGCATTGAGTCTTAAAGGGTATCTCCACTGAGGAAAAAGCATTTTTTTTATTGGTTTATTTTAAAGTACACCATCCCCCAACCCTCCCCCTACCTTTTTTTTCCCAGAATTCCCTTTCGTTTGATTGCAGCAGCATGGGAAAGTTGTGCAGGTTCCTGGGGGTGAGTCTTCCCCTGTGCTGAGAGTGCTGTCACTCAATGTGCATCATCATGGTAGCAGTCACACCCACTTGGCTGCAGTAAGAAATCCTTTCCTCCCTGACTCTCTAAGTTCAATTTTACAGCTGATCATGCAGAGAGAGACAGGGGAGGAAAAGTTAAAACCCTCTTCCCACAATACTGTAACAAAGGCAGGGGAAGTTGTGTTGTTTTTAATAAAGATTTGTTTGTGTCTAAGTCTGAGATTGGTTTCATAGGGGATGCTGGGAATTTGAAAAAGATAGTGCCTGATTACTCCTCCATAAATTAGTGAAGTCAGCAAGCTGCTGTGATGGTCATGTGATTATTCCTCCATTAATCAGTGAACTCAGTAGCTTGAAGTGTGTGTGTGTGTGTGTGTGTGTGTGTGTGTGTATATAGAATCGACCAACCAGTCAGATCACACAGACAGCAGTCCCGATCCTCTCACGTTCTGCGCATGCACTAAAGGAAAACACGCGTTGGACATTTCCCATGCAGGCAGTCACTGAAAGTGGGCGGACCTGCACTATCCACAGAGTTCTGGGGGAAACTCATTGAATTTCTTCTAAACTACTGCTCAAAGACACAGGATACTGCAGGTACATATCCACCTTACACATATCTATCCTTACAACCCAGGTGACTTTTATCGGTGGAGATACCCTTTAACTGAGCATGCTTCTCCACTGGGACTGAGCAGAGGTCAGGTGATGCCACTAAAAAAAACTGGAAGCAGGGAATGTGATGCAGGGCTCATTTTAAAGGAAAGACTGCAGGCTAATATTCAAATATTGTTTTTTTATTGATTCTAATTTAGTATTTCTGGTAACAGATGTATGAGAGGTTTGTGTATTCAACCAAAATATCATTTTCACAGTCCAATGGCCCAAGCCATCAACCCATGTGTGTACCAGCCCCTATTTTGCTTTTAATCTATAAAGTAGTTATAGCAAACTTTTCAAGTGCTATAAACAACATTTACTGAATAAATGGATAAAGACTTTTTTTTTTTAATGTTAATGTGAAAACTTTTCTCCCCAGAACACCTATACATTGTAAGATTCTTCTCTAGTAAGTTGTAATTACGGTAAGTACATGTGAGAAATAGATTCTGTAACTAAGAAGGCTTCCAGGTTGTTGCCAGTACAACCCACAGCCCATGTAGTCTTCAAATAGCCTTTTGATCATGTGCACTTATTGGCCAGGCCCCTGGCCCTGGTTTCATGATCTAGTCTATACAAATGTTTCCACACCAATATTAAAGTCCCTGATATCACTTTGAAAGCTTGCAGTTTATTTACCAGCCAGCAAACGTTGCAGACAGCCTTCCTGTAGCAATACAAAATAGTAAGGTGATTTTACAGAAATTTTTTTACTTTTTCGGTTCCTAGCAAAAGCTTCTGTTAAATAGAAAGCACTTGTATCGAGACCAGTTACCCGTTATGTTCCTAGAAAAAAAATAAACATTCTACATGTATTAGTGTTCCACATAGTAGCAATTTTGGGCAGGGGCATTTAAATATGGTTACACAAAAACTGAATTGAAATCCTTGCACTGTGCTGTTATATGATTGACTGTCTGTTTTTAGGAAGCAAAGTTGTAGCTTCTTTGTTTTAATCTGTTAAGCACTACAGAGCATGTGAAGTTGGGTGTCACCCAGCTAGGGAAGATTATAGAAGCTGATACCTACTACCCACAGGTTAATTTCATAAATCACCCAGTAGCTCTGGCAAAGGGAGAGGTGTGACGTGACTAGTTTGGTTTGTGAATGTGCTCTGTCTATTGGGAAAATGCTGTCTGGAGAATTTAGCTCACCTTTAAACAATAAGTAAAAGTCTTCATGCATTTCATTATGTTAAACCGGTTGCAACAGTAGAAAAACAAAAAAATAAATACCACAGGCTAGGTAAACTAGGGTAGATATTTTTTGGCCCGACCATCAAATTAGTCAAGAAAAACAATCGGGCAACGAAATATCTGCTTGTGTGTTCACATCCTAAAAATTTTTAGGTAGAATGAGGAAACAAACCTTTGATAAGGATTTAAGAGCCCGGACTGCATCTCTTCGATCCTCAAGCAGAGTGGCAGATGCAACCCTGTCACAGAGCTTCTGAATCTAAGAAATAAACAAAATGTACAATGCGAGTAATTTCATTATCAGAACTACACAATAACGAATACTTTCTATGAAACACACAGTCCCCTAACAAGAATAAGAATTATATACAGAGTAGTCTTAAAGATAAAGATGCCTTCCAAAAAGTTAAAAGGATGTGCAAGTAGCAATACTATTAGACAAACTTTTTTTCACTCTTCCCAACCACCACTGTAGCATATTTTTCCACCACTGTAGCATTTTTTTTGTTGATCCTATTTCTTTAGATATCCAATATATATATATATATATATATATATATATGTAAAGGTGTCCATCAATCTGACAATAAACAGACACAATGTATTTGAAGTTTTAAATATTCAATACTATTGCCTATGGTGGATTGTGCTATTAGGCACACTTGATGATATCAATGTAAAGGTCTTTCAAACTACTGTTATCAAAATTCCCAATACTCTTTGTATACAGAATGTTGTTGACAGGGGTATTGTTCTAATGAGCAGCACGTGAAACCTGCCACTTTGGTCTTTACATATCAGCTGTCACTTACTGTTTGGGTTCCAGAATGCTGAGATCCAGAGCTTTGCTGTCCTCCCATAACTCCCCTAAAGAAATTCATCTTCGATCCTTTGCTTAATACTACCCTACGTAAACCTGCTCCCTGGAGAAAACAACCACCTGTGATAACTGTACAGAAACCGCAACAATAGGGGTCACGTCAAATCAGACCGCTGTTCCAGGTAAAAAATATACAGGAAGAGGAGGCAACAAAAATACAGACAGTGTACACAGGGCAGAAGTGCGATGACGTGTGCACAGAATGTTCAATACAACCCCGGAAGCTGCCCTAATTTCCTACGCGTGCGCGGCGACGTGTTGCGACGTGTAAAGGGGACAGTGAAAACTGAAACCGAGGCATGGTTTCTGTTTGTTTAGTAGAGAAGACAACATTGACTAAATGAGGGGTTGCGAATAAAACAGGTGTGAGCTGGTTGTTCTTGGGTAACTGGCCACCTTCTTTACGTGTTCTTTAAAGATACAGTAATTGCTTTGTGAAGGCTTCAGCAATATCTGAATGGAATGTCTTTCGGTTGCCAGATCATCTGGGGTGGGACATATTTAATAAATGTAATTAGCAGGTTCATTGATTAGGAAGTTGTTGCATTTAAACATTATTCTAAAGCTAGGTGCACACACTAGCGATAAAGCCCCAATACCATTGGATCCAACGGTATTGGGGCTTTATCGGTACTGTGTAGTAGTTTTCCCCCAAAAAACCCAGAAAATTTCCCTCGGCCACAGTAGAATCCCTAGAGAGTAGTCTGCCGCGGCCGAGGGAAACACAGTCCCGAGCCTTTTCCTATAGTGAGAACACTCTGGACTGTGTGTATGCAGGTCTTCTTTCAAAAGTCTGTAGTGTGTGTGTACCCAGCTTAACTCAGCCATGGGGCATGTGTTTCTAGGTTCGTACACACATGGGATCACAGGTCTCAACCCGCAACGCACGATATGTAAGAACAAGTGTTTCAGCAAATAATTGGCCCGTGTATGGACACTTTATTAACCAAAACGGGCGTTCTTTCAGAGATTGTTGCCCGACCGTCCGGATCTCCGAACAAGTGGCCAATACACGCGCCGATTATCGGCCGAAACAGCCTTTCGTACACATGTGTATGAACCTTTAGTGTTTTTATAGGACAATTATACCCTGATAAATAACCCACTCATGTAAAAGTACCCAGGGTGGGGACCGAGACCTCCAGGTCTCCACCTAATTAAGTAGAATGAGCATTCCAAATTACAAGTGTTGGTTGTGGTGGGTATAGAACTGATTTTACAAAACACACTGTAGCAATCTTGTTCTATTGAATCAGTGCAAAAAAAAGTAACCATGGCTTGTGGCAGTGGCTGATTAACAATGGATTGTGAGATGGAGGACTGATCAGACAGTGGCTGCTGAATTGAAGGGTTGACTTAACACTGGCTGCTAAACTGGAGTGCTGACTTTACAAAGAGAGACTTGAAAATATAAGTGCTCACACAGACTGGTAAATATAAGATGCACACAAGATGCCAGACAAATAGATAAGACGCCCACATTGACTGATCAATATAAAATGCCACTAGTGATTGGTGATGCCCACGGTGAATGATATATGATGTCAACAGTTACTGGTAAATGATGCCCACAGTGACTAGTAAAAGATGCTTATAGTGACTGGTATAAGATTCACAGTGACTGGTAAATGAGGCCAAAAGTGGCTGTTAAAGAACAATTATACTCATCTCCCCCTTTGCTCCTCTTCCTCCACAGCTGCCTAGTACAATATTAGCTGTACTTTAGATAATTCCTGCATTACTTACTTAAAGTCTCCCTCTGCGCAACACTCCCCTTCCCGTGACAGATCTCGATGCAGCCAATGGGAAAGACACGCTCTGTAAGGAACGTGTGATCGCGGGTACGATGTGAATTTGTGAATGTGACTTTGCCGCGGCAGATGGACATTTGTCCCATCTGAGCACTCGCTCATAGCGAGCACTCGATCGGGACAAATAGTCCCTCCGTGCGTACCCAGCCTTATGGCAGACCTCCCAGCAACGGGACCAGGAAGCCCAGGACAGGCCTACTGAAAGTCTGCCCCCAAACCAATCAGCCCAGTCCTGGAATGCCATGGGACAAAGCAGTGAGTTCTGCGACACCTGAACAGATCCTACATATCGCAGTATACTGTCATCATACCATTTAGGCTTTTTTTTAAAGGATATCTCCACCTCCATTTTTAACTTTTTCTGTAGTGTATGGGACCCTATCCCACCCCCAACCACCGTGTTTGTTTGCAAAAAAACTAATCAGAAAGGTACTTACAGGTTTTCTGATCCGGCCCTCTGTTTGCAGGAAATTGCAAGCAAGGGGCTGGATTGGCAGCTGCATCTGCCAGCAGTGCAGAACGCCGGCGGAACAAAGCTCTGTAAGTACCTTTCTGATTAGTTTTTATGCAAACAAACACAGCGGTTGGGAATGGGATAGGGTCCCCTACACTACAGAAAAATGATTCAGAGGTAGGGCACCAGGCAGCAAACAGGGATTAGGAGGGGGGGGCACAAGTGGGCAAACCTGTCAGAGGAAAGGTAAGAGGCGGAAACATTTTCACTCACAGACAGGCTCCTGGTCTTCACTTTCTGGGACTTTGGCTAGACATTGCAGGAGAACCATTTGAAACAGAGGAGTACGGTAAGGGTGTTTTAACACTGCACAGTAAACAACACCATTATTTATATACTCGAGTATAAGCCGAGGTGCCTATTTTGGCCCCCAAAATCAGAAAAGCCTGATTGACTCGAGTATAAGCCGAGACATTATGACCACTACTGCCTTCTGATTCTGTATGGTTTTGAGGCTTTAGTTGTCCTTTAAAGGGCATGTCCACCCCCAAAACTATAATCCCCCCCACTACTGGCCCCATTGTGTAGTGTAGTTTAATCCTTACCTCACATCCCAGCTCCATATGGTTCTCCTGTAGTCCCCCCCCAAAGTCCCAAAAACTGCCCACCAGGAGGATAGCAGAGTTCATATAGGTCTCTGCCTCCTATCTGGCCTCCGGGAGAAGATTGGCATGCGTACTGCAGCCCTTCTCCCCCTGCCTCTTCCTCCCGATTAGCATTCCCTCCCCCTAGTGTAAAACCCTTTTCACCAAACATTCTCCCTGTCCCCCCAGCCCCAACCGCTATGTTAGTAATATCAGAAAATGCCCAGAACATTACTTACCTTCCCTCTTGCCTCCGCCGCACTGAACTCCCGGCAGCCGCGTCTGTGATTGGCTGTCGCTCAGCCAATCACAGACGCGACTGCCGATCCCGCCCCTCTGCTTGCATTTTCTCGCAAGCAGAGGGCCTGGCAGCGCGGTGGAGGAAAGAGGCAAGGTAACTTAAGTTTTGCCCATTTTCTGATAATACTAACATAGCGGTTGGGGCTGGGGGGACAGGGGGAATGTTTGGTGAAAAAAATTTTTTAAGGGTGGACATACCCTTTAAATGGACAGCAGAATTCCCATACAGTAGTCCCATACAGTAATAGCCAAATCCAGTATGCCTATTACTGTATGGGACTATTTATGGGAATTCTGCTGTCCATTTAAAGGGCAACTATAGCCTCAAAACAATACAGAATCAGAAGGCAATATTTTTAACAACATATACCATCCTCCTGATTCTATATTGTTTTAGGGCATTAGTTGCCCTTTAAAATGGACAGTAATCCCATACAGTAACCCTAATACCTTTCCACTGTAGATGTTTGGAAACTACAACTCCCAGCATGCTTTAGTTACTAGGAATTGTACTTTCCAAACATCTATAGTTGAAAGGTATTGGGGGTTACTGTATGGCATACTGTCCCCCACCTTAGAGCCCCCCCCAGTTCAGTGTTCACTTACCTGGCCAGTCTTGGATCTTCCTTGGATCTTCGTTCTGTGCTCCATTAGTGCAGGTGAGGGATATCTCCACTACCAGGAAGGGACAATTTCTGGCTCTGCAGGTCTCTGCAGAGCATCCGGCAAGGACCTGCTACACTGCTAACAGGACAACCCACACCACTGACATGGTTCCAACTCTTCACCTCTCTGTCGGCTGCCGCTCGCTCTGCTGCATCTCCCTACCTGACATCATTACTCGGCGCTGGGAAGTGAGAGGCGCAGAGTAGTGACGTCAGCGGGAGATGAGAAGCGACCAGCAGCAGGCAGAGAGGTGAGATTGCGGTTGACTCGAGTATAAGCCGAGGATCGATTTTCAGGCTTTTTTTAAAGCCTGAAAACCTCTGCTTATACTCGAGTATATACTTTCACACTATTTTCCTGACCGTCTATCGATTAATAAACTGGTAGTCTGCTAGTTGGAAAGAAAAGTGGCACTGCCTATATTTCACGTGGCCTATTGAAGACCACGCGGTTGGCAAAAATTTACTGCCATGTCTGATTCATTTTCTGAATTTTTATTTTGATCCAACTAACAGGGAGTTGACTATGGAAGGTGGATAAGGTCAAAATACCTACTGGTGTCTCATTAGGAAATTACTATAAATGAAATCATTATAAACTAGTATGCAGTCAACATTCCCATAAAGATATGACATAGCTCCCTGGAGAGCATCTACAGGTAAGGAACAACGAGCATGTCTGATTTAGTAATCAGGTGTGGGCCAGACCTCATGGATTTAATTACTACCTGCTGCTCTAGACTTTTCTTAACTTAGTAACTGGAACATTATAAGAAATATAAGGGACTTTCAGGGTTATTCAATAAAAATGGTGCTAATTTTGCCCCCACCAATAAGATCTTATTTAACATTTGAAAGCTAGCATTTGACTGGTTGGGGCAAAATTAGCAACAGTTTTAATGATACAAACTTTCATTGAATCTCCCTGATAGTTTTGCTAAATCCCTTTTTTAAGATCACAAAGAATGTAAATGTTTTTAATTAAAGCCAGATTGTAAACATTATCCTCACTGGCAGCAGAGCTCATTGCATCTTCAGTTTAGCTAAATATGCTACAAGGTGTTATGAGTGCTGTGCTGCCATTTATGTCCTTTGCCCATTTTATGTTCTGGGTGTTGCTACTGGAGTCCCCTGGTGATCGCTGACCAGTATTACAGAAACCCTGACTATTGATACTCCATAAACATGATCTCTATTTAAAAAAATGCTTTCATACCTTTAAACCTAGGATGATGTCTGTAGGTTCTCTGGATCTTAAGTTATAGACTTGTAAAGTTAGTTCCTGGTCTGTCTTGTCTGTCTCTTTGACAGTCACATGATGTTCTGTGTAAGAAGTCCCACCTCCAAAAATCCATGTTCTGAAGCTGCTTACAGACATCACCATTATCAATCCTTTCCTCTACCTATGGGCACCAAGAAAACATTTTCTTTTCAGGCTTGTGGCTAGCTTTAAAAGTTATTTAGACGTTTGGGGGCAGAGCTAATGATACACTAACCTTTAACCTGGAGACAGACCCCAAATTTCTGGTGATGTACAGATTACAGTACTAGCTAGAAAAAACACCCTTATACTGCTGTAACTTTGGATAGAAGCATGACCCTGGAGTAATTTTAAAGGTAGGAGTGTGCCCTTTTTAATAAAGGCCATTTGTATGGAGACCTCAGTTCCCCTTCAACAAATCACCATTGTTGTCTAGTATATAAGGCTGTATAAATGCTGCTTCAGACTCAAAACTACAGTTAAATCTAAAATTATAACAGGGATTGGGTTTGAATCATTGACTTCATTCTGTTAAATAGATCAAATGTTTAGCTGTATGCAGACATATTCATATTTTGTGTCCTTAAAGTTTGGCCCAAAGTTCAGACATGTAAAACAATAGTATGGCGGCTCACGTCTCCTCCCTGATGCTTCCCCTTTTCCTACCTCGTAACCTGTTCGTGCTTGGTCGGGTGTGCTTGTGGATCGGGGAGTCCCATCCCCGTCTAATCAATAACAAGGAAATGAAAAGGAATCCACCGCACCTTCCTCCGATCGTCCACTATTTTCAGTAATCAAATCAAGACGGCATCGTTATTTAAAAAGTAAATCATCCTTTATTTCGATCCTTAAAATCCAGCTAGGCTGCCGGGAGACAAGTGATGTGGGTGGTCTGACGCGTTTCGGGCCGGGGCCCTTACTCATAGACTCATCCCCAATTACATTCAATAAGTGATTATATACAAAAAACAAACCAATTGGTTAATTAATTAAAAACAGGTTGTATTCCTGAGCAGAGGTATTAACCCCTAATCACCTTGATAGATATGGGAGACCTAGCGTTATCAACCCCAGGTGTCCCAATCAAGCAAGCAAACTCCCTCAATCTTACTTATTTAGATTATCCTTTTTTATATATTTTCACATTCTTTAAAATTTATCTACAGGACTATCATTTAAATGGGGTATAGGTAATACAACATCAAGACAGTTTAAATGTATGCGATCCTTAATGGATCCCCTTCATAGGGATCAAACTTTTATCCCATTTTATGGAAATAGGTTCAATATTAGTGGATACAAGTTGTTTGCGAGCATAGTTATATATGATGGTAATTATACACAGTTATTTGAAATATCTTATTTTACACCATATACAAGTTAATCAAAGGACTAGTGAGATAAATTTATAAGTGTAAACGTTTCCGATGTTTCAACCTGATCTAAATATAATGAGCACTCCAGTGTTACTGTATTTCAAACTAACAGTGAAATGTCCCATCTGTAATTTAACCCATTTGGGATTCTTGTATCCAATTCAAGAATCCAAAATGCTTCTCTTTTATTAAGTTGTATTAACGGGTCTCCCCCCCTGAGGTTCGGTTTGACTCGTTCTATACCTTGGAATGCACAGAAGGAGATATCTCCTCCAGTGCATTCATGGAAATGTCTTCCAACTGGGGTTCTCATATCATTTTTACGTATACCATTCAGATGTTCACGAATACGTTCTTTTAAAGGTCGTATTGTACGACCTATATATTGTTTGTTGCATTTTTTACAAGTAATTAAATATACAACTCCCCGAGTACAGCAATTTATGAAGTCTCGTATCTTGTAAGTTTTGTTAGTGGTGTTAGATCTAAATTCGGTGTCCACTTTTATAACCTCACATGACTTACACCGTGTATGGCCACATTTAAAGCTGCCCGTAGTTGAAAGCCATGTTTTGTTTTTATTTTTATTTCTTTTCCTATCGAGCCAACACAAACTAGGGGCTGTCATATCTCCTATGGTTCTTCCCCTCCTGGCTACTATTTTTATGCCCCCTTTGAGTATTTTTTCTACATCCCTATCCCTACGTAGGATATGGGAATTTCGCAATAGGATATGTTTTATGTCTTCAAATTCCGTACTATATTGGGTGGTAAAATATATGGGATTGTTTCCATTTCTTTTTTTATGATCTATTTTTTTATTGTTATTGTATAAGAAATCTCTCCTTTCTTTCTCTTTCACCATTTTGTATGCTCTATCTATCCCATCTTTTCTATATCCTCGTTGGAGGAATCTATTAGTCAAGTCTATGGCTGCCTTCTCAAAGTCACTTTCCTCTGAGCAGTTTCTCCTAATTCTTGCAAATTGTCCAATGGGGATCCCCCTTATCGTGTGTCTCGGATGACAGCTATCTGCTTTCAATAGGCTATTGCGTGCTATGGTCTTTCTTATTTTACTTTACTTATTGAATGTAATTGGGGATGAGTCTATGAGTAAGGGCCCCGGCCCGAAACGCGTCAGACCACCCACATCACTTGTCTCCCAGCAGCCTAGCTGGATTTTAAGGATCGAAATAAAGGATGATTTACTTTTTAAATAACGATGCCGTCTTGATTTGATTACTGAAAATAGTGGACGATCGGAGGAAGGTGCAGTGGATTCCTTTTCATTTCCTTGTTATCAAAGTTCAGACAATCAAGATTTTTTAATGATATGGCCATAAATGTTACAGGCCAATCAGATCGGGTTCATACAAACAAAGATGGGTAATCTACCATCTTGGTTTCTAATGACCTAAATGTTTGGTCCCCTCAGTCTGTGCCCATAAAATCACTGATATAGTCAGTACAGGTAGAATGACCAAATGATTGACCCCATATGTGTTTGAAATTTTCCATCAGACATTACATGCTAATGAGATTGTGTCCCACCTTTCCATAACTCCTTGCGAGTGAGGTGGGCAGCACAAGCATAGATGTCCATTGCAGGGGCAGCCAGTGCCCATAGCAGTTTTTTCAACTTGCCTCATGGACCGCAATCTACTTTCATAGAAACGCAGCCCATGAGTTATAAGTTGAAATCACATAGCGTGTAATAGTAAAAAATGGCTCCTGTTCCCTTTGATTATGCTCTGCATCCGGTTTTATTAACATCTATAATGGTGATAAACAGGTCAAAGTTTACCTTTGGGCAGAAAGTAAGCCCCTTTTCTAGAACCGCAATCTTTCTGCCCAAAAGAAAACTTTGACCTGTTTGGCACCATTATAGATGTTAATAAATTAGTTAGGAAACTTATGTTAAGGAAATGTTTTTTTGAAACTGATGGTCAGGAAAATGATTATGAAAATAGTAATTTAGAGTGTTGTGATTTGCCCACACACAGTTGAAATCTTGAGAGTGAGTTGGATTCAACAACACTGGATACTCTTACCGCCCTTTTAGATCAGCAGGGGGATAATTGTGTATGTGTTGGAGAAACCCATGATGGGATCAGGGTGGACTCTAGATCTTATATAAAGAAGTTTAGAGGTAAGTCCAACTTCTACCCTATCCAGTGTAGGTATAGTGGACAGTTTTCAAAATTTGGTTGAAAAAGCTTTGACAGATTTAAGGAATAAAACCAAAAAAGAGGGGCTAAAAAATAATAACTTGACTAAAAAGAGAGGGAGGCCCTAACTTCTTTAAAACAAAATAAAAACATTATGATACGCAACGCAGACAAAGGAGGATCAGTTGTGGTCCAAATATATGATTCAGACACGTATTGGAATGTAATCCCACCGCCAAATATTGTTTTGAATTGGCACACATTATTGAAGAGGGCATGGCAGTTGGTATAATATATAGTACCATGCAGAAGTATTTATTACCGGATAACCCTATCACTCCTGTTTTTCATTATTCCTCCAAAATCCACAAACCGGATAGGCCTCCTCCGGGAAGACCCATTATAGCGGGCATTGGATCCTTGGGGGAAGGCCTGTCTGATTTGGTGGATACCCTCTTGCAGCCACTGGTTCAACGTTTGAAGTCTTATTTGAGGGATAATAAACAAGTATTGCAGGTGATTAATAAGCTTGAAGTTGAGGAACAATGTCAATTGGCATCTATTGATGTCACCTCCCTCTACTCTTGCATCCCGCATATTAAAGGGATGAGAGCTATTAAATACCATTTGGATATACATAGTAGCTATACCATCCCACAGAAATCGTTTATTTTAGAAGCAGTGTGGTTCTTACTGAACCATAATTACTTCTCATTTGAGTCTGTTTTCTTCCTCCAAGTTAAAGGGGCGGCGACGGGGGCGACATTCGCCCTCATGTACGCCAACCTTTATATTGGCTGGTGGGAGGAAACACTAATAGAGCCCCTTACGAGTACTAATTAATTGTTTAATAATTTATCAATGTTTAAACGCTACATTGATGATCTGTTGCCGATCCTCCATGAGGACCATGAACTGAGAACAATTTTGACGCAAGGAGTCAAATTTGTAGCCAGTAGCCAATATATGTTAGATATACATCTGTTTGATATATATCTAAGCATTTGTAATGATATAGTAATCATTTACGATTCCTTAAGATACTATGGTTTTATTTGTTTTCCAATATTCTTACTTCCTTTTCTCTGTCCTTTTCTTTTTTGAGTTTTGTCATAGCTATTTTTTTGTTTTTAGTGTGTATACCTTTAAATTGGGAGGAGGTGTGTCCTCTCTTGAAACATGTGTATTTAAACTGCCTATTTCCCAGAACCAGGTTGTCTCTACCTAGGAATAAGTGCTGATGCACGAAATGTGTCAGGTGACCTCCTGGGTCTGGGCACTTATGTTTCAATAAACTGCTTGATTTTACTTGTGGAGAATCGATCATTTCAGTGTCCACGCTCTGTTTTTTGGATTTCCTACAAGTGTATACACCTGATGCTACTGAGCCAGATTATGTGAGTAAGCAGTATCATTGTTTTGAATGAGCTATTGTGTGGTTAACTAAAGTTTAAGACACAGTGCTGCATGAACAGGGAGAAAAGAGTATTTACGAAGGGTCTGAGACATCGGCACCCGGACCATTTAAAGGGCATGTCCACCCCAAAATTTAACTTTTGATATGTGGTAGGGCATGCTCCCCCAGCCCCAACCGCATTAATATAATTGTTAGAAAGTCCCCCAATTCTTACTTACCCGCCCTCTCTTCCCTGCTGCCGTGTTCAGGCCCTCTGCTTGCATGGAATTGAAAGCAGGGGGCGGGACCGGCAGCCGCATCCGTGATTGGCTGAGAGGCAGGGAGGGCTGCACTGAGCATGCCTCAACCTTGATGAGGTTGAGGAAGTCTCAGGCACAGCATGAGTCACACACTGCTCCTACACAGCAGTTTCCTGGACTTTGGAGGGGCACAGCAGGGGAACTATTTTGAGCAGGAATGTAAGGTAAGGATTGTTTTAAACTACTTGATGTGGCCAGTAAGGGGTTAAATTTTAGTTTTGGGGGTGGACATGCCCTTTAATTAATTTTGTGAGTGTGTTACCTTCTATAGATTAATGCATTTACCTTCCTGTTCTTCCCTGCCTTTTGATACAGTGTGAACAGTTTGATACATTGTTAAACTTAATACACTTTTTGGTGTTCAGGTTTGAAACCACCCACAGTTACAGGATTCTTTTACATATTTGTAACTCACTCCAATCCATATGTGTAAAATCCTTACACCTTTGCAATACAAATTAGAACACCAACCACTGCCGTTTTACAGACCAGGAAAAGAAAATTACGGTTATGAAGTAACTTATGAAGTTATGAAGTAAAGTTTTCTGTTATCCCTGGTCCTTACATGGCAGTGGTTAACTAATGGGATCTAAAAAGCTAAAGAAATTGGGAGGAGGAGAAATCATGCTGCTCAAGAAAATGTATTTAAGTGAGGTAGATAGTACTTTACCCCCAAAATCTGCCTGGGAGGAAGCAATTCTAGACTTAACAAAACTGTTCATAGATGTCCAACTGGCTGCTCTGCAGATCTCTTCTGGAGTTGCTAGTGCAGAAAAGACCAAGAAGGCACCACTGATCTGTTAGAGTGAGCTGTAAGCTGTTGCTATACTTGCATAAGCCTATCTGATGCAACTTTTAATCCATGCCAAAATGATTGAAGGGAAAGGTTGAAATATAGAGAGAGCGTCTGATTTCCTTAACTCCGCGGATCTTTCTATGTAAGTTTTGAGACATCTGCCCACAGCCAATGGATGAGCATTTTCCATTGACTCTGCTTTATCTGAGATACCTAGAGTTGGATGAACAATATCTTTATTAAAGGACAACTATACTGTAAAAATTAACTTTTTAAAAATGAAAAGCACCTGGGGCAAAGAGATAGGATTGATTATTCCCACCTTCCAATATTGTTTTGTTGAGGAGCTACAGCGCATAAAGCTTTCATCTGCCAGGTTATGGCCCGGGGCTATTCTATATTAAGGATAGTGCTGAAGCATACAGTAAGGCTGGCAGAAGCAGATTTCTTTGTCCTCCTGCTCCTCATAGAAATAAAATTGGGAGGTAAAAACACCAATCCTACCTCCCTGCCTCAAGTACTTTTTATTTTAATGGCTTTTTTAAAAAAAACCTCTATATGCACTATAGTATCCCTTTTATGTGAAATCAGGACACCACCTAGGAAAGAAAGGAAAGATCAGTTCTAAGGACAACTCAAGAAAATTGATGAAAGCAGGTGATGCTTTGAGGGCTCTGATTTCTGTAACTCTTCTGGCTGAGGTTATGGCCACTAAGAAGACAGCCTTGAGTGATCTGTCTCTTGAAGAACAAGCAAATGTCTGAAAGGGAATTCCTGAAGATCTTGAAGAACTAATGGTAGGCCTAAGGAGGCACTTTGGATCTGACTTGTGGTATAAAATTGGACAATAGGATCCAGAGTCCATCTGGTATTTGTTAGGGCTAACAGAGCCGATACTTGAGGGAAACTACTGAGGGAAAAAGAGGAGAGAAACCTTTTGATTCACTCAAGATACAAAAGACGCTCCAGACTTTGTAGTACCTTGTGGAAGTTGAAAGTTTTCCACAGAGGACTAGATTTGGAAGAATTGGGTTTATCTTGAAAGGAATGCTGGTTTTGGAAAGGTTTCCATTAGCCCTTCTTAGAAGGAGGTGTGTTGGGCCTGCATTATCTTGATTCCTTGAAAGACGATTGAAAAGAGGTTGAATTGTAGGGAATCAGAGCCCTAAAACTCCTAGGTTGGGGAAGGCTCCTTTTGTTTTTTTCTCATCAGATTCTCTGTCTACAGTTTCTCCCAGCTCCAGGGAATCAACATATCAGACACTTTAGACATCACAGATTCTTAGAATTTTAAAAAGCATCCATCATAGCTTACACTGAGGTTAGCAGCTTGTCTTTGGAGGAGTTGATTCTAAAGTTGGTGCAATTCCATCATAATTTTTTCTGACAAGCAGCGGGCTGGTCGTATATGCAGGTATCCCACCTCTACCGGATTGTCCGGGAGTCTCCCTCATTCTGGGGTGGTCTCCCGCACTCCCACGACGTTAGTCTCTTCCTCAGTCACGCCCCTTTTGTCCAACCATGCCCCGGCAATGCACCTAACCCTGCCTTCCTCCACCCCTAGGGACTAGGCACTAGCCACGCCTCCACATGATGTCACACATCGCCTCCACGTGACTGCACGCCCCCTCTTCACACACCCCTTTCCCACCCTGCCCGGAAGCCTAAAACGGCAGGGTGGGATGTCTGCATATGGAACATTCATTTCTGGCTTTCTTAAGGTATACATTTTTTCCCCTCATCTCCATATCTGGAAGAGGATCTAAGTAGGAAAAATAAACAAACCAAAAATATCCTTAAATTCTGATTAAGTTTGACTGCAAAGAATGCACTCTTTTTGAAAAACCTCATTGTGGATCTTCAAATCCTTTTGTGAGAGCTTATTACAGGAACCTGTAAGGGAAAAACCAAAGGTTAAGGCCTGAAAAAGAAGCAATAGCATTGAAGCTAAAAAACCATACTTACAAGTATGGCAGACAACTGGGATTTAAATTTACTGCGAGTACAAAGAAGTTGCGTTGATGTCATGGTCACAGCCATGAAGAAGGGAGCCCATTCCGCACATCGCGTGTCCACCCTCCAAGCAGCATGGCTTTAAAAGAAAGGCCCCTGCAAAATAAGAACTCCTACAGCATCCTATTACACTTTCGCGATTTTGCTGATTTGGAGGGGAATAACGTCACCACTAATATATTCCCTGCCTCTTCAGTTGTGAGCCTGTTTTGAGCAAAGGACTGCCTGTGCCTTTTCAGTGAGTTGCTCCCCCCCCCCCCCCTTCCAGGGTGCATAGCATATTTCTTTGACCCCAAGCAAGCTTTGCTCATCCAATCTGGAGATTTTTGGCCAATAGCAATAGAGATTTAATGAACCAATGGAATGCACCATTTTCATCAATGGATCACCTAATCACTCCCCCCTTTGCTCCCTCCCTCCTTTTATCGAACAAACCCCAGAGCTGACAGGCAAAGATTCTTCCTACCTTTTCTTTGCACAATATAATGACCCTGAAGTCAGGAATGAGTTTCCAGTATTGCACTTGTAGTAGTATTAGTGCAGCAAGGCCTGCAAGGACTTAACGCTGGACTGCTGTGTGTATAAAGTGCAGGGTCAGGTCTATGATTGACAGGAAGACGAAAAATTGATGTAGCAGGTAACGGGAGATATATCAACCAGATGAAAACTTTTTTTTAAATAAAGCAAGGGAAACTCTGTGTTTAAAAATTATTTTTGGGGTGAACATGCCCTTTAAGTGCAGACTTCATTGGAGGGAGAGACAGGTACAGAGACCTACCACCGGGAAAGCACCTGTCAACACGAGGACAGTAGAAAAAAGACGGAGTGTGTAGAATGCATTCATATTTATTGCAAGGGAAGGGACTAGCCTGTTAATTGGTGAATCTGGAGATGAACCCATTAGTTAAAGGACAACTCCACCCTCATAAGAACATCTTTTAGAAAGAATGGCCTCTTTAAAATATGTTGATATATCATACTTTGTCGTATGAATTCATTACTAAATGCCTGCTATGCTTCTGGATGCCTCATGGAAACTGAGCAATTTAGAAACCTGTACTGAGCCTGGGCATGCTCAGAAGAGGCAGACAGGGGATTAACATTCAGTCATTGGCTGTGTTGTCAACTGTCAAATCCATAACAGACAGTTGCTAACTGGAAGAACCAGGAAGCAGAAACAGGGGCACCAGGACATTGTGCAGGATTTCAGGTTAGACTTACAGGTATATATTTCAGATTTCAAACTATTACCGTTTAGGGTTTTGGGGGGTGATTTACCTGTATGTAAAGTTTTCATTTCAGGGCTGGACTTGCCCCTTAACCACTACCGTGTAAAGACTAGGGAAAAGGAGAGTGACAGACTCACATAATTGTTACATTAGTGTTTCTGTCACCTGCACTCCTCCAATAAGCTTTGGAATTGTTGCACTCTATCACTCTAATTAAAATAATTATTTACCAAAATGGGGAAAAGACACCAAAAAAGACACCAAAATGAACCATTTTAGTATCTAGTGTGAACCAAGATTTTGATGTAGCATTTTCAAAACAGACTGCTGCATACATATGTGTCTGGATATGCACACTATTTAATTAATGGATGCAATCAAGCCAAGAAAAATGGACGAAGAAATGCATGCAAATGCAGAGTGCACTTTTTCTGTGTTTCTGCATTCTGTAGCGTAAACACAGCCTTATGCATTGGATAAATAGCGTTAAAAGAGATTGGAGATGAAAGCCTTTTAGGAAAAACTAATGCAAATTGGGGAGACGGCCACCCCCCAAAATTTAGGGTCTGGAAATATGCATTGATCTGTTTTTTTTTTTCTTAGTTTATACAAATATTTTGGTCAAAATGTAACTGATATTTTGTCTAAGGAATGCAACCACATTTTTTTGTTGGTAGGTGATAACACATTTCAGTAAATGGTGGATTACACAATATTTTGTTTATTTTGTTCAAGCATGGATTGTTAAAAAGGGGTCTAGACTTTGCAGATTTGGCAGGAATTTTTACTGACATATTGGCACGCCTATTAAACCTACATCTATAATTCTTTATTTAATCAAAACTGTGTTCTCTCAAGAAACTTTTTTCAGCCAGACAGGCCGCCCAGCAAAAAAACCCTAGGGAGAAGACTGGAGGGTATGCTTTCTGTAGGTTTGTGTAGTGTGAAATTCTGCTGGCACAGGAAGGGTTATATATAGTCAGTTATGCCCCCTTCCTGTAAAAATTGATATAATAAGGCCACATGGAGTTCTTGACAATATTAAAGGGACACTATACTGAAAAATGACTTTGCCTCATCTTAAATGGCATGTCCACCCCTTTTTTTTTAAATTTCATATGTTGTAGGGCTACTTCCCCCAGCCCCAACCGCATTATTCTTATTTTCAGAAAGTCCCCCGATCTTTACTTACCTTCCCTCTATCCTCCACCGTACTGCCCGGCCCTCTGCTTGCATGAAACTGCAAGCAGTGGGCCGGACCGGCAACCGCATTCGTGATTGGCTGAGAGGCAGCCAATCACAGATGCGGCTGCTGGTAGTTCAGAACGCCGGGGGGAAAGAGGGAAGGTAAGTAGAGTTCGGGGGACTTTCTGAAAATAAGAGTAATGTGGTTGGGGCTAGGAGAGGAAGCTCTAGAATATATGAAAAGGGAATTACACTAGGGGGAGGAAGATGAAAACGGGTGGGAGAAGGAGGGGGGGTGGCTTTACTGTGCATGGCAAAATTCTCCCAGAGGAGAGACAGGAGGCAGAATCCTATATGGACTCTGCCAGGCTCATGGTGGCCAGTTTTTGGGACTTTGGGGAGGCATTGCAGGGCAGCCATTTGGAGCTGGGATGTAAGGTAAGGATTTTATTACACTACAGAGAGGGGCCAGTACTGGGGGAAATTATAGCTTTGGGGGTGGACATGCACTTTAATCTATAACTGAATACATGTAAGTAGCACTTACTCTGATTTGCGTGTCTTGCTGCATGCCTTGGATCCAGCACACATTTTGTTTAGGAGCAGTATCCCCCCTCCCTCTATTAACCACTCCCACTTCCATCCGACCTGACTTTTTCCACAAACCACCTGTCAAGCCTTCACATAGCATACAACATTCCAACTGTCAAAACTCTGTCACCATTCCAGTTACAGTAAAACTACTCACAGAAGAATATTTTTTGAGAGAAAGGAACTTAATTGACAGCTGAAATATAAGAGGTTTTAGATTGGATATCTAAAGAAATAGGGGGCAGATCAACAAAAAAATAATACAATGGTGGTTGGGAAGAATTATAGTTTCCAGTTATGGTCAATTTAAAATAACCTATTTTTCGGTATAGATGTCCTTTAAAGTACAAAGTCACAGCCACAAGCCAAGTACTTGGGCCAGTGAAATATATGGTGACTGACTTCCACTATCCTATATACTACACACGTTTCAGTAAGGTGACATTTATTAAGACATTGCTAAGCAGCACCGTTTATCATTTTACAGGGTATTCATAGCACTCAGTGCCAAGTATCATAGCTTTCTTCTATATATAGATATATATGCAGCATTTGTTTGTAGCTATTTTATAGATGTTATGTAAACATTTATTCCTACAACCTACCCCTGTAGTGAATTTCTATGGGATAGCCATATAATCTACAAGTTCCAGGAGAAGGAAACCAGAAGCCACAAAGGGGTAGGTTATAATAAATAATGCACCCCCAACAGTAAATTAAAGTCCTGCAGCCTTGTGCTTTTATATGGTCACGGAACTTCTCCTGGGACTTACAATATCCTTATAATTTAGAGTTGGGGGTGCATTATCCACTATATAATCAATGAAGCGCTGTGCAGGAATCTTGCCATGCTCTGTATTGTGAATAACACTTTCTACTTGCCAAGGCATTAGTAACCGAAAAACACTTGACGTGATGTGGAACCTTGTGACTGGTCTTCCCAAACTAAGATACAAAAGTCAATTTTTGTTTTTAATAAAAAAAGTATTGTTACATACATTACATAATAAACTAGGTTACGCTGCTCACTTTTGAGTACTCAACACCCGCTTCTTGTAATAATTACTCTTACGCAGAAAAATGTATATGTATTTTCAGCACAAAATTATCAACCGTATTGGTTACGGGCACTCTCAAAGAGCCTAGATTCAATAAACTTTATTAACAACTATGGAACTAGTACTTCGGACGTAAACAATTTGCGTGCAGACACATAGGGCGGAACGCAGTTCCTGTTTGTCTGAGACACAAGCCCGCGGATTCCGAGCGCGTAACCGCGCAAGCCCTGCGTCAGCAGCGTCACTGCTGTGACGTCAGCAAGAGGACGCCATAATCCTTGCACACCAAGCTGCCGCCCGCAGCCAGCGAGAGGGTGAGGATAACCGAATCGTGTTTATAAGATTACTGCGGGCCTTTTGCTCTTTTTCTTTTCTTCAGTTGAAATAGCGGCAGCCTGAGCGGCTCTTTACTGAGGTGAGCCTGGAGCACAATTAATTGTGTATGAGCTATGAGTTCGTAATGCGTATACAATGGGTTGTGTTGTGAGCACGGAATGGCACGGATCCAACAGAACTCCCCCAAACTGGCACTTATGTGCCGATGTATTGTGTGCTACGCATGTTCAGTTTGCATGAGTCTTTTATATGTTCTGTTTATATTTATTACATTCAATACCTAATCATGGAAAGGGTTGGCTAGTGACCTAAAAGCGTTTCCACAGATATGCAATCGATATTGATATACATTATATAGCGGATAATGCACCCCCAACTGTGAATTATAAGGATATTAGAAGTCACCGAGGAGTTCCGTGACCATATAAAAGCACGAGGCTGCAGGCCAAGTACCTTTTATACAGGGCACGGAACTCCAAGGTGACTTATAATATCCCTTTAATTTACAGTTGGGGTGCATTATTTATTATAATCTACCCCTTTGTGGCTTTTGGTTTCCTTTATCTCCTGGAACTGTAAGATTATAAGGCTATAATCTTACAGTTCATCGCATAGAAATCCACTACTGGGGTAGGTTATAAAGCGAACCATTAATACTTCCTCATTAAATACAAGAACTAGAGCAAATCTTTAATTTTGAACATTTTGTTTTTCATCCTGGTCCACGTTAATTTACCTTTTATATCTAGACTGCAGTCTTTCATTTACAAAAGTTTTGCTGTGGGGCTTAGTGATTCCTGGTTACGCCACCGATTATGGTGAGATTAGTTATAGCTAGATATTGTGTAGAGAATGCACATTTACTATTACATCTCTTAATAAAATAATACAGAAGTTCTGACATAAAAGCATTTTATGTGCTGGTATTCAAAAAGTCACGCAAATGTGGCTAAAAAACAAAAAAATACATGCCCCTTAAGTAAATTGGCAATCAATCCAATTTTGATCTCAGACCCATTTACAACACCGTGGGTCTGAAAATTCAAGTGACGTAAACAAATACAACCCTGTCAATAATGTTAAGACCTAGTGAAAATAGTTGATACATATAACCAGAATCTGTAGTTTATTTGTGAAGTACTGTATCCCAAACATTGTTAAAGGGAATGTCCACCCCTTTCTTCAAAAATACATATATAGTAGATTACCCCCCAAAACCTAAAGTTCGTTTTTGTCAAAAGCTTTAAATCTGCTCCCACACGGAGCTATTATACTTACATATACTTCGGTTAACTGCCGCGGCTCTGCACTTCCGGGTAAGGCAGTCAGTGATTCTGCACTTCCAGGTAAGGCAGTCAGTGATCGTCCGTAACTGTGATGTCACGGCCAATCACTGACTGCCATTCCCGGAGCAGTCTCCACTGCGGCTGCTCAAGAACGTAAAAAGAACAGAGCAGCCACAGTGGAGACTGAGAACCCGGAAGCGGCGGTGGAGCGAGGAGCATGTAAGTATAATAACTCTGGCTGGGAGCAGATTTAAAGCTTTTGACTAAAACGATATCTATGTTTTGGGGATAATCTACAATATATGCATTTTTGAAAAGAGGAGTGGAGAGTACCTTTAAGGGCAGGACAGCCTCCAGGGCTATACTAGGACAGTATCAGAGAAGGCTAGCTGATAAGATACTTTGCAAACAGAGATAGGGGCAGGCCAGGAAGTTTTAACTTTATAAACCTGTAAAGGTAGATACCCAATCATAGACTTTGTTGAAAGGTGCAAGAGTGATGTTTAAGTAGATGGCACTTGTATGGGAAACAGTGTAAAATGAAGACAATATGTAGAATACCTAGAGGTGTAATATAGATAATTTTTAATAGCAATGGTTTCTTCCACTGAAGAACCCAGGGTGAGGACTTGTAGCAGTGGAAATAATCCGTAAAACCATTAATACTCCTCCGCACTCGTGATCCAACTGCCGTGGTGCTACTGTAAGTTAGATATATGTAGTATTGGTATGGACAGAGCACTCAATGGACATTATAATGAAACAAACTTGGTATTTTATTTTCACATAATGTTTATGTAAAAAAAAAAAAACCAAGTTTGTTTCATTATAAAGTGCTCTGTCCATACCGATACTACATATATATATTAATATCCTTGACTTTGTCTCTTGAAGTGATCTTATTAAAGGACAATTATACTTACAATTTCCCCGATCCATTCCTGCAAAGTACCTAGGGTGAGGACCTAAAACGCTATGTCCTCACCTCTGGGTACTTTACAAAAGTCCGGCACTACTTGCTTGTAATCTCCCTCGTCGCTCCGGTCAGATCCTCCCCACTGGCACTGTCAGTGACAGTCCGGGAGGCAGCCTATGGGAAGACACGCCCCCTTGCAGAGCACGTTTTCCAATTGGCTGCCTCACAACCTGTCACTCAAAGTGCCTGTGGGGAGGATCGGACCGGAGCGACGAGGGAGATTAAGTAGTGCATGAATTTTGTAAAGTACCCGGAGGTGAGGACTTAGCGTTTTAGGTCCTCATCCTAGGTACTTTGCAGGAGTGGGGGGAAAGGAACGAGGGAGAGGTGAGTATAATTGTCTTTTAATAGTAGTCGGCATTCATTTGTGAGAAATAGATTGTGCCAGACAAATTTACTTGTGAGTAAGAATTTAGATTCTGGCATAGCACTGGATGTAGTATAGTTGATTTTGCTAAAGCTTTTGATACTGTGCCACATAGGTGACTAATGTATAAACTGAGGATTGTTGGCCTTGGGGGAAAAAAAGCATTAGTACATAGATAGAGAATTGGTTATTGGATTGCAAACAGAGAATGGTGGTCAATGGAGCTACATCCATGTGGATTAAAACTTATCGTAAGTTGAGAGCCTCAGGGTTCTGTACTGGGACCATTTCTTTTTATTCTGTTTATAAATGACTTAGAAGGGGGCATTGAGAGCAAGGTCTCTGTGTTTGCAGATGACGCAAAACAATGCAGAACTTTCAAATGATGTGCAATTGCTGAAAGCAGATCTAGATAGATTATTAAAATGGGCAGTAGAATGGCAGATGTAAGGTGATGCCTTTAGGTTTTAACAATACTTGTGCACACCATAAATAGCTCTGTGCTAAGTGAAACTACTGGAAAAAGATTTAGATAAGACTTAGCTGTAGCAAACAATGCCAGACCGCAATGGCTAGAGCTAGCAAGATAGTCTTGTATAAAGAGGGGGATAGATTCAAGAAAGAAAGAAAAAAAAATATTATTCTCCCTCTTTTCAAGGCACTTGCAATTCTATATACAAAAGGGACATCTTGGAAATAGAAGCAGTTCAAAGAAGGGCGACTAAAATAAAGGGAATGGAGGGGCTTGACTGCAGGCAGATTAGACAAGTTAAGGCTGTTTACATTGGAGAAGCAACGTTTGTGTTGGGATATGGTCACTTTATACAAATATATTATTGGGTCATACAATAAGCTCTCTGGTGCATTTTTCACTAATAGGTCGTATCAGAGGACTCGTGGACATCCTTTAAGATTGTAAGAAAAGTTTAATCTTTAGGTTAGGAAATGTTTCTTTACAGCGAGAAAGGTGGAACTGTCTTCCATCAGATATGGTAATAGCAAGTTCATTAAATAGCTTTAAAAGTGGGCTAGATAAGTTTCTAAAACTAAAAAAAATATAGAGAATTACTGGTATTAATGCATTTACTGCAGTTCTGGTTGATCCGGGGATACTTTCAGATACCGAGTCAGGAAGGAATCCCCCCCCCCCCTTTTTTTAGCTGGGATTAGGGTGGGACACAACATGGTGCTTGTAAGTAAATGTAAATCTATTATTTATTTTTTATTTCAGCATATAACTTTCTGTACCAAAGAAATGGTGATGGAGAAGCCAAGTCCCCTGCTTGTAGGGCGGGAGTTTGTAAGACAATACTACACACTTTTAAATAAAGCTCCAGACTTTTTGCACAGGTAAAATTGTGAAAACGTATTTTTGTCTTTCTTGTGTACATTGATATATCTATGTAGATGTGTATGTTGATAAATATAGATTATCGCAGAATAAGGGATTCTGCACTCACAGGACTTAAAGAAAATTCAAAGAGTTTATCACTTGGAGAGAACCTTATTGGAAGCAAGGCAAAGAGCTCTGTTTCGCACTGCAACAACTCTTACAGCCAAATAACACTCCAGGCATTGAACAGCTTGATAGATTGACATTTTGTACTACATATGGCTCTGACAGTTAAAATCTGGTACGAGCATTACATGACCACTGGACATTGGTTGAGAGGTATAACACCTTACGTCCTATGTTTTGTACATCACCTTCTATTGACTTAAGAAATTTATTGTTAAAAAAAACCCTGAACACTGCTATCAAACTGTTGCTAATGTAACATCCAGATTTGGCAGAATTCTGCAAAGTTTTATATCCTGACTGTACAACCTGCAGACCACAGACCCTGTCTTAAATGATCTGCATACAGGCAGAGCAATACATATTTAATACCACTTCAAGTGTACAACAAGATATTTAATTAATGTATGTCAGTAAGACTACCACTTCACTAAGGGACCACTTGGCAAATCAGGTCTGCCCTCAAGTCAGGTAAGAGTGACACACCACTTGCTTTACAAAAGCATACTTTAGCAAGTTTGAAATGTCTGGCCATCGACCACCTTCACCAGAGGAGGTGATTGTTATAAACTTTCTCCAACCTTGAATTAAAATGGATTTATAGACTAATCACAGTGAGTCCATCTGGATTAAATGAATTGTTTATGCCCAGTTTTAGTAATAACACCATTGATTCTTTCTACTTGGAGATGGGCTGTGAGGGATATATGTCCACAGTATCCATGTGTCTGGGGTTTTGGTCTGATGGACATCCAGAGTATTATAAATTATTTTGGATTAAGAGGCTTTACTACATGTTATGGACTGCATAAGAATGATTTACATTTTATTTGCAGATCAATTGATAACTCTATGTTCTAATGCCAATATGTGCAGTTTTACTATGTTATACATAGTTAGGTCCATAAATATTTGGACCTACAATACCACAATGAATTTAAATGAAACAACTCTGTGCAGTGGAATTTCAGATTTTCAGCTTTAATTCAGTGGGGTGAACAAAACGATTGCATACAAATTTGAGGCAACTAAAGAATTTTTTTAACACAATCCCTTCATTTCAGGGGGCTCAAAATAATTGGAAAATTGACTCAAAGGCTATTTCATGGACAGGTCAGGTGTGGGCAAGTCTGTTATGTAATGATCAATTAAGCAGATCAAAGGCCTGTAGTTGATTTGAGGTGTAGTGTTTGCATGTGGAGGATTTGCTTTGAACAGACAACTTGTGGTCATAGGAACTCTCCATGCAGGTGAAAGCCATTCTTAAGCTGTGAAAACAGAAAAAACCCATCAGAGAAAATACTACAATATTATGAGTGGCAAAATCTACAGTTTGGTACCTGAGAAAGAAAGCACTGTACTCTGCAACGCAAAAAAAAAAAAAAGACCCGGAAGTCCACAAGTGGTGGATGTTTGCAGAATCATTTTCATGGTGAAGAGAAACCCCTTCACAACAGCCAACCAAGTGAACAATACTCTCCAGGGGGTAGGCTTATCGATATCCAAGTCTACCATAAATTAAATACAGAGGGTACACTTAGAATAGAAAGGTTAGATTGGACTAAAAGAACATCTAAAAAAGCCAGCACAGTTCCGGTAAAACATTCTTTGAACAGCTGAAACCAAGATCAACCTCTACCAGAATGATGTCAAGAAAAAAGTTTGGGGAAGGCACGAAACAGCTCATTATCCAAAGCAAACCACATCATCTGTAAAACACAGAGGCAGTATAATGGCTTGGGGTGCATGGCATGGTTCATTGATATTATGACACAGGACAGCAGCCAAATGAATTCTGAAGTGTTCAGAGACATACTGTTTGCTTAAATCCAGTTAAATGCAATCCAGTTAAATGCAATCAAATTGTGCGGCGTTTCACGATACAGATGGACAAAGACCCAAAACATACAGCCAAATAGTTTATTAAAGCAAAGAAATGGAAAATTCTTGAATGGCCAAGTCAGTCACCTGATCTTAACCCAATTGAGCATGCATTTCACTTGTTGAAAACTAAACTTTGACAGAAAGGGCCCACAACCAGCAACTGAAAGCCACCGCAGTAAATGCTTGGCAAAGCATTAAAAAGCAGGAAACCCAGCATTTAGCAATTTCCATGAGTTAAAGACTTCATGCTGTCATTGCCAGCAAAGGGTTTTTTAACCAAGTATTAGAAATGAATATTCATTTCCTGTTATTTAATTTGTCCAAATAACTTTTGAGCCCCTGAAATGAAGGGATAAAGTTAAAAAAAAATGCTTTAGTTGCCTAAAATTTTTATGCAATCGTTTTGTTCACCCCACTGAATTAAAGCTGAAAGTCTGCACTGCATCCAATTTGTTTCATTTTAAATTCATTGTGGTAATCTACAGAACCAAATTTAGAAAAGGGTTGTTTTATTATAAGGGTTTTGTTATAAGGGTTATGTGTTTTATCACACATTATACAAGGTTTCTTTCTATACTGTAAAGAAAAGGTATAGATCACTACATCGCATTTAATTTAGTGTTCAGTTGTGTACATTTAGACTTAATAGTTTAGTTATAGGCTTATAACTGATGCTGTCTGCATGCTGTCTGCATGCTGGGATAGATCTTGGGCAACAAACGTCCGATAATAGTATGTGTGTATGCTTTCGCTCAGGCATTGTCTGATCAATGAACGATTCCCGAGGAAACACATACACTCGCGACTGTCGTCTGAAACAGCCATTCGTGGTGCCGGTGTCTTGCACTCGGGTGGGGTATCCTATCGGATGTGTGTATGGACCTTTTAGTATGCTGGTTTATTTTTTAAACAATAAGGAGCATGCATTAACTATGTAGTTGTCTTAACAAATATGTGTTTTTATTTTTGCTTTGTTTTTTCCTGCTAATGACGGTCAGTAATTTGTTTAACCTTTTACACTGGCGTGTCTCACAAACATGTCATTTAAGGCATCAACAATAGTATTTTTGCCAGGTTTATCTGGGTTGCGTTTGTGTTCAATTTCACCTTGAGAAAAAGGCTTGGGTAACAGCCGAAACATTGGTTTAACAGACCACAAATATTTTGGTGCCAGTATTTTATACTGTGGATAAATATAGATTTGTATAGCTTTGTAAATATCTACAGTCGCGGATGGACCTTTTGGCAGTGAAACAAATGTGTTTTGCTAATTTTATGGTAACTATTTTAATTTTTTAGATTGAGTAATCCGATGCATATTTTTATTTTTTTTTAGCATAAAAATCACAACTCATTTTTACTATTTTGTGTCCTGGCGCACAATGAAATTTCAGTTTAGCTATATCAAAATGGGTTAAAGGGGGAATAAGTACATCTTATTTCACGCTATCATTCTTAATGACTTATATAGGTAGACTGATTGCTAAAAAAAGAGGTGCATATGTGCTTGAAATGTCTTGTGTTATTGGTTATTTCCAAGAAATGTGTGTAGCCTTCCTAGCTTTGCATAAAAAATAGCCTCACATACAATTAAGTTGCTACTAGGTATATTGCTTCTTAAATTAACCATTTACCAGATCATCAAGATTAGAGGTTCAATTGTGGTGAAAAAGGCTTCTGAAAGTACAAGTATGTCTGGCAAGCTCCGGAACCTTCTGAGTAGTCGGTTGCAGAGTTATGTTGCCATCAGTGCAAAGCTTGCTTAATTTTGGCAATATGTGCATCTGCACTGCAAAGACTTTTGGATAATAATTTTCTTAAGCCAAGGGCAGCAACAAAGCCACCTTTTTTTCAAGAAAAACTTGGAGGGACAAACTTTTGATAGTCAGCAGAAGAAAATGGCCACAACATGTGACACTTGGTAGCGTTCAAACTCTAGAATCTGAAGACAATCTTTGTTTTGGCGTTGCTTCTTATACAATGGAATGGTCCATTTTCCAAAATCTGGTGGACAAGCAGAAGCTCACAAATCGTAAGCGATTTGCAGAAGTAAAGACTGATTAACACTGTAAATATTGACTTGCTAAATTTGATGCTTGCTAATAAAAGCCTATGAAACGTGTGAAATGTTTACAAGATTTTATGGTATACTGAAGAACATTCGTAAAGTGGGGAAAAAAAACAATACGGAAGCCGCACAGTTTTTGTCACTGCCAAAACTTTGGGCCATGACTATACATTGCCAGTCAACAGTTTGGCCACTCCTCCTCATTGAATGATTATGTGATATCAAGGAGGAGTGTTTTCAATATAATGCATCAATCTCTTGCCAAAGCACCAGGGGGTTGATTTTTGCAGTATTGTTTAATACGGATATCCTAAAAACTATGGTAGTCCCCCCCCCTAGAACGACTAGCAAACAGGTCTGTCTTGTCGCAAGTTAATTTGGAACTTCTTGCCTGCTTAATTTTTTTAGACCGTTGTGTTGCGCATATATGTTTTTGGTGCAGTTCGACTGCCTCCGCTTGAAAAGCATAGAGAGGAAGGAAGGTGGAAAACATGATTTTTTGCTGCATAACTGATAAGCCCTACATCTTTTAGCTTTCAAACTGTGGTGGTTTTACCAATATATAATTTTTCATTTGAAGGGCTTTCTGCAGCAAAAGGTGGCTAAAATATGTTGTATAACTTTTTTGTTTACTTTGTAATTTCTTAGTTTTGATGTCATTACTATACTATTTAGAACATAATAAAAAGGCGCAGCATTGAATTATGTGTGTCCATACTTTTGGCGGCTGCTGTATATTTGTCCAAAACTTTTATTTTATGCATGACAACGGACAGTCTGTATGTTTACTAGAATTTTTTTTAATTGCAATTACTGTAAACTATAAATCTTCCCAAATTTCTTCTTAATCTGTCTATAACTTAAGCCAAAAAAGTACTGTATTTAAGGCCTGCAGCAACATACACCTCCGAGTAAGGACTACTTAAATTTATAATTATGTACGTTATTGTAGATTAATATGAGGGAAATGTTAATTCATTTTTTTTTGCATAACCTTTGTAGAGGTGTTGTTGCATCAAAGACCTGTCCTGTCGGGGACATTAACATTTGAACACTGAAAATAACCTTGATTTTAATTTGTATTTTCCAGGTTTTATGGAAGAAATTCTTCTTATGTACACGGAGGACTGGATGCAAGTGGAAAGCCACAAGAAGCAGTTTATGGACAGGCTGTAGGTGTAATAATAATTCTATAGGGAAAAATTATTTTTATTGATTTTAAGTGCTTATAAAAGACATGTCCACCATACAGATAGAACAGCTACCAAAACTTGTAAAGCATAATACTCCCATAGCCGAATAATGCTATTCGAAAGAAATAAGCAGCCTGATTCCCTGCTGCCTCAGTTCTGCAACTTCAGGGAAGATTCTGCATTCATGGCTGTGATGGATGATGTCATGGCCAATGACTGCAGGGTATTTTCGATGCTTTGTCCTTTTAGAGCTGCAAAGGCTTAGCTTAGTTAGCATGCGCAAAAGGTAGCAAAGGAGATTTGTTGACATTTTTGTTTCTAAGTGTATTGCAAATTTTATTTTCTCCTACAGCCTTAGGGGGACCCAGGAACACAGGGGTTAAGTACCCTCACTTCAGGAGCGGACACTTTAAAAACTTGAGGCTCTTTTTTGTGGTTGGATGTCCCATTTAAATGCTGACAATCTGCTTTATTGTACATGAACCCTCTTCGTGGTCCTTACAGTTTGAGGGACACCAAAATCTACTTAAAATATGCTGTTAAAAACTGAGGGCTTGCTGTTGCTTCTTAACATATCTTATTTGCTTATGGTGAATGAAACACATCTGCAATGCTAGTTCATCTTTCATTTTCTGGTAATGCCACTCTAATGGCTTGTAATTCCGAAGACCATTTTGAAAAGGTAAAGAACTTGGCTTAAGTATACTTGATTACATTATGAAATACTTAAAGGGGAACTGGTGAAAAAACACTTTTACATACTATTTTAAATCAAACTATCCCCCTTCTTCCTCATGTTTTTATGTGTCTGCACCTGTTACCCGTTCAGTGTGTGTGTGTGTGTGTGTCAGGGGAGTTGGAGAGTTTATTCAGCAATGTGATCAGTAGCAATAGAGATAAACGGGAGAAAGTTGTTACAATCTCTGCACATTCTCTTCTTATGCCCCAGGGGAGGAGGGGAATGCGGCCAGTAGTGAACAGTAGCAACCGCAGATATAAGAGAGCGTTCTGTGGTAGAATACTGAAATATACAGGGGTCGGCTTTTTCAAGGAAAATGAGTGACAAGTTACTTCCGATTGGTTGATGATAGAGGCACTTTTTGTTTTATGAAGGAAAAGTCAAGCCCCGCCAATATAAACATCGCTTTGCATAGTGAGTAGTGCGGAGAGGAATAATGTCTGCCCCCTCTGTTATTTAACAGTCTATTAAAGACTCAATAACTAACAAGCATGATAGAGAGGCAAAAGGGGGTTGTTTGAAAGGTAAGACAATTGCCGTTGATTTAAGTGTTTTTTCACCACAGTTCCCCTTTAACTACAACTATCTGCTGTTCACCTCTCATTGCCCTCCTGTAGTGAATATAATGGTAAATATCTGAAATATCTTTCCTAGTCCTAAGCTACTGCTGTTGGTAAATATCGTGTACATAACTTTTAGTTTTGTTGTCTTTTAGTTGGTTCCAACTAGGCCTAAGTTGTTAATTCACACGGTCATAACTTTTGCCCTATCTTCCCAACCAACATATTTACCAAAGATATACTGACTGGCAATCGGCAAAATAAAGATGCTGCTGAAATTTCAGACCAAATTGCAGGTTGTACATGATTTTTTCTAATTAACTGACTGATTTTGCAGAAAATTCAATTGTCCTTAAATTATGGCCAATCTTTTCTTTAAATTGACAAATTTCAGGACAGGCAGTAGATCATGCAGAAATATTAACTTACATGAACCACGCCTCACAATTAAGCAAAAATTCTTAAAGCACATTTTGGATTTAAAAGTTGGGGATGGATAGCGAAATATAATAGGTAAGAATGCCTCAAACAAAACAGTTATAAGGAGACCACAACTTTTTGATAGCAGTTCCTCAAAATGTATTTTTTAAGCTTACCCTTTGCATAGATTTAAAAGATAGTGTTTGATTACTTTTGAACTTAAACATAAATTTACATCATACAATATACCATTCTCTTGATTGCTTGTCAAAAGCAAATGGAAAGTGTTTACAAAGTTTGCTTTATAATTCTACTACTTTTATGATACATATATACATTGTGCTATATTGTTCATAGACTGGCCACTGCATATATGTTATACACAAAATGTTTGCCATATACCAATGTCTCAAGCTGTATACCATCAGTTTCAAAGACGGCAGTGGAAAGTAGAATGCATCTGCCGTCATTGTTTATATGCTTCTTGCTGGATTGCTAAACATGTCGGAGAGAGACAGCTTTTGTTTTTACCCTGCCATAGCTAAACACTTCACTTCTCCTTCTTACCCAATGGGGCATTAGGGGCTGTTCTGCTACTGATAAACATGGGGATCAGTAGAGAATTGCTATTTAAAACAATTATCTATCTACATATATTATAATTTTTTTTTTTATTTTTTTTTTTAGGAAATTCACAAGAAGGTGATGTCTCTCCAGTTTAGTGAATGTCGAACCAAAATTCGCCATGTTGATGCACATGCTACCTTAAGTGATGGTGTAGTTGTGCAAGTCATGGGGGAACTTTCTAATAATGGACAACCAATGAGAAAGTTTATGCAGACCTTTGTTCTTGCTCCAGAAGTAAGTTTAGATTAACCTGGGATTATATAATCAAATATAAAATATATTGCAAAATTGGATCAAACATTTGTTTTAATTGGGTAGATGTCTCTGCATTTGAGTGCAGCCAAAGTAAGGCTGGTAAATACATTTGGGGACAGTTGTGAGTGCTATAAACCTTTTGAGGTCAAGGTTTATAGCAATTCCCTGCAAAAAAACCAAAATTTAATTTAAGGGGTCGACATACCCTTTAAGTTTAAAAAATTCCCAGAAATAGACTTGTTCCCTCAGCCTCTATTGCTACTTCGGGAACGGAGTAGCAAAAGGGGCCGGATCAACAGCTGTGTGACTGGCCGAGTGAGTAATTGTTCTTCCATAACCAACAACTCCAAATATTGTAAATCAAATGTATTAAATTGATTAATATTGTGCATTTTCTGTGGTTAAGTAATAATTTCAGATTGTTAGGAACCCTTCCAGTCTATCCTCAGACATATTACACATATATGAAATTGTAAACCACACTGGTTAGTAACCTAGGTAAGGCAAAATTATACCCACAACCTGCACTTACAAAATGCAGGTTACCTAAATTTTTAGCTGACTGGAGTACTCTGGGTACACACATTACTGATAAAGGCCAATTCCGTCTGTGCCATCGGGTTTGGCCCTTTATCGGTAATGTGTCTCAGATTCTTATCTTTGAAAGATCAGTACTGTGTGTAGCCAGCTTAAAATGTGCAAAATTAGTAAACTTATCTTATGCATGTAATAAGTGTAGTGCATACTATTTGTTACTGAAGATTTTGCAATTATCTAGAATATTGTAAAAGTATTTCAGCATGATGTGTATGGGAAGCAATTGGCAGTGTCACTTTACATCTGTGCAAGCTGTCTTTAAAATATTTCAAACTATCTTGGGATGAACTGCTAATTAAGCGAGCTAGAGACGTATATTGGGTGTTTACATCTGGGCTTGTCTGCCTGTGAAAGCTGTTTGTTTGGTATTTCAGTGTGTACAGTTTGGGCTCATAATGCTTTGTTTTATTGGTTGTTAAGGTTTGCAGCCTCTTAAATTCTGGGGCTTCAATCCTCTCCCTCTCTCACAACATTTGAAAAAATAAGTTAGGAAATGTGATGGAGCACCAGGGGGTTTTATATAATTATGTTTTATATAATTAGTTCTATGTAAGGGACAGTGTGGTGCCCAGTCTTAAATAAATAATATTTTTTTTTTTTTATCCAGGCACCACCTCTCTAAATGTTATACCCCATGTAAGGAATGTATATGTAAAATGTATCAAGCACACTGTTGGGAATATGCAGTTAGTCCTTTGTCCACCAATGGTAAAACTCCTGGGATTGCCTGTTGTAAATTAGTCCGGTGCCACCCGGTCTGGGCAGTAGGATTGAGTTGAGTAATTGCTGATTGGTCTGCTGCTCAATAAGCCTGATGATTGGCTGCTGGTTGAAGGTTGCTCATTTACAAGGGAATTTGGGAATAAAAAGAGCAGCCTAAAGGTTCATACACACCTGCGATCTTTACCCGAGTGCTGAGCCCAAGGAACACCCGCGCCGAATGGCCGATAGTCACGCGTGTGTGTATACGCTCGGTCAGGGGGTTGTTCGGATCGCTGGGTCGGCGCTCGGGTGAAGATCACCAGTTGTGTACGAACCTTAAGCCCACCAAATCAGAACAGAGTTAGGACACATGCACTACCCTGTCCCTTAGCTGGAGAGCAAGGGGCCCAGGAGCCAGGAAGTCGGAAGCAGACCAAGAGAAGCCAGCAGCAGCCCAGAAGTTTGGAGCCAAGGCAGTGGAGCCCAGGGATCCCAAGGACAGTGCTTGCTTGGTAGGATAAGGTTGTGCTTGATACTGGTACATTATAATAAAGCTTCTTCAATTGTTAGAGCTTGTATTGCCTGTTTTGCCTTATTTCCCACAACCTCACACAGGGCGTCCTGTGACAAGTAATATATATGCATTTATAGTCTATTCTTTTATTGATATTTTTGTAAAGTTTTAGAATTTGATGTTCTGAATGTCGTCTGTATACCTATATGTGGCTGCAAAATGTATATTTCTTTTTTGTGTCAAAAGGTTAACATAACTATTTTTATCTAAATTAAGGGATCTGTTCCAAATAAGTTCTACGTTCACAATGACATTTTCCGGTATGAGGATGAAGTTTTTGGTGATTCGGAAGCAGAGATGGATGAAGGTATGCTAAGGAATACATTAAAACTTTCAAAAGATGTTTTGAATATCTAATGTATGTTTTTGTACGTTCAGCTGAAACAGAGAACTGTTGTATTTTGCTTAAAGGAGATATATAATGCATATTAAGTTTTTTTTGTTTTTTTAATTAAATAAAAGCTACATGGAGAGGGAGATAGGTTTGATAATTCCTAGCTCCCAATTAAAGCTTCTGTGTAGAGCGCTAACATGAACAAAACTGCATCTGAAAGGCTTCAGCACTATCTTTTAAGGGTAACTGTGGTCTTCATACAAGTGCCTTTTAAACAAGCCTGGGATAATGTCTCTAACATCTCTAGATCTTAATTCACAGGCATGTTGTGTTATAAACTGTCATAAGCCCCACCCCCCAAAATTTATCTTTTCTAAAGATTGTTAGACCTGCAACCTTTCTCAGTCATTTGCTCTACCTATGGACACCTTAGAGAGAGATTTCTTTCTTTTCAGGCTTGTGGCTAGCTTTAAAAATTAAGATGTGCGGAGATTATGATGCAGTAGGCATGCTCCAACCTTAAACTTGGGGGCAGACCAGTGGTGCTGGCGATGTTACAGCTCACAGTGATAGCAGAAAAAAAAAAAGTTTATACTGCTGTAACATTGGCTATACCGCAACTAGAAGGCTGATACTAGAGTCAAGGTAAAGGTAGGAGTGTGCCCTTTTTAATTAAGACCACTTGTATGGAGGACACAGTTACCCTTTAATACTGGAAATCCCAGGCCGCTAAACTGACGGATGAAAATTATATATATAGCTATAGTGTTGGCACTCCTCCAGATAGATAGAACCATTTATTTTTATCTTTCTGCCACAGGGGGCTTTTCATTTTAAAAGGTAGTTGTCCTTTTAACAGATATTCAGGCATAATGTTACTTTGGGAGCCTTTTTTTTTTAAAACCCATATACTGTAAATGCTCATTGATATAGCATCTACTCTAGAATCTGAAGAGGAAGTGGAGGAGGAGCAAGAGGAAAGGCAGCCTTCTCCTGAACCTATACAAGAGAATGCGAACAATGCTTACTATGAGCCTCACCCTGTGTCGTAAGTATGCTGGTCTCTGTACACATGTTGCAAAACCATGTTTTTATTTCAAATTGACCTCCAATAATAGAGAATTTGATTTTTTTTAGCAATGGTGTGGAGGAACCTTTGGAAGAACCAGTTAATGAACAAGACCCAGAACCTGAACCAGAAGTAAAGAATGAAGAAATTAAGCCAGAGATAGAAGAAAAACATCTAGAGGAGATTGAGGAAAAGTCGCCAACCCCACCACCTGTGGAGCCCATCATTCTGCCACAAGAACCACCCAAGGTTAGAACTGAACATTTTCTTGCTAATATTTTGGATATTCTAAACATATTGTTAAAAAGCTAGAACAAGGGTAACAATTTTTGTTAAAATCTGTGATTGTAGTCGTATCATATTTTCTTTGGAGAGAATACAGTCTGTAGTGCGGGACAAAAAAATATTTTTTTTCCCCGACATGTAGTAATGTATTTCTTTAATTTTTATACGCATAGCTTGATACTTTTGGAAACAAACACTGAATTGTTTTCAATTTCTTTTGAAGTACAAACATAAAATATTTACATGCTGATTACATTTCCTAATAAGAAATGCGTAATGTGATGTACGAGTTCTGTTCTACTTTTCTCAAGTGTTTGTAGCATAGTCTAGGGAACTGTTTAATAAATCCAGAATGCAATAGTCATTTTAAAAACTGCTTGTTTTATATAATAAACATAGTTTCAATAAAAAATGCCAATATAAATTTATAGTTTAACGATTAGATAAGTATTTTAATACTCTAAGCAAAAGTATTGCCATGTATTTTCTGTATGGTAGGCTTTCTCCTGGGCATCAGTGACCAGTAAAAATCTGCCTCCCAGTGGTACTGTGCCAGCGTCAGGAATACCACCCCATGTAATTAAAGCTCCAACCTCACAGGTAATCACTCTGTGACTGCTCCTACAAAATAACTTGTCATATAGCCATATATAGCTTATTTTTAAAATAATTTTATTTTTCGGTTCTGCATAAATCGGTATTTCGGTAACCTTAAATATTTTCGTACTTTTTTATTACTTAAATGTCCACAAGGTATTTGAATAGGTCTTAATTATAAATGTGAATTTGTCCTTCTGTAAATGTCCCATAATCCTTGCCTTCAAATACTGGCATTGCTGTTGTGTTGGTAATGGGTGAAAAATCTAACCAAAGACTTAAGGGGGCTATACATTATTACATACAACAATTTTACTTACCCGACCATGCGATCCCACGACATTAGGCCAACCCTGCCAGAACCGCCTTTCCTGTCTTTTTTTGCAATCGGAAAATGAATGGCATTTGCGATCGTATGTTGGTTGCAAAGAAGAACGGGAAAGTCGGTTCCGACAGGATTGGTCCAATATCGTGGGATCGCTTGGTCGGGTAACTAAAATCATCCGAATGTATGGCCAACTTTTTAAAGAAGCCGAACCAGATAAAATTTATGTTCTAATTATTTTACAGACACTACAGATTGTGTCTTTACAGAAACGCCATATTTCGCCAAACTGCATCCTCCTTGGCAATGCAAGTGCTGGTCATCTGGACTGGCTGTGCATAATATCTGTAAGGGATCTCTGCAAACAGATTAAAGGGCATGTCCTCTTGTCATTTATTTGCCCCCAACCCCAACTGCTATTTTTACCACTTTATTGCATGCCTTTTATAATGAAATTTTATTAAAAGCATTGCCCCTGTTCACTCCCTTTCTGGCAAATGTCAGTCGTTGTCGGTCAATCTTTGGCTGTGATTTCAGCAGTCTGTCTTACTGACTGCTTGGAGGAAGGAGCTTGCTTCCTCTGCCAGAATGAAGGCATTAACGATTCTTAAATATCTGGTTAGTAATACATATAATAAAGTGTCAAATATATCCGTTTTGTGGGGCAGATAAGACAAGTGGCCAGTTTTTTGTTTTAAAAGGTAATCATGCCTTTTAAGAAATGGGAGCCTTTGAGCTAAGAAATTGGTACAGGGATTTACCATATAGGAAATGTTTTTTGTTAGGGCAATTAAACTATTGTGAAATATAGTAGTTAATCCATCAATCTTATCCATTCTAAAGAAGTTACTTATTTTGATTCGGTTTCTTTTAGCCAAGAGTGGAAGGTAAACAAGAAGCTCAAATTCCATCTCCCCGTGTTAGGGAACAGCGTCCCCGTGAACGACCAAGTTTCCAGCCAAGAGGACCTAGAGCGGGTAATATTTCAGTTCATATAATTGTGCCTTATTGAGAATATGGTCCATATAATCTGAACTATAAAAATGTGCATTCTTAAAGGAGCATGTCCACCCCCAACTAAAATTTGCCCCACTGTGTAGTGTTTAAAGATCCATACCTTTCTTTTTTGCTCCTTATGGTTGTCCTGCAAGGCCTGATGAGTCACGTAAACTGAAGAGTAGAAACCTCTGTGTAGACCGAATCTGCCTCTCAAATAATGTAAATCCAGACCCATATTAAGTAATGGCAAAATTAGAATGGCAGCATCAGTGCTAATAATGCTCGGCTCCATATTGAAAGCTAGTTAGTAAATAGGCAGCAGAATAGTGTCTTAATGAAGAACACCTAATCAGATAGCCAAAACCTCCCAATGATACCATGAAGAAACGTTATAAATATCTAATCTCAATTATTCTAAACTAGCATTTTAACCAGCTTGGTCGTTCCTCAGCGGAACGAACAGATGGCAGCTCAAAGCTCAGAATCAGCCCTGCGCGGGTCTAGTTTTTCAGATCCGCACCTTCCGATTACAGCATCGGAACTGCAAGTAGTTAATTAACTTAGGCATCACACAACTTATTTTCTCTTGCACTAAAAGTTAAAAATTAAGTTTTCAGCTGCATTTTGCTGTTTTTCACTGACCACCCTAATGGATTTACATTGTATCGTAGATCTCATTAAGAGTTTGTTTATGTTTGTATATCTTTGTGCTTTAAATCAGAAAATACAAATATTCATGTATACTGGATTTCAGAAATTGTAGTCTGTTCCTATACTTTGCTGTTTAAACAAGTTACATGGATATTTACAGTCTTTTCTACTTTATGCATAGGCCGAAATGATAATGAACAGTTGGAAACCGATAACCGTCGTATGTTTCGCTACCCGGACAGTCACCAGCTGTTTGTTGGAAATTTACCACATGATATTGATGAAAGTGAACTTAAAGAGTTCTTCATGAGTGAGTAATATTAACACCCAGACGGTAAAACTTTTCATATGCGCGTTACTTAAGTGGGAGTTGCTATACTAGTTGCCTTGAAATAACAGACGCTAATAAGATACCTGCAACTTGGGCCTAACCGTTCATTACTTCTATTATTTTGATTGTCCAAATCAGGTATAGTATATTGTAGTTCAGCACCATTTTGCGGTCTGTAATCAAATTTAGTTGGTAGACTAATGTTGAGTTGTAACATCTCTTAATTGTATATGTGCATTGTAGATACTTCATTTATTGCTGAGTGTCTCTTAAAAAATTTTTTTTTCTTTTAACTGTAGGCTATGGAAATGTGATGGAACTTCGTATTAACACTAAAGGTGTTGGGGGTAAACTACCCAACTTTGGATTTGTTGTATTTGATGACTCTGAACCTGTTCAGCGAATTTTGCTTGCAAAAGTAAGTAGAATATATACAACTAGACATTAAGTCTGTTATATTATTAGGCGCTGGACATGCTCCACCTCCCCGACGCGCACACAGACATGTAGATATAAATTTCCCCCAATGTCCCGCACCCACTGACCTGTAAATTTCGCACATGCGCATATCAGTGTATGCCCCACTTGGCACCGCTACGCCCCACTTAGCATGCGCCTATTTCTCCTTGCAGACGTGGCCATCTCACGCACGAACGTCTCGAGTGGACATCGCAAGCATGCAGGGAGAAGCGGGTGCATGCTAAGTGGGGCTCAGTCGGTTAGGGATTTATTATTAGATTGTATAATTCAAGTTGTAGACTATAGCTCTTACATGCATTTAAGATGGTATTTATGAAAATATATATATATATTTGTTAGTCTCAAAATGATATCATCTCAGTTGTAGAATTTACTGCTCAATTTTTTTGTTTTTTTATTGGTCATTAAAATAGAGCGCAAACATATTGCAAATATTGAAGCAACTGGAAAGAAAACCGGTATTGTGGTGCCAGTCCTAATGTAGAATTTAGTTGTCATCTGAATGTGTGATCAGGCGAATAGGCATCAGCTATGCTTAGCTAAAATAGTGTGATGTAATACTAAGAGAGCAGTATAATGCATCTGTAATGCATGGATCTATTGTAGAACTCGATAATTATACTGGCTGTGTGAAACTGTAAAAATCACCCCTGAAGCTCCATACAAGCTTTAGGGCAAAGTTATGTAGGCTATGTAAGAATGCACTTTTGTAATTTTACTATTGGAATAAACCAACAGCCTACCATATCTTATTTTTCATCAGCCAATTATGTTTCGTGGAGAGGTGCGGCTAAATGTGGAGGAAAAGAAAACAAGAGCTGCTCGAGAAAGAGAGACCCGTGCTGGTGATGACCGTAGAGATATAAGACGCAGTGACAGAGGAACTGGTGGTCCTCGTGGGATCATCAGTGGAGGAATGATGCGTGACAGGGATGGAAGAGGACCACCTCCACGAGGAGGAATGGTGCAGAAGCTTGGCACCGGAAGAGGAGGAGCAGCACCCATAGAGGGTCGTTTCTCCAACCAGCGTCGTTGAATTGAGTTAATATTAACACACGGTGAAGCCTACGGTGGTACATTATACGTTGTGTTTGCATTCTTGTTAATTATTTTTTTAGCTTTGGAATGTGACACAGCCTTTTTTCCTTTCCCATGATCTCTTTGATGTGAGAGGGTTTTTTTTTTTTTTTTTTTTTTTTTTACCAGTTTCAATTGAGGTGAACTTTATTTTTCCCAGTTTCTCGACAAGATTTGAAATGTTAATTTATACATCTAAACTTTGGAAATTCGAGAACTGAGAACCTCTTCAAGTATTCACATGGACTTTGCAAGGCAATGTCCTAGTAAAATTATCTTTTGAAAAGCCCACTGCTGCACATTTCAAGTATTCTAGTTTGTTTATTGGAAACAATTGGTGCACCATGTGCCTCAGTACTTTTGGCACAAAGAACAAGTTATGCACTCATCAGAAATGCACTATCTGCGTTCCTTTGCGCAGTTTAAAAAAAATCCATTAAATAGTTCCTAAAGTTGAGGATTATTGCATTTGGTTTGCTTACCTTCAGTGTTGTGGTCCATGTATGCAAACCATTGCAGAAACAAATCCTTAAGATCTACTCGTAGTTCTGAACTGTGGTCTAACTCCTAATGTGATGCAGTTCTTCAATGGGTATGACCAGAAGCACTATTCTAAGTTTTTGTATATGAAGATTTTTTGCACTTGCCCCTCTGAGATGCAGGGATGGCTGGCTGCTCAACCTATTCCACCTCTCAAAACTTTTTTTCCCCTTTTTCTCAATCTTTGTACAGTATAAATCACACTCAATTGTCTTTTTAGTTTTCTGGTAATGTAATAAGCATGATGGTGCCTTCTATGAAAACATCATTCCAGTCCTTGCTGGTGATTTTGTACAGTGAATGAATTACTGTGCTGCAAAGCCAAACCGCTTCAATACATTCAAGAATCATTGAAAAGCCTGCCTAACCAAACTGCAGTATCTGTATATTGGTAGACGTTATAAGGGTTTCTGTGTTCACTAAGGTTCACCTTAACAAATGTTGGTATTTTAAAAACCAGTACTGGGGTACAGTATGTTGGAAGGACCAGCGGTCATGTCTGTGTTAAAGCCCTAACGGTAACTCTCTAAAGTGCATACTAAGTGGATAAGATTTCATTTACATGGTGACCTGCAAATGTTTAGTTGCACGTTTCTGTTATGTTCTGATGTAGAGGATTTACTGTTAATGCTCCTAAAAGTGACAAGCAGCTCTAATTGTCTGCACTTTATAGTACCATACAGGGTTGTTTGCTTAGTATTTTTTTTTTTCTGCACAATTAATGGAAAACCCAGGGGAAACTATTACCCAAGGCTGCAGAAGAAAATGAACGCTTCCCTCCCCTTTTCACAAGGTTTCCCCTATTGGGCCATTTCAATCCACCTTTAAGACACTGTGCCTAGACACACACTTTCCAGTATCTGCAAATGTAGCACAGGATACTGTCTGCTCCAATGGGGTAGCAGTAAACAGCTAAGTGTGAACACTTACAGCAGCTTCTGAAATGGCGGGAGACCTTATTCCGCTAAAGCCTATTAGCATAAATAAACATGGAGTAACATGCTGCTTTTGACTTATGCAACTGTTTGCTGAGCCTCTCCTCAAACTAATGATTGTGCACAAAGTATTTTATTCTCCACTAGGCAAAATATTTGTGCATATGTCAGATTTTTGTCAACATTCCTATCCCCCATGTTTTACCTTTTGTTTGTCACTTGAGGTCTTCTGTGTTTGATGGCAAGTCTTGCACTATTTCATACATTTCTGGGACACAGATTTCTCATGGTTATAATTTTATATAAACATATATATTTTGTGTTATAAATTTTACATTTGCAATCTGTTACCTGGAAGTATTGTACTTGAATTCCCAAACATACAAGCAAACCTCGGACTAGTTTTTATCTTCATTCCAATTCAACAATGGAAGTATTTGCCAGCAGTTTGTTTTGTAATATGCTTCCTTTTTTTCTGCAATTAAACCCTGTCACCATCTGAACTGTCTAATGGCAAATGGAACTAGGACTAAGCGACATTGTAATGTTCCAGAGGAGCATCAGAGCCATTAAGCTTTCCAGTCTGCTTCATGTTTGAATACCTTGAATAAACATTTAACAATAACGATGTTTACTTGGTGATAGTTCACCTTTCTATACTGTGTACATTTAAGTGTTACTGTCTTATTCTTTCAGTAAATGTACCTCATCCATACATAGTGATGGTTCCCCTTTATTATTGTTTATAAATCGATTTATTTATCATTGCACTTCTTTTCCAACATGATTGGAGCATCATTTTTGATTACCTAGGTGTAGAAGACGGTGATGAAAGATTTAACAATTTTTGCTGTAATGTGTTCAACATTATATGCCATAGAAGCTAGTATCTTTGTTGCAGATGATGGAGAGTATTTTACTTCAGTTTTTTCTTCCGTATTTTTGAATGTGTTCAAACTAAACATATAATAAAAAAAACTACTGATGTCTACTGCATGCCATTCTTATTTTCTTTATCAGTGTTTCATTTTCTGCTTGCTTTAAATTAACTTGAAGTTACACAGAGAATGGTAGGCTATTATGCAGCAAAAGAAATAGCCATTAGAATTTTAATCTGCAATTTGTGAAACACACTCATGCGCTGATCTTGTCCAAATACAGCACAGTTTTCAGTGAAGCTAAAATGAATCAAACCAAATGTATTGTTAAGACAGTTGGGGGGCTTGGATGATACAGTGGCTATAAAAAAAAAAAGTACCTGAAAGGAAACACAGAATTTTTTTTTCTTGGCTAATATATTTGACAACCGTAATCATAGACACTATGACATTGTCTGGACCATTACCTTTTAGGCTTTTCTTTCTGTGTGCAATTGACCTATCAATGCAATGAAGGAAAAATATACTTTCTCTAGTACTTTGTAGAAGTATCTAAATGCAACTAAGTGTGCAGAATGGTAGGTTGCTGGGAAAAACCAGTGTGAAACATAGATTGGATTGTTACTAACTGCTGCTGTGAGTAACAAGTATAATCTTGCCCATTATATGAGGGCTTACTTTAGGGCCCCTGAAAGAAAGGTAGCATTACTCTGTGGATGGAGATTCTTTCAAGATAGAAACAGTCGCCAGGTTGATCCCCCCCCCATGTTCACAGGTGGCTTCGAATTTCTTGTTTATAGAAAAAGTCTGGAAATATTTTACAATTTGATGCCTAGTTAAATTCACACATATCCTTATTGGTAATATATAAACATTCTATTTGTGCTGATGTTTTAACTTGGACTATCAGCCAGTGATCCCATGCTCTGATCTCACGTTAACTTGAGCAGACCCTAGATACTTGTATCTTCAGTGAAACCAAACCTGCTACCTCAGTGTTTTCTCTTTCTCCAGAGATGCCATCTTAATTAGTATAAGGAGTCGGGCACCTTTATTCTGTTTGACTCGAGTCCGTTCTTAAGGTTACATTAGTAATTACCCTCTGACCGATCCGCGACATTCAATCAATTTTCCTGGAACTCCCGTTCTACTTTGCCACCGACATACAATCTCAATGTCTCACTTGAACCTGTTCATTTTGTGATCTTATGTCTGTACAAATGTATGGGCACCTTTACTGAGGGTAGAGGGAATTCACAGTTTTGTCTTTCTGTAAGGGTTTCTACCCCTTTCATATTTCTGGTCTTTACGTTGGAAAGACATGGAAGCTCAGCATTAATCTATAATGTATGCCAAACATGCAGTAGCTCAAGGTATCAAAATTTGTTTCTAGGAGACAAAAGTTATTTTTCTTTTAATACACCATGTCTACCTCATTCTGTAGTAAAGCAGCATGCTCTTCTTGTATTGATATGGGCAAATGTCTTCTGGGGAGACCAAAGAGTTTTCTACTTGCTATAAGGAAGTATGGGATAAAGTGTAAAAAAAAAATTTAAAAGCACTTGTTAAGGCTTTACTAAGCGTTTTGAGGATTGTAGAATAAAGTGCTCATTTTCTTAACCAAATTAGATTCTGCCTATCCTGGATTGACTGAACATTTGTTAGATATTACATCTTTTAGTTGCTATTTTTTTTTTTTTTTAAAAAGGGAAAATTAAGCTTACTTAATCCAGAAAAATATATGCACACCAAAAAAGCCTAACTATAATCAAACTGCACTTCAATAATTGCTGATCTCTATGCAGTATGCAACCTAAATGGATTCCCTATAAGTGCTGCTAATGGAAAGGTCTGAATCTATGCTCAATTTTCAGCCTTCAGTGGGCAATGCTTTAGTTTTGATCTTAAGTGCAGAGTAAAATAACTATTAATGACCAGGCATTTTATCAAGAATTTTAGCATCTGGAGGGCTGAAAGTTGGACACCCTTGCCTTAGCGCTAGGCCATACTAGCGTGTTTATGACTGCGCGTTAAAAACCACCCTAGTGTGGGCCAATTGGTCTGGCCACTCTAGCTGCACCAAGATCCGCTAATCAGTGCATGCGATTTTTTTTTTTTGCACAATCACTGCACACAACAACTCGCACTAGCGTTGTAGTGTGGCATTGCTATGATTGTTTAGAAGAAGTAATAATAAAGGGCTGTGTTTATAAAGAAGTGTGATCTGTAATATCTGATAGTGCTCCTTTATATAACGGTAGTATTGCCATTGTTTCCCACCACCGTGTTCATACTGGACGGTATCAGCCAATATAAAGGAGAATGGATTACCGATAACAATCCTTTATAAATAAGGCTCAAAGTTTTAAATGTGCATACACTAGCCACTATTTTGCAGACATACATAGCTAAGATATTGAATGCTCCAGCAGAAAAAATACACAGTACTTAAATGCATTCAATTGGAGACAACTGATTACACACAAGATTCGTTCAAGTGATTAGGTAATAGCTGAATAATAATATTTATATTATAGGGTGTTCAAGTGCATGGAATAATAGTCCTCTGCACTCGCACCAAGTGTTGGTGCTCACTCCTCAATGTAATCCAACCCTTAGTGGATATATTTCACAGGAATAACAAATGGCAAGTGTGGCACTCCAAATAATAAATTTATTAATACAGACCACACGACATCTCAACGTTTCGGGGGGTAATAAATACATTTATTACCCCCCGAAATGTTGTGTGGTCTGTATTAATAAATTTATTATTTGGAGTGCCACCCTTGCCATTTCTTATTCCTGTTTAAGTGCAGCCTTTTTTTTCATCCAAAATCTTCAGTAAAGTACACTCCAGCACACCTCAAATGGCATGGCCTTTGGTTGGTAGGTGCAACCCTCCCAGCCTTCCACCTCAAGGGCCACAGCAATATGGCAACTGCAAAGAAGTTGGAGGAGCACACTACTATGTTTTCAGTGTTTATTTCAGCAAAATGCAAACATACAACGTTTCGGGGGATACAAATTCCCCTTCCTCAGGTATAACTGTGTGCACACCCCTTCCACCTTATATACCCTAAATCCCACCCACTTGTGATGTGGCATCAAGTGACTCAATTGTGCAATAAAGTATACAATAATTTACTTGTGAGTATATAACACACCATCTATAACATCCATATACACATAAAACCCTTTCTTTAAAAAGAATACTGTCACAGTATTCTATAAAGTGCCATACTAATCATATAATAAATATAATAAAGGCGTATTGTTTTAGCCTATATAAAGTGCCACTGTGTTATCATAAATCCTTAAAACCGTCTTAAAAAACAGTATATCATACTAATTAATAAAGGTGTCCAGTATTCATTATAAATCAAAACAATATTCAAGTGTCCCGTGTTTTCTAAAAAGGTGCTTCCTTTAGGGCTAGGCCACACTGAAACGCAAACGCAATCGCAATCGCATGCGATTTCATGTGCGATTTTTTTGCGTTTGCGCTTGCGATTTCTTCAATAAGTATAGGAAATCGCATGCGATTGCGATTAAAAATGCAGAACGCAAAACGCAAACGCAAACGCATCGAAAAACGCGCGTTTTTTTTGCGTTGCCGCGTTTTCAATAATTTTGAAAAATCGCAAACGCAATCGCAAACGCAAGCGCAAACGCAAAAAAAACGCAGCAGTGTGGCCTAGCCCTTAGTGCATATTAAAATTGTACTTTAAAAAGTGCTTCCTTTAGTGCATATTAAAATGTTTCTTTTAAAAGTTCATCTATACAATATATATTAACATTGTTGCAATATTACAAATCTATACAATGTTAATAATATTGTATAGATGAGACTTTTTAAAGAAACATTTTAAAATGCACTAGAGGAAGCACTTTTAAAGTAACAATCTTAATATGCACTAAAGGAAGCACCTTTTTAGAAAACACGGGACACTTGAATATTGGTTTTATTTATAATGAATACTGGACACCTTTATTAATTAGTATGATATACTGTTTTTTAAGACGGTTTTAAGGATTATGATAACACAGTGGCACTTATATAGGCTAAAACAATACGCCTTTATTATATTATTATATGATTAGTATGGCACTTTATAGAATACTGTGACAGTATTCTTTTTAAAGAAAGGGTTTTATGTGTATATGGATGTTATAGATGGTGTGTATATACTCACAAGTAAATTATTGTTACTTTATTGCACAATTGAGTCACTTGATGCCACATCACAAGTGGGTGGGATTTAGGGTATATAAGGTGGAAGGGTGTGTGCACACAGTTATACCTGAGGAAGGGGAATTTGTATCCCCCGAAACGTTGTATGTTTGCATTTTGCTGAAATAAACACTGAAAACATAGTAGTGTGCTCCTCCAACTTCTTTGCAGTAGCCTTTTTTTGCAGCCTTTTTTTCATGAGTGAACTTTATCCATTCTGGAGTATACTGTACTTCATGAATTGCTTTTTATGCCTTTGTCTGGATTCACTAGCAAGACTCACGCAAGTTTTATAATATGAAGACTTTTTTTTGTTTTGTTTTTTATGTGGGGTGTATAATTGTATTTTTAATAATCTGCTAAATTACATGGCTTTTTTTTTATTGCTGCTGTTTTATGAATTTATGCTTGATTTGATATGTGAATAGGTGACTAGACTTTTTTTGTGTGTGCACATTTATTTCCTATGGTTGAAGTAAAGTTTCTGTTTTTCTTGAAACTTTAAAGGGCATGACCACCCTTTTTTTTTTTTTTTACATTTTTGCTGTAGTGTAGGGCTCCCAACCCCAAACGCTATAGTAATTTGTCACGAAACTCCCAACATCTTTACTTACTTAGCCTCTCTCCTCCGACGTTCAGTCCCGGCCCTCTGCTTGTATGAAACTGCAAGCAAGGAGCCTGACTGGCAGACGTGTCCGTGATTGGGTGAGAGGCAGCCAATCATGGACGCGGCTTCTGGCTGTTCTGAACATGGGGGAAAGAGCAATGTAAGTACGATCGGGGGAGTTTTGCTGGAAATAACTATGGGGGTGGGGGCCCTACACTGCAGAAAAGGATTTACACAAGGGAGGGCTGCACTGAGCATGTGCAAATTCTATATCCTATTGGACTCGGCCAGGCTCCTGGTGGTCAGTTTTCTGGACTTTGGAGGGAAATTACAGGAGAACTGTTTGGAGCAGGGATGTGTGGTATGGATTTACTACACTACACACGTGTTAAATTATAGTTTTGGGGGTGGACATGCCCTTTTAAAAGTTTCTGGTGCAAAGTGGTTAGGCCACTTTTAGGAATCATTAGTAGTACCACATACTAGGACATTTTAGCAAATCCCAGACAAACTGGAGCTGACTCTTGTCTCTGCCTATTGTTCTTTTTCAGCCTAATACCTGGTGTAGGCTACATTTGGGCGACACAGTTTGTACCAGTTATACCACTTATCCAGAATCGCTTCCCTTGTAAATATCTATAGATGTGATTTTGGGCTCTGCTAATAGAACTGCCTCCTAGTTAAAGAGCAAAAAAAACCTAGAATTTAACCCACTACTGGCCCCACTGTAGTGTAGAAAAATCCTTACCATACATCCCTGCTCCAAATGGCTGCCCTGCAATGTGCCTACAAAGTCCAGAAAACTGACCAGCAGGAGCCTGGCCAAGTCCCATTCTGTCTCTGCCTCCTGTCTCTCCTCTGGGAGAATTTGCACATGCTCAGTGCAGACCTCCCCCCCCCCTCCCGTTTGCTCTCCCTCCCCCTAGTGTAAAACCCAATTCTGTAGTGTAGGGCTTCCAACCTCAAACACTAGAAATTTGGCTAAAAACTCGATGTTACTTATATTGCCTCTCTCCTCAACGTTCTGTACAGTCGGAAGCCGCATCTGTGATTGGCTGCCTATCAGCAAGCAGAGGGACGTGACAGAACATCGGAGGAGAGAGACAAAGTATAATGATTGGGGGAGTTTTTGACAAAATTACTGGTGGGTGGGAAAAAAAATTATAAATAGGGTGGACATGCCCTTTAACACCATGAGAGGCATAATTGTCTTCCAAAGAAAAGAATGCCAACTATATGCCAACCAATGCTAACTATACGTGGCAGGCATTGGTATTGCTGTTGTTTAAAAGGAAATTAACCATAATATACAGGGGCGTGGCCTAGTGCAGCATGGTGTGGGACGTGTGTAGCAGGAGCTCATGACTAACATCTGATAAATCAGCGTTCTAGAGGGGCCAACTAAACCAAACCAGCTTCAAACATAGCCAAAAATATATAACGTAGCAGCAAGATGCCGCCACCCAAAAAGTCCCAAGGCGCCCTGAATAAGTTGGTAAAGTTCTGACGCCACGAGGAGGAAGGCCCACAACCTAACTCAGAGGCCCAGGAAGAACTACCTCCTATTCCAGAGACCGCATCACCGCCCAGGCGGGCAATTGCCAATCCACAATAATGGCCAAAGTTGACGAAGTTAAAGTTGAACTCTCATGCGCCAAGACCTGCAATCACTACATAACGAGTAAGGGAGACCTAGCAGCGAATAAGTAGCATGGAGGATCATCTCTCCCCAGTACAGAGAACCACCAAAAGTCATACCGAACTCCTGACAACCTTAACCAGTAGGCAAGATGACCTCGAAAATAGGTCCCGCCGGAATAACCTGCGATTTGTAGGTATACCAGAAAAGGCGGAGGGGAGTGACCCTGCTGCGTTCCTGGGAGAGAACGAATGGACAATGGCCCAGATAAGTTCTCCAATATTTTTGTAATCGAGCGAGGACACTGTACCCCTCCAAGACCTCCGCCACCAGGAGCTCCACCCAGAACCCTGATTGCCAAAATCCTAAATATGGCGACTGAGACGGCATCCTTAGGCTAACGAGGGAAACGGTAACATACCCTATCTAAACACCCAGGTGGCGATATGCCCCAACTGCTCCATAGGTGTGCAACGGCAGAAGGCAAAGTTCATCACCGTGAAACTGAGACTTCGACAGATGCAAATACGCTAGGCCATGCTTTACTCGGTGCGATTAAGGTAGTGGATGGAAACTGCACTGCTTCTTCACATCCCGGAGGACGCAGTTACCTGGATAGAGGGCACAGCAAGGCACATCCCGCAGGCAACCCCCCCAGACCAGGCCTGAACAGATTTTACACCAGGATTAATAGGGCGCATAACAAAGAACCCAATGTTACAAAGATAACATTATCGCCACTATGGACTATGCAGATAAATAATATTAATCTAAATTCCTCAGAAAAACCCTCCCGCCCTATTGCCAAACATCTAGGAATGAAGTAAACTGTTGACCTCATGCATGTACTTAAGCCAATCTACCCTATACCCGGGATCATAATGCAACAAGCACTGAACCTACTCCCCCTCTCCTAGCCATCCTTCCACCAGTTCCAAACCACCCCTTCCCCCCAATGTCACACAGAATACAAAGAGACTGGAAACTATATTGACATTTTTCTAATTACAAAGGCCCACTCCAATACAACCCTTGTACAAGGGAAATCCACCAATGGAGTACTCACGACCAGATACTGTTATCAATATATCGCTAGAAGAGGCTTTTAAAATAGACTTGCACATATTCGGCAACGTCTGATTGGAACAACACGTTTTTAAAATTTTTTGTTTTTTTCTTACTGAGTTTATTATTTCTTTTCCCCTACTTTTACACTACCTATTTTTTTGATGTGAAACTGAACAGTTTGAATTGATAAATCCACATAGTCTAAACATTAACCTCTCTGGTTATGCAAGTTTTAAGTATGTGTTATTAATGTTTTTTTCTGAAAATGTTGCTATAATATTTAATGGTACACAAAACATTAGATTTGTTGAAAATGTTTTTATTCATGTAAGGTCAATCTATCCAAAGGAAAGAAAGCACCCAAGGGTCCGCCTCAGGGTCCAAGCAAAACAAAAAAGAAACAGGGACAATGGGCACTAGGTTATTAACATGGAATGTAAGAGGGCTACAAAACAGAAATAAACGGACATCCGTATACCAACACCTTAAAATCCACAAGTTAACATAGTGGTACTAGTAGAAACCCACCTAACATGGCAACAGGTACGCTCAATACAAATCATGGGTAGATGGATTTACCACTCAGAATTCACCACTAGCTCAAGGGGAATAACCCTATTGGTGTATTTCGTACACTCCAAACCATTGCTCTTACTGGCATGATACACCCCCCCCACACACACACACACATTCACAATTTCAGTAATTCAGGAAGGATTACCCTACAGTGTAAGCAGTATGGGTGGGTGATTCAACAATATAGTTATAAACTCCACCCAGTTGGCTGGTCCCACCACCCCAACATATAACCAGCATCCTACGATGCCATGTCATGCATAGACATGATCCTAATAACCAAACCTTTAACTCCCACCTAACAGATGCAGGATATTTGGACGGGGTCCTTTCAGATCACGCATCATGCTGGATGGTCCTAAACCTATCCCCACCACTACCTCAATGCAAGTTAAATCCATTTTGGCTGCAAATAATAGAACATGAAACAGATTTAAATGAAGCTGGACTGAATTCTTCACCATAAATGAGGGAACTGCAGACCCACTGGTGCTGAAACAAACCATCAACAACATAAAACACCGCACTGTAAACGCAGAAAGAATGGCAATAAAAAACCCTAGCAGATATCAACTCAAAATTTATACGATCCCCTACCCCAGGAATGCAAGAGCCTTAAAACTACAAACTAGAATAACAGATGACATCCTAACACTAAAAGCCAAAAAAGGTATCCTATTTCAAATATTACGAACACAGAGAGAAATGCGGCAGGCTGCTAGCATAATACACAAATCAAGAGCATACACCCCCGATAGTAATCAAACTGAACACGCCAGAAGGTAACCTACTTACACAACAAAAGAGGTGGTACAATATTTGGGTCAATATTATCAAAAAACTCATACCTCCAGAAAACCGCACGATGACTCACAAACATTCACGTTTGTGCAATCCATACCATTACCAACACTACCCCCTGAAGAATGCACCAAGCTGGAAGTTAGAATAACAGAAAGAGAAATATGAAAGGCTATCGCAGCACTTAACAGACAAAAATCCCCAGGAAGGACGGACTACTGACCAATTTTATAATCATTACGTTCACACATGGCTCCTAGATTGTTAACAATCTTCGAAACAATGCACAACCAGAGCACCATAGCTGATTCCATGAAGAAATCGTTATAACCCTCATCCCCAAGGCAGGGAAAGACCCCAAATTACCAGAATCTTACAGACCAATATCCCTCTTACAAGTGGATATCAAATCCTAGCCAAAATGAGACTCAACAAAATAATTAATATACTAATCCACCCGGATCAAACCGGATTTATACCAGGTAAACACATAGCTATAACACCCGACGGCTTATATAAACCTATGTGCCACCCACGATGAAGTAGGTGACCTGTGCATAGTGAGTCTGGACACCGACAATCTTTGACTCAAAAGAATGGAACTACCTATGGCAAACATGAAAAATTCGGATTTAGCCCTAATTTTATAAAATGGATATGACTGTTATACACCAAACAGTTGCCAAAGTAATGGCAAATGGGTGCCTTTCAGAGAATTCCCATGACCAGAGGAACAAGGCAGGGATGCCCACTTTCACCTCTGCTATCAACGCTTGCTATCGAACCGCTGGCAACACAACTTAGACAGGACCTGGTAATACAAGGCTTGCACAAGGGCCCATGCAAAGAAATTGTCAGTTTATATGCAGACAACCCCATATTATACCTCCCAAACCCTGATGAACCTCTCAAACGCTCCCTTGAACTAATCAAGTATTTTGGTGAATTTTCAGGCCTAAATATTAATTGGACTAAATCCACAATTTTACCCATAGACCCACACCCACCAACAGCCAAAGCGGATGAAAAAGCACTAATCAAAGTTAGTGTCCAAATTTCCAGATACCCCCACTGATTCCTCAAGCTCAACCTAGAATCCTTCATACAACTATTGAAAACACAAATGCAAATATCAGCCAAGTTGCCACTAGGAGCAATGGCAGAGCAAATATTATCAAAATGATAATTCTCCCAAAGTTTTTATACATCGGTGGCACTCCCCAATATTATACCACTCAAGCACTTTAAAACAATCAAGCTATACTGAAACCCTTCTGTGTGGTGTGACTAGACACAAAACTGGCCTGGCACATATTGCAAAGACCACAAGAGATGGGCAGAATAGTACTACCGGACTTTGTAAGATACTAAGATATCGGAACAATAAAAACTTTGACAAACTTACAGACGGAAGTCTACAAATTAAAATGCTATTCAAATATTTACAAATCCGCCATGGTCTAGCCACACATTGCCCCCCAAGAACACCAAGACTGATCAAAAAACCCATCACATTAATATCCAGACTATACTCCATATACTGTCACGGCACAACACACCAGCAAACCCTAGCCAAAAGCACATATGGAAGACGTGGGACAATTTGAGGAGGAAGAATGGGAGGAAGCCCTTGTCGCCAACAAATCCATATCCCCAAAAGCCACTGATCTCCTCACCCAACTCTATGTACTGCACAGAACTTGCTTATTCATCCTTTCGGATATCCGAAATTAGACCCGAAAGTTCCAAACACATCTAGGCACGTTTTATCATATGATCTGGACATGCCCACGTATGCAAGGTTTTTGGTCACAAGTGCTGACCTTTCTCCACGATCACATGGGCGACCTGTGGGACTAGACCCAAATGTGTATTCTAGTATAATAAGTCATATTCAAGTGGACAGATTCCACAAAATATTCTTAACAAAAAGTATTATTCACAGCCAAAAAAAATGATGGATCCTACACTAAATGGACCCTACCTTTAGTCCCAGAGCTGGGAGAATAGAAAGCGAGATTAAACAACGAGGGGCTGTCCAGCCCAATATGAAAAATATTGGGCCGTTGGGAATCCTCCCATCACACATGTAATAACTAATGAGGTATACATGAGGGAAGAACCAAAGGTAGAACAGCCCAAGAGTAAATCCACCATAAGCATCCAAACCGGTAATAATACAAAGGTATTAAGAGATAAGTGCTCTAAAATGCTTTGATATGTTTTAAAATGTTTATATTGACCACACAAACTAGGAAAAGTTGTTAGGTTTTTATATATCTCTATAATCACTTAGCCTAATAGCAGCCATTTTGTTCTTTGACTCCATTTGTATTCATATTATTCAGATGTTATTGTTCTCGAAATGTACTAAGATGTTTTTCCCTTGTCTCATGGGGTAGATAATATTTTATTCTAAGGTCTTTTGCCTCCTACATTGGTGTCAAACCTGACTCTATCCTGCATTCCAATAGATGTTTTATTACATCATCTGCAGACACAAAGTCTGGCAAGCCCCTTTCTCTGGCAAAGCCCTTTTTTTTGGTTTGATATATTCCAATGTACGAAATGAATAAACTGAGAAACTGGGTTTTACTGCACCTAACGTGTGGTGTAATTCTTTCTCCCAGGCTGAAGGGTCTCTTAGTGGGTCTAAGACAGGCATCAGGGTCCGGCGTGACTAGTGCAGGATATTTATTCTAACAACTGGTGTCAGTAAGTGGGGATACAACCGACAGGACCGTAAGTTGAACTTATTAATTTTAAGTTCTGTCTTGCTTGTTCTGTAACTTGTATCAGCACATTGGTATAGATTTTTAAAACGTGGTGGTCGTGGAAGGGCGGACGCATGCCCCACGTCTTACAGATGGGGTCTGTAAGTAGAATGCCTGCAGGCTGGGATCTGTAATCGAGTTACCGATAGTAATTATTAATTAAGGTTGAAAAAGACAGACGTCATCAAGTCCAACCTATTCACTTTTTTTTCTTTTTTTTTTTAACCCTACCTAACAGTTGATCCAGGGAGGCAAAAAACCCCAGCTAAAAAGGGGGGGATATTCCTTCCTGACTCACAAACGGCAATCGGAAAGTATCCTGGATCAACCAGATCTATATGCATTAATACCAGTAATTCTCAATATTTTTAATTTTAGAAACTTATCCAGGCCTTTTAAAGTTTTCAATGAACTTGCCATTACCACATTTGCTGTAAAGAAACCTTTCCTAAACTGAAGATGAAACTTCTTTTCTTCCAACCTTAAAGGATGTCCACGTGTTCCTCGATATGACCTATTAGTGAACAATGCACCAAGAAGTTCATGTTATGGGCCATTAATATATTTGTATAAGGTTATCATGTCCCCACGCAACCGCCGCTTCTCCAATGTAAACAGCCCTAACTTGTCTAATCTGCCTGCATATTCAAGCCCCTCCATTCCCCTATTAATTTAGTTGCCCTTCTCTGAACTGCCTCAATTTCCAAGATGTCCCTTTTGTATATGGGATTCCAAAACTGAACCGCATATTTCCAAATGAGGCCTTACCAGGCCTTGTAAAGAGGGAGAATAATATTTTCTCTCTTGAACTATTCCCCTTTTTATACAAGACAATATCTTGCTAGCTCTGGCTGTTGCTACCTGGCATTGTTTGCTACAGCTAAGTCTGTTATCTACCAGAACCCCCAAATTTTTTTCCATTACAGATGAATTTGTAACATGGGGTAGATGGCACAGGGATTATTAAATCCCAAAGCATCACCTTACATTATCCAATTGAATCTCATCTGCCATTCCCATGCCCATTTTGATAATCCATCTAGGTCTGCTTGCAGCACTTGCACATCATTGGAAGTTTCCAAAGCTCTGCATATTTAGTGTCATCAGCAAACACAGAGACCTTGCTCTCAATGCCCCCTTCTAAGTCTTTTTAGAGTTCTCTTAACGAAGTTGCTCCGTGGGTGGGATGTGAGGTGATATTCTGAAAAGTTTATTCCCCAAGTGGAATATAAAAAACTTGGTACTGGGTGTTCTAAAGAGTAAAAGAGAAAGGTAGACTCCCGCAGGTGGCGATCTGCATTTTTAGTTTTCTCTTTGGAAGGAGTTAAATGGGAGCGTACAAAAGATATATTTCCCCTTGATTGATAGGATCCTTATTGCGGGTTGGACTCGCAACTTGTAGTTGGACTACAAGATAATACTCCCGCAGGTGGCGACCTGCAAATAGAGAGTTAATGTTTTCTCCTTAACTAGGAGTTGCTATCGGCGTGAAGTTTAAAACAAGGGATTAGGGATGGGGACATGAAGAGTTAAGCTTAACCAGTTATAGAACAGACAGTGTGGTCCGGTTCATTTGAAGTTCGAACTTCTGAGATGTGTTTCTTTGCTAGCTAGCATTAACGGAACATTAAGAGACCTTACCTTGTATGTTTGTGTGTTTTATGTGTAACAGTTTGTCTGTCAAATTTGTTAATTTGCTGAGCTTGCTTGCTTTGCGCTTATTGTTAACCTTCTTGCTTACAGGATGGAAAGTTTCACAGTAAGGTGTCTGACCCAAACACGATAAGTCATTTAAAGTATATTAAAGTGTTTAATTCTAAGTTTACAGGTTTCCTATGTGTGGAAAAATACTGATAACAAGACTGGTACAGAAGTTCCGAAGAATTTTCCTGGGAAACGCCAGAGGATTAGGTGATCCGTATTGGTGGTACTGTTTATGGCAATCCATGGTTTGATAATATATTGGGTTGGATAAAAGATAATTCCCATTGAGGACTTAGTGTATTTTATAATCTAGTATAATTAATGAGTGAGGTTAAATTTGGGTAATGCTGGCTTCACTTAGAATGTTTTCTATTATAAATTTATTTTCCTTTCTGGATTTTCAGGTACCATCAAAAACAACTTAGACAAATTTTGGCCTATCATACAGGAAAACCCTAACCTAGGGATTCTCACTAAATCTAAGCCACGATGTATCTATAAAAAAGGTAAATCTTTATACTCACAACTTGGTCAGGTGACCCTGTTTCCAAATACAAAAAAAACTCAATTTGTATTTTCACAAAAAAAAAAAGGCTGTTATCGCTGTTAACAATTGTAACGTTTGTAATTCCCTTATGTGGGACCTACATTCCACCACCAACACACAGGTAAAGCCTTTACCTTCGAGGGTATCTTAACTGCAATACTGATTTCTGCATTTACCTACTCAAATGCCCTTGCTCCCTTATCTACATTGGGAAGACCATTGGCCCTTTTTAAAAAGAGGTTTCAACGCCATCGCAGCGATATAAAACTGGCATTGCAGAAAAAACCTTCAGAGATCCCCCCTGGTAAAAAACAATAGATGATACACTGTGGTACTCATTTCCTTAAGTGCGACACCTTGTGTCCGACTTAAAAGGTATGGTCATTGACCAATACCCCCGCAAATCGGGGTGGGGATAGGCATAATTACTATTAAGAAGGGAATCCTTCTGGATTTTCACTTGGATGCATTGCATCCTAAAGGTTAAACTGGTATCTTGGTTGTCATGCTTCTTGCCTAAAAGATGATCTTGTATATATTTAATTTTCCTCACTTTGTTTTTGTGTTATGATATTTTGTTTATTTCTTTCCTTACTATCACCACTAGGTGGGTACTAGTGATTCACTTCCTGTATCTATATAAGACGCACAATGTTCATTTGTATTGATTGATCTGAAGAAGGTACAGCTCACGTTACGAAACGTTACACTTGTGTGTACTCTGGTAGCAACAAAAATAATACACAGACATTTAAGACTGATGTGCATGGTGTTTATTCCTTTTCTGGATTTTTCAAGTAAGGTAAAATTCTGTGTCTAACCATTATCTGTCTACATTCCTGACACCCCACTTTCCCCCCTCCCTCCCTTCCCCCTCCTTCTTTTCTTTTGCTTGTAGAAAACGAAAGTAGATTTCATGTGTAACTAGTTTTAGTGGGACTTATATAATTGCATAGTGATTTTAATTGTTTTGCAACTGCACGTGTACAGTTTAAGGAAAATAAAAAGTGTTAGATTGTGTAAGAAGGTTCAAGAAGGTGTTGATGGAAGAGGAAGGTGGATAGGCAAATAGAGGTAGAAATGTCTACGGAAGTTTTTTTTATATTATAGAGGTTTTTGAGAAAGTGAAGATTTAGAAAGTGGTAGAGTTTCTGGTGGTTTTCAAAGAGGAGTTATCAGAATGATCAGTTTAATAATAGTAGATATATTATTTGTAATAAATTAGATCATTAGTGAGACCCGTTATATCCATATAGCTAAGTAGGATGTGAAAATACAGTCACAGATATCCTCTATGATGGCAGTTGTGGTGGATTTTTTTCCACAAGTGATTCCCTCGCTGTGGTACAGCTCATGGACAAAATGTGTAATCCTATTTGTGTTCTTCAGATATACAAGGTAAGCTGTTTAATTTTTTTTAATGATACAGGGACTGTGTGCTTCTCTATCAAAGCTTCCTTATATTAATGGTCCCTCAGCTGATTGCAAGCTTTTTTGTAGAGATTTATTGGGTTACCTGCAGAGACTAAGAATACAAAATATTTATCACTAATAGGGATGATGGCCTATTGTTATTGTCTTATTTTTCCTTTAAATTATTACCAGATTACCCCATTAACTTGATAATACAGGAATTAGTAAGTAACGTGTACTCAATTTCTTTAGTGGCATAACTTGTTGGAAGTAAAAGTTGATGTGTGTGGATTTTTTAATGCCCCTAACCCTTTCACAAGATATAATAGTAGTATTCTGCCCATGGTTTGTACCTTTTTAAAGCAATGAGTAATTACAAAGACTATCTTTCTATTTTATACCCCTATTATAGCCCGCTCTTAATACAGATAATCCCTATAGTTTTGGATATTTAAGCCCTTATTTGCATTTCTGCCAATACCCAATGATATAAAGTTGTTGATTTTAAGACACGATTTCCTTCTGCATGTCAGCTGGTGCTACGGCTCAGTCCCATTTCATGTGTCACTGTTTGACATAGAGACTTGGTGGACTTGCCAGTGACAGACTCTATGGCTCTCTGTGAAGTGTTAAAATAATAATGGATTTAGCCACATGGTTCTAGGATTATTAAAATATGTTAATTGTCAATAATAATGATGGTTATTGTGTATCCAGAGCATGGAGGTATGTAAAAGGTCTTCACTCTCCTAATTGTCATCAAAAGCTTCCAGAAATACAAATTGCAAAGACTCAGTTCAATATCTTGGTTGTATATATCTAAGGGTGAACAATTGGTCAGCCCCGCCAGAGATAAAGACATCTTGCGCTTCAAACACCCGTAATAAAGCTGAATTGGTCAGCTTCATGAACTTTTAGCAACAATGATCCCAGCCAGCTCCCAATGGGACCAAATGCTCCAAAAAGCACAATTAAGGGCATGTCACCCCCACCAAAACTATAATCCCCCCACTAATGGTCCCATCATGTAGTGTAGTTTAATACTTACCTCACATCCCAGCTCCATAAGGTTCTCCTGTGTCCCCCCCCAAAGTCCCAAAAACTGCCCACCAGGAGGATAGCAGAGTCCTATATGCAGCCTTCTCCCCTCCCTCTCCTCCCGTTTTGCTATCCCTCCCCCTAGCATAAAACCCCTGGGCCATGTAATAGAACAACTTCCCCCAGCCCCAACCACATAAAAATTATTTTTAGAAAGTGACCAGAACTGTGCACCTTCCCTCGCTCCCCCGGAATTTCGAGAAGCCGGCAGCCGCGTCCGTGATTGGCTGCCTCTCAGCCAATCACGGACGCGGCTGCCGGTCCCGCCCCTGCTTGCAGTTGTCTTGCAAGCAGAAGGCCGGGCGGGCAGTCGGAGAAGAGAGGGAAGGTATAGTGAAGAACTGGGGACTTTCAGAAATTAATTTTATAGCGGTTGGGGTGGGGAGGGTACTCTATCATTGGGGAAAATTTCATATTAAGGGTGGACATGCCCTTTAAAGACTGTCCAAAATCATTTTATGGACCACCAAAAAAGACAAAGAATGTTAAATAATTGTAATAACATTAACCTCTGCCCCTGCTCTGAGTCTTCTGAATTATGATAAATCTTTTCATTTGTATTGTAGAGAAAATTGTAAAAAATGGTGGCGTTTTATCACAATATCACAGAGACACCTTGAAAGTAGTCACTTATTTTTCTAAATCATTGGCAGTCACTTAACTTACTTAATGTTGTGCACCCTGCAGCCTGGTTTGTTACAATGGCCGTTGAGGCCTCCAACTCTATTTATTGGGTACGGAGAATGTTAAATTAACATCCAATCATGTTTTATAAATGCTAAAAGAATAGAATATGAACAATCCGATGCCTCACAGAGTATGAGGTTATTTTAAATCCATCATGGTCTTAAAAGTTAGATATATTCCGGTCTTAACCCATGGTATTATCCTTTTATTTACTGTATTAAGATACAGGTTAAATATACCCAAGCAATTAATATTTAAATATTGGTGTAGATCTCTCTCCAGTCCGATTTTGATTCTCTACCAATTAGAGCTGGTATGGTTGTGTTTGTGTATGTGTTATAGCGCTTCAATTCCCAGATTCTGTTTAAAATTAGTCGTTACGAGTTTTGTTTATTAGCTAATCTTTTCTTTAACCCGTACCTGTGTTTTGTTTAAAGTTTAAGCTGTTCACTGATTTCTAGGTCTGATTTTAATGTAGTTGGTTTTGGTAGAATTGGCAGTAGATAGTTTATAAAATGAAAATGGTGAGAGACTTTACATTAATTTAATTTGTGGATTATTATCTTCCTTCTGTTTTTAGTGTTTAAATGAAATTATTGGTGAGTTCTTTTCATGTTGTTTAAGGAAATGTTATCTATATATGTGTTAGTTGCTATTCTTTTCTCCATTTTTTTTGTTTTTCCTGCATTCCATTTTCCTTGAGAATGTTATTATTTCAATTCAAGTTTTTGTTTTCTCCGATTCATTTTTTTAAAGATTTTTTTTTTTTCAAGCATTGTTTTTAGAACTTTGGTCTTTATTAAAGGGCATGTCCACCCCAAAACTATAATCCCCCCAACTACTGGCCCCACATGTAGTGTAGTTTAATCCTTCCCTCACATCCCAGCTCACAGGGTTCTCCTGTAACCCCCCCCCCAAAGTCTCAAACTAACCACCAGGAGGATAGCAGGTCTCTGCCTGCTATCTAGCCTCCGTTAGATATTTGCCATGCGAAACTGCAGCCTTCTCCCCCCTCCCTCCCCCTCCCTCTCCCTCCCTCTCCCTCCCTCTCCTCCCGTTCTACATCCCTCCCCCTAGCGTTAAACCCCCTTAATATGCTGCCCCCCATGTCCCCCAGCCCCAACGCATGTTTTTTTTTTCAAAAGCTCCCCAAACTCTTACTTTACCTCTCCGCTTTCCTCCGCTGCACTGAATGACCGGCCCCGCCGCGTCCGTGATTGGCTGCCGCTCAGCCATCACAGAGCGGCTGACGGTCCCGCCCCTCTGCTTGCATTCTCGCAAGCAGAGGGCCGGCAGTGCGGCGGAGGATCAGGGGGAGGTAAGTAAGAGTTTTGGGGAGCTTTTTGAAAAGAAGAAACATGCGGTTGGGGTGGGGGACATGGGGGAGCAGGAATATTAAAAACCTATTTGGGTGGAATACCCTTTAAAGAGGGGATTACTTATAGAATTATGGCTCTTAAAAGTCTAGCCCCCATGTTTATGCCCAAATCTACTACAGGATGTATATACTTACTGGTGATTGTGGACATATTTAGTAAAAGAAGATGCTAAAACAGTTGCTAAAATTTTGTATAAGGAATTATTCCTAGATGGGGTTGTCCGATTAGGATACATTCAGATAAAGGGCCAGCTTTTATTTCAAAACTAATACAGAGATTGTGAAATTGATGTTGATTGAATAAAGTTTATCGTTTTTTTTGCGTTGCCGCGTTTTCAATAATTTTGAAAAATCGCAATCGCAAACGCAAGCGCAAACGCAAAAAAAACGCAGCAGTGTGGCCTAGCCCTTAGTGCATATTAAAATTGTTACTTTAAAAAGTGCTTCCTTTAGTGCATATTAAAATGTTTCTTTTAAAAGTCTCATCTATACAATATATATTAACATTGTTGCAATATATACAAATCTATACAATGTTAATATATATTGTATAGATGAGACTTTTTAAAGAAACATTTTAATATGCACTAAAGGAAGCACTTTTTAAAGTTACAATTTTAATACGCACTAAAGGAAGCACCTTTTTAGAAAACACGGGACACTTGAACTTATTGTTTTGATTTATAATGAATACTGGACACCTTTATTAATTAGTTGATATACTGTTTTTTAAGACGGTTTAAGGATTTATGATAACACAGTGGCACTTATATAGGCTAAACAATACGCCTTTATTATATTATTATATGATTAGTATGGCACTTTATAGAATACTGTGACAGTATTCTTTTTAAAGAAAGGGTTTTATGTGTATATGGATGTTATAGATGGTGTGTTATATACTCACAAGTAAATTATTGTATACTTTATTGCACAATTGAGTCACTTGATGCCACATCACAAGTGGGTGGGATTTAGGGTATATAAGGTGGAAGGGGTGTGCACACAGTTATACCTGAGGAAGGGGAATTTGTATCCCCCGAAACGTTGTATGTTTGCATTTTGCTGAAATAAACACTGAAAACATAGTAGTGTGCTCCTCCAACTTCTTTGCAGTAGCCTTTTTTTGCAGCCTTTTTTTCATGAGTGAACTTTATCCATTTCTGGAGTATACTGTACTTCATGAATTGCTTTTTTTATGCCTTTGTCCTGGATTCACTAGCAAGACTCACTGGCAAGTTTTATAATATGAAGACTTTTTTTTGTTTTGTTTTTTATGTGGGGTGTATAATTGTATTTTTAAATTAATCTGCTAAATTACATGGCTTTTTTTTTATTGCTGCTGTTTTATGAATTTATGCTTGATTTGATATGTGAATAGGCTGACTAGACTTTTTTTGTGTGTGCACATTTATTTCCTATGGTTGAAGTAAAGTTTCTGTTTTTCTTGAAACTTTAAAGGGCATGACCACCCTTTTTTTTTTTTTTTACATCTTTTGCTGTAGTGTAGGGCTCCCAACCCCAAACGCTATAGTAATTTGTCACGAAACTCCCAACATCTTTACTTACTTAGCCTCTCTCCTCCGACGTTCAGTCCCGGCCCTCTGCTTGTATGAAACTGCAAGCAAGGAGCCTGACTGGCAGACGTGTCCGTGATTGGGTGAGAGGCAGCCAATCATGGACGCGGCTTCTGGCTGTTCTGAACATCGGGGGAAAGAGGCAATGTAAGTACAGATCGGGGGAGTTTTGCTGGAAATAACTATGGGGGTTGGGGGCCCTACACTGCAGAAAAGGATTTACACAAGGGAGGGCTGCACTGAGCATGTGCAAATTCTATATCCTATATGGACTCGGCCAGGCTCCTGGTGGTCAGTTTTCTGGACTTTGGAGGGAAATTACAGGAGAACTGTTTGGAGCAGGGATGTGTGGTATGGATTTTACTACACTACACAGTGTTAAATTATAGTTTTGGGGGTGGACATGCCCTTTTTAAAAGTTTCTGGTGCAAAGTGGTTAGGCCACTTTTAGGAATCATTAGTAGTACCACATACTAGGTACATTTTAGCAAATCCCAGACAAACTGGAGCTGACTCTTGTCTCTGCCTATTGTTTCTTTTTCAGCCTAATACCTGGTGTAGGCTACATTTGGGCGACACAGTTTGTACCAGTTATACCACTGTATCCAGAATCGCTTCCCTCTGTAAATATCTATAGATGTATTTTGGGCTCTGCTAATAGAACTGCCTCCTAGTTAAAGAGCAAAAAAAACCCTAGAATTTAACCCACTACTGGCCCCACTGTGTAGTGTAGAAAAATCCTTACCATACATCCCTGCTCCAAATGGCTGCCCTGCAATGTGCCTACAAAGTCCAGAAAACTGACCAGCAGGAGCCTGGCCAAGTCCCATTCTGTCTCTGCCTCCTGTCTCTCCTCTGGGAGAATTTGCACATGCTCAGTGCAGACCTCCCCCCCCCCCTCCCGTTTGCTCTCCCTCCCCCTAGTGTAAAACCCAATTTCTGTAGTGTAGGGCTTCCAACCTCAAACACTAGAAATTTGGCTAAAAACTCGATCGTTACTTATATTGCCTCTCTCCTCCAACGTTCTGTACAGTCGGAAGCCGCATCTGTGATTGGCTGCCTATCAGCAAGCAGAGGGACGTGACAGAACATCGGAGGAGAGAGACAAAGTAAGTAATGATTGGGGGAGTTTTTAGACAAATTACTATGGTGGGTGGGGGAAAAAAATTATAAATAGGGTGGACATGCCCTTTAACACCATGAGAGGCATAATTGTCTTCCAAAGAAAAGAATGCCAACTATATGCCAACCAATGCTAACTATACAGTGGCAGTGCATTGGTTTATTGCTGTTGTTTAAAAGGAAATTAAACCATAATATACAGGGGGCGTGGCCTAGTGCAGCATGGTGTGAGACGTGTGTAGCAGGAGCTCCATGACTAACATCTGATAAATCAGCCGTTCTAGAGGGGCCAACTAAACCAAACCAGCTCTAAACATAGCCAAAACTTATATAACGTAGCAGCAAGATGCCGCCACCCAAAAAGTCCCAAGGCGCCCTGAATAAGTTGGTAAAGTTCTGACGCCACGAGGAGGAAGGCCCACAACCTAACTCAGAGGCCCAGGAAGAACTACCTCCTATTCCAGAGACCGCATCACCGCCCAGGCGGCAATTGCCAATCCACACTAATGGCCAAAGTTGACGAAGTTAAAGTTGACCTCTCATGCGCCAAGACCTGCAATCACTACATGAACGAGTAAGGGAGACCTAGCAGCGAATAAGTAGCATGGAGGATCATCTCTCCCAGTTACAGAGAACCACCAAAAGTCATACCGAACTCCTGACAACCTTAACCAGTAGGCAAGATGACCTCGAAAATAGGTCCCGCCGGAATAACCTGCGATTTGTAGGTATACCAGAAAAGGCGGAGGGGAGTGACCCTGCTGCGTTCCTGGAGAAACTGCTAATGGACACATGGCCCAGATAAGTTCTCCAATATTTTTGTAATCGAGCGAGGACACTGTACCCCTCCAAGACCTCCGCCACCAGGAGCTCCACCCAGAACCCTGATTGCCAAAATCCTAAATTATGGCGACTGAGACGGCATCCTTAGGCTAACGAGGGAAACCGGTAACATACCCTATCTAAACACCCAGGTGGCGATATGCCCCAACTGCTCCATAGGTGTGCAACGGCAGAAGGCAAAGTTCATCACCGTGAAACTGAGACTTCGACAGATGCAAATACGCTAGGCCATGCTTTACTCGGTGCGATTAAGAGTAGTGGATGGAAACTGCACCTGCTTCTTCACATCCCCGGAGGACGCAGTTACCTGGATAGAGGGCACAGCAAGGCACATCCCGCAGGCAACCCCCCCAGACCAGGCCTGAACAGATTTTACACCAGGATTAATAGGGCGCATAACAAAGAACCCAATGTTACAAGATAACATTATCGCCACTATGGACTATGCAGATAACTAATATTAATCTAAATTCCTCAGAAAAACCCTCCCGCCCTATTGCCAAACATCTAGGAACTGAAGTAAACTGTTGACCTCATGCATGTACTTAAAGCCCAATCTACCCTATACCCGGGATCATAATGCAACAAGCACTGAAACCTACTCCCCCTCTCCTAGCCATCCTTCCACCAGTTCCAAACCACCCCCTTCCCCCCCAATGTCACACAGAATACAAAGAGACTGGAACTATTATTGACATTTTTCTAATTACAAAGGCCCACTCCAATACAAACCCTTGTACAAAGGGAAATCCACCAATGGAGTACTCACGACCAGATACTGTTATAGCAATATATCGCTAGAAGAGGCTTCTAAAATAGACTTGCACATATTCGGCAACGTCTGATTGGAACAACTACGTTTTTTAAAATTTTTTGTTTTTTTCTTACTGAGTTTATTATTTCTTTTCCCCTACTTTTACACTACCTATTTTTTTGATGTGAAACTGAACAGTTTGAATTGATAACTCACATAGTCTAAACATTATACCTCTCTGGTTATGCAAGTTCTATAAGTTATGTTTATTAATGTTTTTTTCTGAAAATGTTGCTATAATATTTAATGGTACACAAAACATTAGATTTGTTGAAAATGTTTTTATTCATGTAAGGTCAATCTATCCAAAGGAAAGAAATGCACCCAAGGGTCCGCCTCAGGGTCCAAGCAAACCAAAAAAGAAACAGGGACAATGGGCACTAGGTTATTAACATGGAATGTAAGAGGGCTACAAAACAGAAATAAACGGACATCCGTATACCAACACCTTAAAATCCACAAGTTACACATAGTGGTACTAGTAGAAACCCACCTAACATGGCAACAGGTACGCTCAATACAAAATCCATGGGTAGGATGGATTTACCACTCAGAATTCACCACTAGCTCAAGGGGAATAACCCTATTGGTGTATTTCGTACACTCCAAACCATTGCTCTTACTGGCATGATACACCCCCCCCCCACACACACACACACATTCACAATTTCAGTAATTCAGGAAGGATTACCCTACAGTGTAAGCAGTATGGTTGGGTGATTTCAACAATATAGTTATAAACTCCACCCAGTTGGCTGGTCCCCACCACCCCAACATATAACCAGCATCCTACGATGCCATGTCATGCATAGACATGATCCTAATAACCAAACCTTTAACTCCCTACCTAACAGATGCAGGATATTTGGACGGGGTCCTTTCAGATCACGCATCATGCTGGATGGTCCTAAACCTATCCCCACCACTACCTCAATGCAAGTTAAATCCATTTTGGCTGCAAATAATAGAACATGAAACAGATTTAAATGAAAGCTGGACTGAATTCTTCACCATAAATGAGGGAACTGCAGACCCACTGGTGCTGAAACAAACCATCAACAACATAAAACACCGCACTGTAAACGCAGAAAGAATGGCAATAAAAACCCTAGCAGATATCAACTCAAAATTTATACGATCCCCTACCCCAGAGAATGCAAGAGCCTTAAAACTACAAACTAGAATAACAGATGACATCCTAACACTAAAAGCCAAAAAAGGTATCCTATTTCAAATATTACGAACACAGAGAGAAATGCGGCAGGCTGCTAGCATACTACACAAATCAAGAGCATACACCCCCCGATAGTAATCAAACTGAACACGCCAGAAGGTAACCTACTTACACAACCAAAAGAGGTGGTACAATATTTGGGTCAATATTATCAAAAACTCTATACCTCCAGAAAACCGCACGATGACTCACAAACATTCACGTTTGTGCAATCCATACCATTACCAACACTACCCCCTGAAGAATGCACCAAGCTGGAAGTTAGAATAACAGAAAGAGAAATATGAAAGGCTATCGCAGCACTTAACAGACAAAAATCCCCAGGCATGGACGGACTACTGACCAAATTTTATAATCATTACGTTCACACACTGGCTCCTAGATTGTTAACAATCTTCGAAACAATGCACAACCAGAGCACCATAGCTGATTCCATGAAGAAATCGTTAATAACCCTCATCCCCAAGGCAGGGAAAGACCCCAAATTACCAGAATCTTACAGACCAATATCCCTCTTACAAGTGGATATCAAAATCCTAGCCAAACTGAGACTCAACAAAATAATTAATATACTAATCCACCCGGATCAAACCGGATTTATACCAGGTAAACACATAGCTATTAACACCCGACGGCTATATATAAACCTATGTGCCACCCACGATGAAGTAGGTACCTGCTGCATAGTGAGTCTGGACACCGCACAATCTTTTGACTCAAAAGAATGGAACTACCTATGGCAAACATGAAAAAATTCGGATTTAGCCCTAATTTTATAAACTGGATATGACTGTTATACACCAAACCAGTTGCCAAAGTAATGGCAAATGGGTGCCTTTCAGAAGAATTCCCAATGACCAGAGGAACAAGGCAGGGATGCCCACTTTCACCTCTGCTATTCACGCTTGCTATCGAACCGCTGGCAACACAACTTAGACAGGACCTGGTAATACAAGGCTTGCACAAGGGCCCATGCAAAGAAATTGTCAGTTTATATGCAGACAACCCCATATTATACCTCCCAAACCCTGATGAACCTCTCAAACGCTCCCTTGAACTAATCAAGTATTTTGGTGAATTTTCAGGCCTAAATATTAATTGGACTAAATCCACAATTTTACCCATAGACCCACACCCACCAACAGCCAAAGCGGATGAAAAAGCACTAATCAAAGTTAGTGTCCAAATTTCCAGATACCCCACTGATTACCTCAAGCTCAACCTAGAATCCTTCATACAACTATTGAAACACAAAATGCAAATATCGGCCAAGTTGCCACTAGGAGCAATGGGCAGAGCAAATATTATCAAAATGATAATTCTCCCAAAGTTTTTATACATTCGGTGGCACTCCCCAATATTTATACCACTCAAGCACTTTAAAATAATCAAAGCTATACTGAAACCCTTCATGTGTGGTATGACTAGACACAAACTGGCCTGGCACATATTGCAAAGACCACAAGAGATGGGCAGAATAGTACTACCGGACTTTGTAAGATACTAAGATATCGGAACAATAAAAACTTTTGACAACTTACAGACGGAAGTCTACAAATTAAAATGCTATTCAAATATTTACAAATCCGCCATGCTCTAGCCACACATTGCCCCCCAAGAACACCAAGACTGATCAAAAAACCCATCACATTAATATCCAGACTATACTCCTATATACTGTCACCGGCAACACACCAGCAAACCCTAGCCAAAAAGCACATATGGGAAGACGTGGGACAATTTGAGGAGGAAGAATGGGAGGAAGCCCTTGTCGCCCACAAATCCATATCCCCAAAAGCCACTGATCTCCTCACCCAACTCTATGTACTGCACAGAACTTGCTTATTCATCCTTTCGGATATCCGAAATTTAGACCCGAAAGTTCCAAACACATCTAGGCACGTTTTATCATATGATCTGGACATGCCCACGTATGCAAGGTTTTTGGTCACAAGTGCTGACCTTTCTCCACGATCACATGGGCGCACCTGTGGGACTAGATCCCAAATGTGTATTCTTAGTATAATAAGTCATATTCAAGTGGACAGATTCCACAAAATATTCTTAACAAAAGTATTATTCACAGCCAAAAAAATGATGGATCCTACACTAAAATGGACCCTACCTTTAGTCCCGGAGCTGGGAGAATAGAAAGCGAGATTAAACAACTGAGGGGCTGTCCAGCCCAATATGAAAAAATATTGGGCCGTTGGGAATCCTCCCATCACACATGTAATAACTAATGAGGTATACATGAGGGAAGAACCAAAGGTTAGAACAGCCCAAGAGTAAATCCACCATAAGCATCCAAACCGGTAATAATACAAAGGTATTAAAGAGATAAGTGCTCTAAAATGCTTTGATATGTTTTAAAATGTTTATATTGACCACACAAACTATGTAAAAGTTGTTAGGTTTTTATATATTCTCTATAATCACTTAGCCTAATAGCAGCCATTTTGTTCTTTGACTCCATTTTGTATTCATATTATTCAGATGTTATTGTTCTCGAAATGTACTAAGATGTTCTTTCCCTTGTCTCATGGGGTAGATAATATTTTATCTCAAGGTCTTTTGCCTCCTACATTGTGTGTCAACCTGACTCTATCCTCGCATTCCAATAGATGTTTTATTACATCATCTGCAGACACAAAGTCTGGCAATGCCCCTTTCTCTGGCAAAGCCCTTTTTTTTGGTTTGATATATTCCAATGTACGAAATGAATAAACTGAGAAACTGGGTTTTACTGCACCTAACGTGTGGTGTAATTCTTTCTCCCAGTGCTGAAGGGTCTCTTAGTGGGTCTAAGACAGGCATCAGGGTCCGGCGTGACTAGTGAAGGATATTTATTCTAACAACTGGTGTCAGTAAGTGGGGATACAACCGACAGGACCGTAAGTATTGAACTTATTAATTTTAAGTTCTGTCTTGCTTGTTCTGTAACTTGTATCAGCACATTGGTATAGATTTTTAAAACGTGGGTCTGGAAGGGCGGACGCATGCCCCACGTCTTACAGATGGGGTCTGTAAGTAGAATGCCTGCAGGCTGGGATCTGTAATCGAGTTACCGTACATAGTAATTATTAATTAAGGTTGAATAAAGACAGACGTCATCAAGTCCAACCTATTCACTTTTTTTTCTTTTTTTTTTTTAACCCTACCTAACAGTTGATCCAGAGGAAGGCAAAAAACCCCAGCTAAAAAGGGGGGGATATTCCTTCCTGACTCCAAACGGCAATCGGAAAGTATCCCTGGATCAACCAGATCTATATGCATTAATACCAGTAATTCTCAATATTTTTTAATTTTAGAAACTTATCCAGGCCTTTTTAAAAGGTTTTCAATGAACTTGCCATTACCACATTTGCTGTAAAGAAACCTTTCCTAACCTGAAGATGAAACTTCTTTTCTTCCAACCTTAAAGGATGTCCACGTGTCCTCTGATATGACCTATTAGTGAACAATGCACCAGAGAGTTCATTGTATGGGCCATTAATATATTTGTATAAGGTTATCATGTCCCCACGCAACCGCCGCTTCTCCAATGTAAACAGCCCTAACTTGTCTAATCTGCCTGCATATTCAAGCCCCTCCATTCCCCTTATTAATTTAGTTGCCCTTCTCTGAACTGCCTCAATTTCCAAGATGTCCCTTTTGTATATGGGATTCCAAAACTGCACCGCATATTCCAAATGAGGCCTTACCAGTGCCTTGTAAAGAGGGAGAATAATATTTTTCTCTCTTGAATCTATTCCCCTTTTTATACAAGACAATATCTTGCTAGCTCTGGCTGTTGCTACCTGGCATTGTTTGCTACAGCTAAGTCTGTTATCTACCAGAACCCCCAAATCTTTTTTCCATTACAGATGAATTTGTAACATGGTGTAGATGGCACAGGGATTATTAAATCCCAAATGCATCACCTTACATTTATCCACATTGAATCTCATCTGCCATTCCACTGCCCATTTTGATAATCCATCTAGGTCTGCTTGCAGCACTTGCACATCATTGGAAGTTTCCAAAGCTCTGCATAATTTAGTGTCATCAGCAAACACAGAGACCTTGCTCTCAATGCCCCCTTCTAAGTCATTCTTAGAGTTCTCTTAACGAAGTTGCTCCGTGGGTGGAGTGTGATATTCTGAAAGAGTTTTATTCCCCAAGTGGAATATAAAAACTTGGTACTGGGTGTTCTAAAGAGTAAAAGAGAAAGGTAGACTCCCGCAGGTGGCGATCTGCATTTTTAGTTTTCTCTTTGGAAGAGTTAACTGGGAGCCCTACAAAAGATATATTTCCCCTTGATTGATAGGATCCTTATTGCGGGTTGGACTCGCAACTTGTAGTTGGACTACAAGATAATACTCCCGCAGGTGGCGACCTGCACATAGAGAGTTAATGTTTTCTCCTTAACTAGGAGTTGCTATCGGCGTGAAGTTTAAAACAAGGGAGTTAGGGATGGGGACATGAAGAGTTAAGCTTAACCAGTTATAGAACAGACAGTGTGGTCCGGTTCATTTGAAGTTCGAACTTCTGAGATGTGTTTCTTTGCTAGCTAGCATTATACGGAACATTAAGAGACCTTACCTTTGTATGTCTTGTGTGTTTTATGTGTAACAGTTTTGTCTGTCAAATTTGTTAATTTGCTGAGCTTGCTTGCTTTGCGCTTATTGTTAACCTTCTTGCTTACAGGATGGAAAGTTTCACAGTAAGGTGTCTGACCCAAACACGATAAGTCATTTAAAGTATATTAAAGTGTTTTAATTCTAAGTTTACAGGTTTCCTATGTGTGGAAAAATACTGATAACAAGACTGGTACAGAAGTTCCGAAGAATTTTCCTGGGAAACGCCAGAGGATTAGGTGATCCGTATTGGTGGTACTGTTTATGGCAATCCATGGTTTGATAATATATTGGGTTGGATAAAAGATGTATATTCCCATTGAGGACTTTTAGTGAATTTTATTATAAATCTAGTTATATTAATGAGTGAGGTTAAATTTGGTTAATGCTGGCTTCACTTAGAATGTTTTCTATTATAAATTTATTTTCCTTTCTGGATTTTCAGGTACCATCAAAAACAACTTAGACAAATTTTGGCCTATCATACAGGAAAACCCTAACCTAGGGATTCTCACTAAATCTAAGCCACGATGTATCTATAAAAATGGTAAATCTTTATACTCACAACTTGTTCAGGCTGACCCTGTTTCCAAATACAAAAAACCTCAATTTGTATTTTCACAAAAAAAAAAGGCTGTTATCGCTGTTACAATTGTAACGTTTGTAATTCCCTTATTGTGGGACCTACATTCCACCACCCACACACAGGTAAAGCCTTTACCATTCGAGGGTATCTTAACTGCAATACTGATTTCTGCATTTACCTACTCAAATGCCCTTGCTCCCTTATCTACATTGGGAAGACCATTGGCCCTTTTTAAAAAGAGGTTTCAACGCCATCGCAGCGATATAAAACTGGCATTGCAGAAAACCCCTTCAGAGATCCCCCCTGGTAAAAACAAATATGATGATACACCCGTGGCTACTCATTTCCTTAAGTGCAGACACCTTGTGTCCGACTTAAAAGGTATGGTCATTGACCAAATACCCCCGCAACATCGGGGTGGGGATAGGCATAACTTACTATTAAGAAGGGAATCCTTCTGGATTTTCACTTTGGATGCATTGCATCCTAAAGGTTTAAACTGTAATCTTGGTTTGTCATGCTTCTTGCCTAAAAGATGATCTTGTATATATTTTAATTTTCCTCACTTTGTTTTTGTTGATAAATCTTTTCATTTGTATTGTAGAGAAAATTGTAAAACCATGGTGGCAGTTTTATCACAATATCACAGAGACACCTTGAAAGTAGTCACTTATTTTTCTAAATCATTGGCAGTCACTTAACTTAACTTAATGTTTGTGCACCCCTGCAGCCTGTACAATGGCCGTTGAGGCCTCCAACTCTATTATATTGGGTACGGAGAATGTTTAATTAACATCCAATCATGTTTTATAAATGCTAAAGAATAGAATATGAACAATCCGATGCCTCACAGAGTATGAGGTTATTTTAAATCCATCATGGTCTTAAAAGTTAGATATATTCCGGTCTTACCCATGGTATATTCCTTTTATTTACTGTATTAAGATTACAGGTTAAATTAATACCCAAGCAATTAATATTTAAATATTGGTGTAGATCTCTCTCCAGTCCGATTTGATTCTCTACCAATTAGAGCTGGTATGGTTGTGTTTGTGTATAGTGTATATAGAGCTTCAATTCCCAGATTCTGTTTAAAATTTAGTCCGTTACCGAGTTTTGTTTATTTAGCTTAATCTTTTCTTTAACCCGTACCTGTGTTTTGTTTAAGGTTTAAGCTGTTCACTGATTCTAGGTCTGATTTTAATGTAGTTGGTTTTGGTAGAATTTGGCAGTAGATAGTTTATAAATGAAAATGGTGAGCTGACTTTACATTAATTTAATTTGTGGATTATTATCTTCCTTCTGTTTTAGTTGTTTAAATGAAATTATTGTGAGTTCTTTTCATGTTGTTTAAGGAAATGTTATCTCATATATGTGTTAAGTTGCTATTCTTTTCTCCATTTCTTTTTGTTTCTTTCCTGCATTCCCATTTTTCCTTGAGAATGTTATTATTTCAATTCAAGTTTTTGTTTTCTCCCGATTCATTTTTTTTAAAGATTTTTTTTTTTCAAGCATTGTTTTAGACCTTTGGGTCTTTATAAAAGGGCATGTCCACCCCAAAACTATAATCCCCCCAACTATGGCCCCACCATAGTGTAGTTTAATCCTTACCTCACATCCCGCTCCACAGGGTTCTCCTGTAAACCCCCCCCCAAAGTCTCAAAACTAACCACCAGGATATAGCAGGTCTCTGCCTGCTATCTAGCCTCCGGTAGATATTTGCCATGCGCACTGCAGCCCTCTCCCCCTCCCTCCCCCTCCCTCTCCCTCCCTCTCTCCCTCCCTCTCCCTCCCGTTCTACTATCCCTCCCCCTAGCGTTAAACCCCCTTAATATGCGCTCCCCCATGTCCCCCAGCCCCAACCGCATGTTTTTTTTTTCAAAAAGCTCCCCAACTCTACTTACCTCTCCGCTTTCCTCCGCTGCACTGAATGACCGGCAGCCGCTCCGTGATTGGCTGCCGCTCAGCCAATCACAGACGGGCTGCCGGTCCCGCCCCTCTGCTTGCATTCTCGCAAGCAGAGGGCCGGCAGTGCGGCGGAGGATCGAGGGGAGGTAAGTAAGAGTTTGGGGAGCTTTTTGAAAAGAAGAAACATGCGGTTGGGGCTGGGGGACATGGGGGAGCAGAATATTAAAAACCTATTTTAGGGGTGGACATACCCTTTAAAGAGGGGATACTTATAGTAATAATATGGCTCTTAAAAGTCTTAGCCCCAATGTTTATTGCCCAAATCTACTACAGGATGTATATACTTACTGGTGATTGTGGACATATTTAGTAAAAAGAAGATGCTAAAACAGTTGCTAAAATTTTGTATAAGGAAATTATTCCTAGATGGGGTTGTCCCGTTAGGATACATTCAGATAAAGGGCCAGCTTTTATTTCTAAACTAATACAAGAGATTGTGAAATTGATGTTGATTGAATAAAAGTTTCATATCCCTTATTATCCCCAGAGTTCAGGTGTTGTTGAGCGAATGAACTGGACAATAAAAGAGAAACTTAGGAAGGCTACTGTAGGTTCATTCAGTAAATTGGATACTTATTTACCAGCTGTATTAGCAGAGATTCGTATGGCACAATTCTACATCCAAGTTGTCCCTTTCGAAATTGAATGGGTAGACCATTCCTACGCCTTGGGCAGTTAAGACAGGGACATTAATTACAGGTGACCTGGAATTTATCCAGGAAGCTTACGTGGCAAACTGATTGAAAAATTGAATAGCATCTATGGTGATGTTTCCCTTTGTTCTTTTCCTTTACCTTCTATTTCTCCGACAGGTGATGTGGTCTTGGTAAAGGCGTTATATCAACACAAATCTTTAGAGCCTCCCTATTGTTTCCCGGTGACTGTTGAAGCCGTGACTCGCACAGCTATCTTGGTTGAAGGCAATCCATCGTGGATACATGCTTCCAGAGTAAAGCGCGCACCGAATCTGTTGATTGGAGAACGAGATGACCACCGAGATGACCACCCAGATGACTTCAGAGATGACAACGCACCCACCCTTGAGGAGGAGGATTAAGATGAGCTCAGACCCCAAGCCGGTGGGGAATTGTAAACTCCAGATGAAATACATTTTCCTGACCTGTTCGTTTTTCATTTTATTCTGTGGTTTTTCCCATTTTGAGGTTATTAGAATGAACAGAGCTTCCCGCTCTATTGCTCCCCGTGTTCCATTGCCCCCAGGTACCATCTGGGAGTATATTTCAAAAAAGCTCCTAAACACAACTGACTTTTGTTTAGGAAATGTAAAAAGTGCTCGGTACATTAGTACTTGTTTAATTGCTATTCCAGCTTCGGTTCCAACCTGTCTCCAATACTATCTGACTGATCAGCACTATAAGATATTGGATCCCAATTATCTGGGAAGGTGGTGTAACCCGCTTAAATTTTCCAGAACACCTCAACAGACCTCCCGTGAACGAACTATAGATATGGTTATGATTCGGACTCAAAATGTTACTGCTGCTGAAGTTTGTTTCATTTTTGTTTGCCCTGCTGATGCAAAATGTGTTTCTGTGAACAATAACATGAAGTGTAATCTCACCTACCAAACAATATCAAATTATGTACACATTGTTTTTTCAGAGGGATGAGTTATGGCCTGTGGGAATGTTAGCTACATGTTAGCTACACCTGCTAACATTTCTGGAGGTCCTTGTGCTATCAGTAGATTAAGTATGGTGATAGTGCCAAGCACATATTTGCAATCTTCTTCTTTCCTCTCTGCAGGTAAACGTAATCGAAGGGATCTTATAACTATGTTATGTTGAAATCAAACGCAGACAAATAAGATTTGCTAAGATTGACATCTTTATTATACAAATGTTATGATATATATAAATAATGTATACGTCATTAAATAAACAATACCTCCTTCGGGAGGGGATTTAAAAAAAAAAAAAACATAATATACATGTACTTTGCAATTGTATTTATTAATCACGGTGAGGTGAGATAGCTTATTCCCACCTCCTTGTGAATAATGGAACGCCTGGGTTACAGAGTTAAACTTACATACCGGCACACCCATTGCGGCTTCTCTTCAGCCGATCATTGTGCCATATGCTGGAGTGAAGCTGCAATTACCAATAGGTAAGTTCATCTGTGTAACCTGGGCGTTTGCTTATTTCCACCTCCCTGTGAATAATGGATACATTTGCAAGGTACATTTATTTGATGGTAAAATGTCCCTTTTAGGCGGAGGCCACACTGTTTCTGAGCACTCCGGAAGCGCACACGTTTCTGGTGCGCGTTGTCGTGGTCTGCAAGTGCGCAAAAAAATGCAGATTGCATGAGCTCCTATTACCAGATGATGGTGCAGCGCACCTAGTGTGGCCCCAACAATTGTCTAACACTGGTGTGCGCTTTTTAACACGTGATCGGATCGCCTGCTAAAATGTGCAACTGTAGCCTAACAAATGACAAATGACTGTCATTCGTGGCAATAGGACCTGCGGCCGACTGCATGTGACTGATTGTGTGGTCCCATAGGGTACAGCACGATCACCCGTGATTTACCAACGGACCCAACCCACACCATCAGATATTTCCGGCCAGCTGACTGATCCACAGCACTATCGGTCAGTTGGCCAGAAATATCTGCTGGTGAGTACCCAGCCTTATTTATATGTTGTTTAATGGATACTTAAAGACTTTTGGGTTTATTACTGCATTAGTTAGCTTATAATGGCAAATGCTGTTACACTTGCCAATTCACTAACCACATTCATTATGTTTAAAAGATGAAACCTCCCTTCTTACAAACTTATAATAAATGCCATTGTATCCTCAAGGTTTAAGTTTCCTTAATGTATTTATACAAAGTGATCAAATCCCTCCTTAACCATATTTTCTTAGCAACTCCAAACACTAATAACCTTTTCAAGGTTGAAGGCTACACTTTTTTGGGAAAATAACCCAATGAGTCTAAATGGATTCTTGCATGCAATGCAACAAGACTATTAGTGGTGCTAACCAAAATAAGGTTATAATGACCACAGTTCGCCGTCAAAACTAGTTTGCCAAAACTTGCCCACACAGCCGTTGAGGTCATTGTAATAGAGATAGTGACAGCTATGAAAAATTCTTTATATTCAGGATTGTGATGCAATGAGACCTACTATCACTTAATAACATGCAATCACACTGAAAAGTGGCTCTCTGTGCATTGCCCTGTATTTCTTCTAATCAGATTGCTACAGCTCTTATCTCTGAATTCAGCAGCATGGTGGAGAAATCACATAGAAAAATAAATAAATAAATAAATAAAATATATATATATATATATATACACACACTAGCAAAAGTGTGCCCATTGGTGCACAATGGAAATTATGTGTGTGTATGCTTTGCTATGTGTGGATATAGTGGATATAGAATCTTTACACAGGTATATTTTAAACTGTTACTCAGACAGTCACCAGATTCCAGAGGAACCAAATAGGATAATCCTGCAGGTCTGAGAGTAGACCCAGGCAATCCTGCCACACTGTTTGGTTTAAACTAAACATGCTAGGTTAATACTTATTAGTATTCATCACAGCAAGTGCTGATGGAACCTCATATATTATAACAGAAGGTACCTCACAGCATCATGTTATTATAATAGATTTGCCGTAAAAATCTAACGTATAAACAAACATTTCTCATTTACTCTTTTATACAGATCTAATTGGAAAAAAATTGCTTCAGAGCAATTTTTAATAACTGCTTTTTATTTCAGTATTACAGTAAATCCTTGGGATACCCTGCCTGGCTTTACCACTAAGCAAAAGGCTAAGGACTTGCAAGGGAGCACCTAGTGGCTGCCAATTCAAATTGTTCTAGCCAATCAGTCCACTCCCAAGATACCCTATCAAATGGATCAGGTTTAAAAATAGATTTGGCAATTGGGCCTGGTAGAGCTACTGAGTCTAATAGGGGAATTTCATCTTCCGAATACAAGGACAGGAGGATTTAAATCAGCACCGCTGCCACCAATTTGTACCAGATCACTGCTTTATGGAAGGATTATGGGTAGCATGGCACACAGTGGGTTACTCTGGTGGTCTGGCACAAAGCAGACAGTGCACATAAACAGGTTCCCCACATAACATATGCAATAATCAGGCGTGTCCTTGTCTATGGTGCACCACTGGAATATTGACTAGGCCTGTATATTGTGTCATTGTAAGCACAATCTAGTTTCACTTTCTCTCCTCCTAGCCATAGAGAGCAGCCATGTTTTGTCTTGTATCACTCACTGATACCACCTGCAGGCTGGAAGTGGTATATAAGGAGCCTTGGTGTATATGTCCATTACAATACACATCACATCCTGTGTAGCAGACAGAAACTTTTTTTGGATTACACTTCCTTTCAAATGGAGCAGACACAGGGGTGGGGTTTAAGCTGCCATTTTGACCAAACCATGTTCAAATAGGGATCTCAGCTCTGTAAGTAAGTTTATGTATTTTATATATTTTATGTTGTACCTAATATAAGTCAGTGCTATTCTTTATATACATTTACTGATGGTCATTTAAATGGTAAACACACATACATATACACCTTTCCTATATGTAATATTATATACCCCCCACCTCAACGGTAGCTCCTAAAAACTAAAATATATATATATATACATACATACCGAGCAATGGAACCAACAGATAAAACAAATAAGGATCTGAAATTTAGATATTTTCTTGTATTTACTTACTTATATTGCTCTTGCACATTTGTTTTATAATCATCATTATAAGGCACTGTTGACAGTTATAATAAAATAAATCTATAATAAAACAATTTTAAAACCGTTCCTCTGTGAGGAAGTATGCAAATCCCCTGGTAAGACTAACAGGGAGATTCAATAAAAGTTATTGTTAAAAATAGTGCTAATTTTGCCAAACCCAATCAGATCTTATTTAACATTTGAAAGCTAACTAACTGGTTAGGGCAAAATTAGCACCATATTTAACGATAGGAACTTTTATTGAAACTCCCTAAATTTCTCGCTGAATGGTTCAATCTGTAATTGGCTTCAGATCAACAATATGGCATGCAATAGAAATAAGTAAAATATACATATTTAGGCAAGAATTGTGTAAAGGGCTGTTTTTAATGCATAAAAATTATAAACATCCTACAGTCTGTATAGAAACCAGTGCAATCCTAATATGCAATGTGCATGTTAGTCCTAAAGGCCCTTACAGACACTAACATGCTTATGTAATAAAAGTTAAAAATGATGTGATTGGTCTATGTAAATGTCCGTATTGTTATTCAATACGTGCTTTACACGTGTGGGTAAATCCTGAAAGCTGGCGTTAAATAATCGCACTATTATATATATAATTCAATATGCGCAAAACTCATTGAATTACTTATGCCGATTGCGCAGGTGTATTCAGATACCTGCGTAGCAAGCACAAGGAAGGAGTTTAAAGTCGCGATAACCGATATTAAATGGGTTAGCAATGCATGACTTTAACTCCATAAAAGAGCACTGCGCCTCTTGGTAAATGAGGGTATTTACAGGGTAACCCTTTTGAAATAAAAATATAACAAGTCATATAAAAGTGATACCTTTATTGGCTAACTAATATGACCATAGCAAGCTTTCAGAACATTCTAGTTCCTTTATTAAGCCGATTACAATGAAGCTGTGGTGCTCTCTGAGAACTGCAAGGCACAAACAGATGATAAATGAGGGTGTAAATAATGTTTCTTAAGAGAACCCCAATTACAGCGGGCAACAATCTAGTGTCTGCACAGGCTTCCCCTGATATCATTTAGCAATTGGCTTTACGCAGTCGCTAAAAATTGGTGGACAACAACAGTTTTCCCACTATGGAGAGTCTACTGCTTGTTGCCTCCTCCACATATAGAGACGGAATTAAGTATTAATTGTTCATAAGACCAATAGTGAATAAACACTGGTGTGGAGTTTAAAACTGGATGTTTTTCTGACTGTAAATAACTGGGAAACCTCCAAAGTTCAGAGAAGAATTTATACATTTTTATTTTAATTTAAGTATTTTGTGTGTAAGTTCCCTTAGCTTTGCTTACCCCAGCCAGTAATACAAAGCGAAAGAGCCGATAACCTCTTTTTAAATTTTATGTTGTCAGTCAAATAGTGCTTCGTTTGGCAGACCAGACTTGCCTGTTCTGTACTAACTAAATAAAGTCCGTTTTGCTATCAGAATGTGTCACCTTCTTTAACTAGACCAGACCAGATTATTACTATGTAATAAGCAATGTTTAACTTTGATTTAAAGGGCATCTATATTGAAAAATAAGTTATTTTAAATTGATCATAACTGGAAACTATAATTCTTCCCAACCACCACTGTATCATTTTTTTTTGTTGATCTGCCCTCTATTTCTTTAGATATCCAATCTAAACCTTCTTATATTTTAGCTGTCAATCAAGTTCCTTGCTCTCAAAAAACTATTCTTCTGTGAGTAGTTTTACTGTAGCTGGAATGGTAACAGATTTGACAGTTGGAATGCTGTATGCTGTGTGCAGGCTTGACAGTTGGTTTGTGGGGGAAAAGTCAGGTCGGATGGAAGTGGGAGTGGTTAAAAGAGGGAGGGGGGATACTGCTTCTAAACAAAATGTGTGCTGGATTGAAGGCATGCAGCAACACACGCAAATCAGAGTGAGTGCTACTTACATGTATTCAATTATAGATGAGGCAAAGTCATTTTTTCAGTATAGTGTCCCTTTAACATTTCACAATAGTTAATGAAAAGTTTAAGAAATCCATTAAAAATCTTGAACACTTCATTTAAAACCATTTAGCAGGTCTGTGTTGATTTTTTGGAGGAGGGAAGTTGCTTGCGCAGATAGTAACAACTGGTAAAGCTAAGAATGTATACGGTACTTTTATTTGCCATGACAGACAAATAGATGACATTATTTCTGGTCCACTGATGACATGGACCACCAGGAAGAAAATGTCAGCTACTGCTAGAATCATTACAAAAATAGATTTGAAATAGTATAACAATAGAATACCCATATCGCAAAAATTTACAGGGTTATTCAATAAAAGTTCTTATCGTTAAAAATGGTGCTAATTTTGCCCCAACCAATCAGATGTTAGTTTTCAAATGTTAAATAAGATTTGATTAGCACCATTTTTAACAATTATTGAATCTCCCTGATAGTTTCTTAAATCTCTGATCTACATTGATAAGATTTTGATAAGCACACATTAAAATGGTCCATAGCGAAATAAGCCAGCTTTACCATGTACGAATGTATGAATTCATTTGATTTTCACTTCATAAATGTGTGACAAATCTGTGCCCATTCTTGTTTCTCTCTCTGCCATGAATGCAGACCAGCTCCCATGTTTCCTGTGTGTTTCCCTGCAGGGGACAGTTGCTTAGGTGACCAGCATTCCCCCAGCTCTTCCACAAGCTTACACAAAGCCGTCTGGTTACTATTCCTCACTATTGTTTACAGACATGAGTTACAAAGCGAAGAGAGAGGTGATGTACAACTGATACATAAACCTGCACGTCTGCTGGAGATTGAAATACAACAATACATATAGGTTTTCTTTATTTCGATGTAAATGAATTCCCTAGGTTTCCTTTTCTCTGTTTTTTTGTGAAGCTGCCCCACTCTAATCCAAATTCTGCGAGCAGTGCTGTGAATATAAAATCTGTCATGTACCGACAATGGAGGCTTTGTTTCCTGAAAGTAAATGGAGAGGACTGATGGCTTTATCACAAATTAATTAGGTAAGGTGTGCTCGCTTTATTTAGTGTACAGGATTTTGTCGCTGGTTAATATTGTGTTAACGTTAGCAATGCCACCTTTTATTCCCTGTTGTGTGACAGTTTGCTGCTAGTTTGACTACCTTCTGCATTTAGCTATTAGGCCTTTATAAGGGATTCCTTGTATTATTCATACTGCTACATAATCAGGGCCGTTTTGTGTCTGTTATCTTCATGTCCTCCTAATTATGCAGAGATACGGAGCATTCTGTGATGATAATCTAAATATGGTAAAACGTGGTGATTGGTTAAATGTACGCCTGTATTTTGGGGAGATTTATTTATTTGATCACTTATCTGGTTTGGTATAAGTAAAAATTAAAAAGAAACATTTTTTTCTAATTTGTGTTTTTTAGGGTAACCTGCAAAACAACAATGTTATTATTATAATGGACCTTTATTAATAATAACAATTATTTTTGTTGTTATTATTACTGATATTATTGTAGCATTATCCGTATTATTAATATGCACAGGTGAGCTTTACCCATAAATAAGTCAATGAGAAGTGGTGGCTATAAATACCCAGCAAGTCCTAAAATTAAATAAGCAATGGTGTTATCCATATTCTCTGAATCAGCGGCTACAGGTCCATATGGCAACAGACAACTATGTCTGATATATCACAACAACCATTTTGTAGTACTGCAAGAAAACACGGACCTATGTCAACTTACACTAGAAAATCTAGACATCCCTTTCACCATAGCAAACAATAGCAGTTATGATTTGTAGCATTTTTGACTACATTGTCAAAGGAAAGTTTCAACAAAAATAAAACGTATATAAATGGTGTCCAAGATGGCTTGAAGTTAGAGTGCTTTTGTGCTCTTTGCAAGATTGTACTATGATACAAACAACCTACCCTATCATCCTTGTTGGCTACTTTTATGGAAACCAAATACTAAAACCAGTTGGCTGCAATTTCCTTTTTCACCCCCATGTAAGAAATAATTTGCAATTCTTTATTGGAATGATTTAATATAATTTAACATATTTTTTGTGGTGGTGAATGTTCTAAACCAGATTTTCTGGCATTAAATAAAATAGACATGGCTCTAAACGCGCCGTGGACAATAAAACAATACATTGTTCTGATGGTTGTTCAGCTGACACTGAACAGAAATGGACTGGATATTCTTGTTCTAGAAAGAACATGCAGGGATCCATCGCTCCTTGCTGCATTCTTGAAGACCTAAATTTGGTGATAATTATATCATATTTTTTATTGATTTCCAATTAAGTAAAATGTAAACTTCTTTCATAAAACTACATTTAGATGAAACCTTTCCAATAATATATTTTAATTGAGTTACTGAAGAAGTTCCCCTTTGCACTTCAAATTTCTTTTCTTTTTATGCATGAAAAGGCATTGATCAATGCAAACACCTATTCAAACTCAAAATGTATCCAGAGGAGTTACAAAGTCACAGAGACGAGCTTTCACTGTAGTATGGTTTTGAACATTAAAGATACTGGGCCTGTCAGGGATCAAATTATTGATTTGGGGAAGGGAACTTCTGGCAAATGCATTACTTTAATTCCCAACTGACAGACTGCCGATTGCTGAATGGATTATTCGATGTTAGCAAGTATATAAGGCTGGGTAGACACAGAGATACTGAGATTTCAAATCACTGATGGTTATGGAAAACGTATCTGCAGTCACTGATCACAAAGATCAGTTGGTTGGGCTGAAAAATCTGCTTTTCTGTACCAAGCCTTAATGTGCCAATACATTAGAACTTACCTGCCCACCACACGACATTCAATCAAACCGCCTTTCCTGTTCTTCTTCACGACCAACATACAATCGAGAAGTTGCTCCTTGCCCACAATAGCAATTGTATCTTGCTCCTAAAGAAGAACTGGAAATACGGTTCCCGAACAATTGATTGAAAGTCGCTGGATTGGCCGGGGGGGGGGATTTTAAAGGTATGGGCACCTTTAGGCTAAAGTATATTAGTCCTGTATGTACCAGGCCTAGTGTATTTTTTTTTTAGCCATTAAACCAATACAGTTTTTCAGATAACAAGGATTTGAAATAAGATTATGTGACTGGTAGACCTTTATTTCCATGATGACAGATTTTCTCTTTCTTAATAGGGTTGTGAGATCAGTTAAAATCAGACATTCAGATGCCATCTTAGAAAAAAACACTGCTGGATCAGAATGGATACAGTTTAAATGTAGTTTGAATTAGTGCAATCTATTTTAGTTAGTGCAGACCTGCTAATTACAATTTTTTTTGGAACTCCCTACTATTAGGGCAAGGCCCCACTAACACGTTAATTTTTAACTCGTTTGCACATGCAATTTTTAAATTGTATAGAAACCTCAGCAACACCCCAAAATGTAGCGATTTTGGTGCTTTGCGCATCTGTTTGCGATTAGTTAACGCATGGGATCTGCATTTTTTTGCACAATCACATTCAATATCAAAATTCCCCTTATGCCCCTTATCAGTTGATTTTGGGGCATATTTATATGGTGCTTGTTTTTTCCTTTCTGGTGTTTTTTGCTGTTAATATAAGACTAACAAAATCGCTAAGTCTGATGATAATACATTGATGGTCACATTTCTAGCCTAGAAATAGGTTCTATTACTCACAGAAAGGTGTCAGTACATTACTATTCGCCATGGTGGGTTTTACAATACAAATAAGTGCCCAGATAGTGTTTGTTTTTCCCCTCAATAAATTAGTGAAAATAGTCTATCGATGGGTTTTCGTTTTTCATTCTTATCCATTGAAATCGAATAGGGGTCTTATTTCCACATGTACACAGTTGTCCCCTTAGTGTTTAACCACTACTGTTTTAACCTCTTAAATACCCACTGTAATGTTATCTATGTAAGTTACGGTAGGTATGTATATTGCCACAGCGAAAATCTTTGCTCCAATAATCAACATTTTACTTACCAACAGCGATAATGCTAAACGCCATTGTGAAGTCCTGCAATCTAAAAAATGTTTAGAATTCTAAATATTCCCCCTGGTGACTTTGTGAAAACTGACATAGGGGCTGAAGCAATTGTAGTAGTCCATTAACCCTTCTGTTTTTATTCATTCTGACTTCTGAATGAGGTGATATCTATAATGAAAGACACTGATTATGCTATGACTAATGACACCTTAGATACTTTCTAGTCACACTGGCACAATATTAGGTTGTTCCCTGGCCTGGGCCATTTATTTGCAACTTATATTAGCGCATTGAAAAATCAATTGATGTCATGCCCTTTTTTTTAGATTCTGTATTAGTCCTTCTTCTCAGGATGCACAGTGTTCCTAACAGTAATTTCTAATGATTGGTTATTGGATGGTTTAAACATGCTCAAGTAACTATTGAGACCCACAACCTCGCTTTTTAAAAACATGATGTGTGGCTACATTTAAATCAATACAGCTCGTATCATGCTTTTAATGTAAATACCAACCAACCTTTCTGGATGTTGATGTTAGATGTGATGGTTGTGTCTTGAACAGAAAGATGATAGCTGGATTGCCAGATCATTTGTTGTATCAGGGACTGCACTGATTGTTAAGTGATTGCAATAAGATTGAGGCCATACAGGACACAACACACAGGAATCGCGCACAATATCGCAAGCGTTATGACACGTGATTGTCTGCGCGGTTCTTGTGCGTTTTTGCGTGCTTTTAAACGTGAACAGATGCGCAATCGCATGTGCATCGGAAATTGCTGGAATTTTCACGTTCCTGCGATTTCCATTTTAGCAAAAATTGCAGCCGCAAACGTGAAACGCGTGCGTAAATGCGCGAAAAATGCACTAGTGTGTCCTAGCCCTAAAACAACATTAACTTAGCCATGCTATATGTGTTTTTAATAGGTGATCCTTCATGTCTTTAATTAACTGCTACATAGCCATGTAATATGGAGATTTCATATTCAGGCTTCACGAGATTGCTTTTAATCTGCCACAGTATCCTAGATATTACTTTCAATCTGCCTGGATCTCCTAAACATTACTTTAAATATGCCACAGTTTTGCACAGATTGCATTTCTTTGATATTATCCCTTTAAAAGTTACCCTTATAGAAACAACATAGTACAGAGCTGCAGAGGGAGGATAATAATGTAAACCTGATCTTAGCACAGCTCTATGCAATGCATTTCTCAATAGTTTACCTACCTGAAAGTAAATAAAACCTTCAGAGCAGATTAAAGGCTGGTACACACCAGCAACTTTTTCTCCTGGCTCTTCCAACCGGTTTTCCACCATGTCCAATCTTCCTTTCGTCCAATTCGGATGACCGGTTGGTCGGACATGGGCAAAAACCCAGGCGATTATTTTGGACCGATCAAGTGATACACTGAACTAACGGTCAATCGTACCAAAATATTGCAAGGCTGTGCTATGACATTCGCTACGAGTGAGCGCTCAGCTGGGGCAAATGTAATTCGCAGCAATAGTGGCCACGGCCGACAGTTTGCACAATCGATTTTATGGTCCCATAGGGAACCATGATCGGCCATGATTTACCAACATGCCCGAGCGCCCATTCGTCCAATCCAGTCACGGCTGCAGAAGAAAGCAGCACAGATTTTTCTTTACACGGCAAAGATTGGGCCAAAAAATCTGCCCATGTGTACCCAGCCTAAAGGACAATTATATTCACCTACGCCCCAATACTTTTCTACTCCGGGTCACTTGAAGCCCTTGAGTTAAGTCTGTCTTCATTGCTTTGGTTACTGGTTAACAGAAGGGAGATGGCAAACACGCAATCCAGTTTTCCCAGCTGCGGAACAATAAGATTCCGGCCAGACTTTTTTGGCCTCTATTTCCCAGCCAATGAGAAACTTGCTATATGGCAAACAAATGTTCATTTTGAATGAATCCTAAAAATTGTGCAAAGGAGGCAGGCCTATGAATAAAAGGATGGTTTACGCTGTAATGGGTGGGATCTAGGTGGATTAAGGGCATGACCAAGCATCCATACATGAACTGTAATTTTAATGGCTGGAACAGTAAAAGGGGAGTGAACGTTTTTTGAATACACCTCCTCCTCACCATTTATATTCACTGATAAAAAAAATTCCAACAAGAAAGAATTATTTGAAGTAATTGTAAACAACTATTTTCTTTTCAGTTTCCAAAATAAAAACAATTAAACTGCCATTTGAAATGGAAAAGTATGAAAACCTGGGACTGGTTGGAGAGGGGAGTTATGGAATGGTGATGAAATGCAGGAACAAAGAAAATGGGAAGATTGTGGCCATAAAAAAATTTTTTGAAAGCGAAGATGAAAAGATGGTTAAGAAGATTGCAATGAGGGAGATAAAATTGTTGAGGGTAAGTAAATGGTTAATTCTTTTATTATATTTTGAACTCCATGTTGTAAAAATGGATATTTCACCAAACAAAACAGAAAAGTAATAAATAATGCTTAATAATAATGTTAATGACGAAGGCATAATGCTTTAAGATCTGTTTCACCCTACCTTTCAAAACTTGCAGTGTTATTCAATAAAAGTTCTTATTGTTAAAAATGGTGCTAATTTTGTCCCAACCAATCAGATATTAGCTTTCAAATAGTACATAACATCTGATTGGTTGGGGCAAAATTTGCACCATTTTTAACAATAAGAACTTTTATTACATCTCCCTGAAGGTACATAGGTTAAATTTTCTGGTTAATTGTCTTGTAGACAGAAAAGGCTGTGCCTTTATTTATGTTGTTTATACCAGTCAGCCATTGTAACTTAATTAGAAGTTTACAGAGCCACTGAGACTTTAATTGAGATCAGATCTCATATAGGGAATGAAGGAGATGGCTTGACTATAAAAAAAAGAATATAAGTCTTTATGCAATTTTAATTATCAAAACTGAAGCTGAACTTTTACTGCTGTACTTCCAATAATTAAAAAAAAAAAGTTATGATTAAGTTCTCATGTATGTTGATATATAATATGTTACTCAAAAACATGATTAATACCTCTTAATTCACAGAGGTTTTAATGTTTAAAAGTGTCATGGTCACTATCCATGTAGAATACAGTACATGTGTTACTTCCTTGCATCCCAGGAAATATTAGAGGCTTGGCATCCATCAGCAGCATTAAGTTTGCACCTTTGCAAACATCCGTATGAAAGGCTCAGATAGTTTACAAACTAATTATTCTTTCAAAGGCAGCAGTAATGGAAAGAGTGTTGATAAACTGCATAAAATGTCAATTACCCTAATTAAAATCAGACCATGACCTGCTTTTAATGAATATAGCATGTTGGTGTATATGATATGACCAGTGAATAATGTATATGCAAAAACACACAATACCTTAGTGTTCGGCTCTATTTCACTTTTTTTTAATAGAAAAAGCAATATATAATATAACTTTTACAAGTGGATTATACAGTGAATACTGCACCCCCTATTTTAAAATATAAGGATACTAGCAGTTGTACCTGGTGTTGCCCATGCACACATGTGGGTATGGTATTTTTTATGTGCAGGTGTGTGTTTGGCTTAGATGGAATAAACAGGGATAAAAAGAAGTGCAAAGTTGGTAATGTACGTCATGTATTTAATAGTTATGTGTTGAGGAGGTGACATTGCTTGAGGGACATATAGTACACACTGCTTCTTGCTCTTAAAGGGCATGTCCACCCTTGAAATATTTTTTTGATATAACATTCCCCCTGTCCCCGCACTGCCAGGCCCTCTGCTTGTGAGAAAATGCAACCAGAGGGGCGGGACCGGCAATCGCGTCTGTGAGACTACAGGAGAACCATATGGAGCTGGGATGTGAGGTAAGGATTTTATAACACTACATGATGGGACCATTACTGGGGGGGATTATAGTTTTGGGGGTGGACATGCCTTTAAACCATGTGAAAATCCCTCTTCTCCTTCTCCTTGTGGGCCCCCATGGCCCCTCCCCTTGCAGTCCCCTTAAAAAAACCTTTGGCCCTTCCCATGTCTCCTTAAGTTACTGAAACTCGATCTCTAACTGGTTACTTCTGCTTTCTCCTGCACTGAGCATGTGCCAACCGCAGATTAGAAGGAGGAAGTAGTATTGTGACTGCAGATTCAGAACCTCCCACCCCCTAACTTTGTGATCAGTGATTTCTTCATATCATTGGCTGTGCAGCATGTACCAGAGGTGGTTGATGGCTCATTTTAAAGGTAGTAACCTGGCCTTTCATTTAAAATCAACTTGTTTGGAGACTGCAGTCCCCCTTTAAAGCTGGGCTTCATTTTTTGCGCCGTCTGAGCTCTGTGTGTTTTTATTAAGTTAGCATATGTCACTTTGTTTACACTTTAACACTTTATCCTTGCTCGAAGCCCACTTTATATTGACTATTAGATCCCAATCAATAAAGCTAGTGTCTGGTCCGAATTGAAAGTGCCATGATGTCTTTATTCTTTTAGTGGTAACTATCTGTGAAGTGTGTGGCATGTGGGCAGTGTGTGTCTGGTGCTTAAGTCCATGTAATGCAGGTAATTCCCATGTAGTCCATACCTCCCAACTGTCCCGGTTTGATTAGGTGAATGGAGGTGAATGTGATGTTGTGGGGGGCGGGGGAACGGCATTCTAGGGTTTGGACAGTCTGGGAGTGGGAGTGTGTCTCTGATGTTTCAATATTTGGGGGCATGGCCATGCTATTTAGGGGCGTGGGTATGATGCAATATTTGGGGGCATGGCCATGCTATTTAGGGGCGTGGGTATGATGTTTTTGGGTGTGGGTGTCAAGTTTGGGGGTATGCCTGTGATGTTTGGGGGCATGGACAGGATTACACCAGGTAACACATATAGTTTTAAATTAACATACTTTCTCCTGTCTTCCATTTCAGCCCCTACTTACCAATCTGCCACTTCCCCACTTTTCCTCCTTCTCCGAACCCTACTTACCAATCTGCCACTTCCCCACTTTTCCTCCTTCTCCGAACCCACATGCGCGAAACCAGTCACACTTGCGTACATGGGATCGCGGATCGGTAAGTAGTGTGATCTGGGCTTATTGGCCAAAATGGGAGACAGGAGCAGGTGCTTCTTAATTCCCCAGTTCTGTTGAGAGCATTGGAGGGAATGATTAATATTCTATACACATTGCTCCATCTTGGAAAAAGCTTTTTTAACTCCACTTTTTAAAGACATTATATCACTTATATCATTATATGTCACATTTTATCAAGGTATTTTACAGTTCATAAATCATTTTATTTTTGTCTTAGAATGGCATGAGCTATTTGTGAACAAATCAATGTTGCATTCAGAATTTTAAAAGGATATTTTCACCTGCCTTATAATAGCATGTTTATAAGCTAACTGTGTTATTAACATAAAATGAACCAACTACAGTAATTTATTGTTCTTTTCCCTGAAACAATTTTGTCATCAGAATAAGTAACTTGATCTGTTCAGGTTTGCTATGTATGTACAAATCCATCAACGGTGGTTGAAGGGGGGGGGGGGACCTTGGTAAAACATGCCTTGGCTTGTATGATAATTAACCTTGAGGTCAGTATGAGAAAGAGATGAAAAGTAAGTTATAATTTTCCTTCCACAGTAAGGAAATGTATGCTAATGTTTTACTGGTTGTGCATACTGAACAAACATTAACCTGTAACTCAGAGAATTTAGATTATGAGGAAGTAATTCCCAAACCATAAATTGGACACAGATATCATTCGGAATGTGACTTGAAGTCAGTCAACAGCTCAGTAATTCTGACAGATTTATGTGAACCAAAACGCTGGTGATTGATGGTGTACAAATTTAGCAAACTGTGAAACAAACATATTACATGAAATCTGTTCAGTGTTCTTTGTTCTGTATCATGTAAGTTTCCTCAGTTCTCAAGTTATATGAATCGACAGACTATAGGTAAACATGGACTAGAACTCGAACCCGAGGGCACTTATAAGAGCTGCGGGACCCATGAACGTCCGGCTGGGTTGTCGGGCGTTCGGCAATCCGCGAATGGACGATTTCGAGAATCTCCGCCTGTTCGGGGATTTTCGGAAGTGACTGTTCGAGTTTTGCCGGACGTTCAAAAATCTTCGAATGTTTGATCGAACGTTCGAGGATTACTGAAAACGGTACGTGGAAACCCTAATGTAGTGCGCGTGTGCGCTACGTCTGGTTTTTATGCTGTTCCCCACACCATCTCCCAGGTCCCAGGGGCCTGTAAGGTAAGTTTACACTGAAATATTTCGGAAAGTTCATTCAAACTTTCCAAACTATTTACCCCCCATTGACTTTAATGGGTCCGTTTTCGGATTTTCGAACTTTTTTAGAAGTTCGAAAGTTCAAAAAATGGACTGAATGTTTGAAAGTTCGGCCATCTCTAATTATAGGCAGAGAGAAAAAAATGTGAATGCCCGCATACACACTCTCTTCACTCACCTTATGTCTTTCTCCTAACTTCAACGTTTTCATTTCATTTTCCCATTCTAACTTCATCCTATAATAAGGAGTCTCCCTCCACTGGCTTCATCCAATAGTAAGGAGTCTCCTCCCACTGGAATTCAGTGAGCTCTCATGGTAGCTCTCGTTCTAGCTGGGTCGGGGCTTAAACGTGTAATTGACAAAAATGTGGAGCCAGATTCAGGCATCCCACCTCTCCCTGAAGTTCAGGGAGTCTCCCTGATATTAATAGCAGATCCCTGACTCCCTGAAATAATATACAATCTCCCTGAAATGTCTTGTTTTGAATTAGAGTGAGGGAGCATTAATGTCAATGTCTTTTAGTGGTTAGCAAGTGACAAAAACACTTAATAGTGACATTACTTGTTGTATGCATGTGTGTCTGACTGTTTTCATGAGTGTGTGTCTGTTGAGATGCATGTTCACGCTCCACTGTCAATCAATTTACAGCCTACCGATTCCCGCAACCTTATGTCTCACTCCCATATCCTCTAGTCTGTAAGCTCTTTGGGCAGGGTCCTTTCTCCTATTGTATCACGGTATTGCTGTAAGAAACTCCACACTGTTTACTTTTATTATGTATTACCTGCGTATGTAATATGTATGGCTTTGTATAACATGTATTACCCTGTATGTAATGTATGACTATGTAATTGAAAAGCGGCACGGAAGATGTTGGCGCTATATAAATCAATAATAATAATAATGTGTTTGTATGCAAGAGTGTCTGACTGTATACATGTGTGTGTCTGTATGCATGGATTATGAAATGAATTTTGGCAGGGTGGGATGTCTGCATATTGATCTGCTCTAAGTTTCATTCTCATTCAAATAGTGAAGGTTTCATTCACTTTTAGATAGGTACACTATAGAGAAATACATTGCATCACATTGGTCTGTTAGATTTCAGCAGCAGGTGCAGGTTGGCTCATTGGGAAAAACAATGAGCCAACATCATATCCCCATGCAATTCTCCAATGTAAACAGCTCTAATCTGTCTGCATAGTCAGAACCCCAAATTCCCTTTATCATTTTACTTGCCCTTCTCTACTTCACTGCTTCCATTTTCAAGATGTCCCTTTTGTATATGGGTTTCCAAAACTATATGTTCCCAGCAGGAATGTGCCTTTAGAATTACATTTCAGATCTTGCACAGAGCATAAAGGTAATAAAGCATTAGTCCCTGATACTACCAAAAAGTGTCCTGTGAGGAGCTGGAAACTATCGGGGCGATATTATTCTGGACGATTAGTGTAAAACCAATGCTACCCGATGTACTACGTTGTAATGGCAGGTTCATTGGTCAGTTTCAAAAAAAGCTGGATGAATTTCTGCAAACAAGGAATGTTGCAAGTTACTGGTATTGATACATAAAGTAGAGTTGATCCAGGGAAATTTCCGATTGCCACTTGGAGTCAGGAAGGAATTTTTTCCCCCTTCATAAATTTGGTGGGTTTTTTTTGCCTTCCTCTGGATCAACAGTTAGGCAGGAAATGAGGATGTTGCTAGATGGGTTGATGGGTTGGACTGGATGGACGTATGTCTTTATTCAACCTCAAATACTATACTATACTATACTATTATCTGGTTAGCGAGGGTTTAACACTTATTCTATGATGGCAGTATCATTTCCCAAACTTTTGGGAAATAGCACTGTTTAGCCAATGTAGAAAAGATTACTTTTGCATAAACATTTTGCTCAAAACCTAACGTCTTTTCTATGGAGGTGTAAGCCACACATCTTACCTAACTGGGATCCCGCAATTCAGTAAGTCTCACAAAGGGGTTTAGAGCATCGCAGGATCACGGTCAGGTAAGGCGTGTGGCTAGAATTCTAACAACGGCCCGTATATGTCTGATTTTTATTGGTCAATCAGTTACGTGTGATGCATTGTTTCTTTATTTGTTGCTTAATGCCATATACGGAAAGCCATACAAGCCTTCAAGATGCTTTGACTGCTATTTGTGTCTAATCTCTCATGCAAATCATATTGAAGGCAGTTTTGATAGATGTTTTGAAGACCATGATACCAGTGCATTATATAGTGGATAATGCACCCCAACTATAAATTATAAGGATATTAGAAGTCACCGAGGAGTTCCGTGACCATATAAAAGCATGAGGCCGCAGGCCGAGTACCTTTTATACAGGGCACAGAACTCCAAGGTGACTTCTTATATCCCTTTAATTTACAGTTTGGGTGCATTGTTTATTATAACCTACCCCTTTGTGGCTTCTGGTTTCCTTCTCCTCCTTTTATAGGGCTACAATCTTACAGTTCCTCCCACAGAAATTCACTACAGGGGTAGGTTATAAGACATTAGTCTAACAGACTGTATTAAACATTTCTTTGTATGTTATGTGAAGCCACCAGTGAAATTCAAATTAAAGATGATTATTTGATATAATAATAGTTCTATGGACTGAACCCAGTGGCCTTTCGCTTGTACAGAAAGTAAATGATCTTGTAGCCTCATATGGCTGAGATCTCTATTTAATACAGTTTGTAAATTAATTAAAAAAAATAGGCTATGGGAAATGCTAGACACAGCACAGCACACAGAACTAATTCTACTTATTGTTACAGCAACTAAGGCATGAGAACTTGGTAAATCTTCTAGAAGTGTGCAAGAAAAAGAAACGATGGTACCTAGTATTCGAATTTGTTGATCGCACAGTTCTGGATGAACTCGAACAGTTTCCCAATGGGTTGGATTTAAACATAGTGCGAAAATATTTATTTCAGATCATAAGAGGAATAGGATTCTGCCATAATCACAATGTAAGTAGTGTTTTTTATTTTTGTAGTTCTGCTTTGTAAAATTTTTTACTTATTCAGGAATAGTCCTGCTTTATTAAAAAAAACCTATGGTGCTTAAAATTAGATCAATAATGAAATTGATATAGTCGTACTCATACCTACTACTTGAATGTTAAACCATGTAACTACTTTGGCACAATTTTTATTGAAACTGAAAAGATCTTTACTTGCCTAATAGTCTAATGCATAATATGTATTGTTAGATGTGCCCAGCAGGAATGTGCCTTTAGAATTTCATTTCAGATCTTGCCAACAGAGCTTAAAGGTAATTAAGCATTAGTCCCTGATACCAAAACTGTCCTATGAGTTGGAAACTTATGTTTATGGATCAATTAGTTAAGTGTAATGAATTGTTTTTTTATTTGTTGCTTTATGTAATATACTGTACATATGCCATACAAACCTTCAAGATCTAATATTAATAATATGACTGACATTTGTGTCTTAACCATAATAGCAGCTCATTATTAGTATTTAGACTGTATTAAATATTTATTTGTATCTTATATGAAGCCACCAAAGATTTTTTTCAGATTGCAGATAATTACTTGATATAATACTAGTTCTATAAACTGAACCTAGTGACCTATGGGTTGTACAGAAATTAAACTATCTTGTGGCCTCAATATGTAATTTTGCAATCTAGATTATCCATCGTGACATAAAGCCTGAAAACATTTTGGTATCACATTCTGGGATAGTAAAACTATGTGACTTTGGATTTGCACGTACCTTGGCTGGACCTGGTGAGGATTACACTGACTATGTAGCTACCAGGTGGTACAGAGCTCCTGAGCTCTTGGTTGGTGACATCAAGTATGGCAAGTAAGAAAAACATTTTGAAATTCCAGATGCTGAATTTAACCTTTACTGTATATAAACAGCTGACATGTCAGGTTGGAAACAGAAGATAATACAGGGATCCACCCCACTGAGTTTCCCTTAGGTATAGCCATTGAGAAATAAGAAGTCAAAAATGTCTGCATCTGTACTTCTATGACTGTAGACTGTCAAATAAATCCACTAAACTTTTGACAATGTCAAAATATGGAAATGGTTAGCCTAGTATATATTTATTACTTAACGGGTATCTCCACTGGTAAAAAAAAAAAATGGTATTCAGTTTTATTGAAGAACAGGAGGTAAAGGAGCTGTGTCTTACCTCCCATTCTTCAATAAAACCTGCACGAGCAGGTAAGGAACTTGCCCAACCGTTCACTCCTCCGGCGTGTACTCTGACAGGTCCCAATGGACTGTATTCTATGCAGTTCCTTATGCAGTTGTTACTATTTCTGTTCATTTCAGTTCTGTTCTTTAGCTGCTATTGGTTGTTACATTGCAAGTGTGATTGTACAAAATGAGAGACGGAGAGAAAAGTTAAAGGGATTGTCCACCCCTCTGGGCAAAAATCAGTATGCTGTTCAAAAAAAAACAAAAGCTGGACTTCGTTTTGTTTCTAATCATTAATTCGGCTCCCAGCAACAGATTTTATACTTAAAAGCTCTGCGATCCACTGCCGCAGCTCTGCAATCTGCTCTTCACTTCACGTCACGGCCAATCACTGACTGCCATTCCTAGAGCAGTCTCCACTGCGGCTGCTCGGGAACACAAAAAGAACATAGCAGGCACAGTGGAGAGGGAGTGAGGAGACTGGAAGCACCAAAGGATCGCAGAGCTTGTAAGTATAAAATCTCTTGCTGGAAGCTGATTTAATGATTAGAAACAAAACGAAGTCCAGCTTTTGGCACAACATACTGATAAGGGGTGGAAAGTCCCTTTTAACATACCATTCTCTACCATTCTCATTTTGTGTGCACTGGGTACACTACTAGTGCCCTATGGATCTATAATAGTTTTTTTTTTTTTTGTCTAACAGAGCTGTTGATGTGTGGGCTATTGGCTGCGTGGTGACCGAAATGCTTACAGGACAACCTCTTTTCCCTGGTGATTCAGATATTGATCAGTTACACCACATTGTAAAATGCCAAGGTAAGAACATATTCGGAGTTATTCAATAAAAGTTCTTATCATTAAGAATGGTGCTGACTTTGCCCCAACCAATCAGATGTATAACCTCAAATGTTAAATAAGTCCTGATTGGTTGTGGCAAAATTAGCACCATTTTAAACGATAAGAACTTTTATTGAATCTCCCTGGTTGTATTTGGCTGAGAAATGCACATTAAATGATTTTATACCTACTTGTTATTTTACTGAGTTTTCTGAAAGATGTATCTGTAATAAGTTTACATCTCCTTGTAGTCTATCATTAGTGAATTGCTTCCCAACTTATGGCCACTGTAGAAAGGCAAGTAAATTGGTGGTAATCCAAAGGGGGGCTGTAGAAGAAAGGTTTCCATCAAACAGATGTCTGTGTCCACATAATCATTTTTTAAAGACAATTTAAACATTAAACCATTCTTGTTGCACCCTCTCCTATTCATTTGTCTTTCTTGTCTATCTTTTGGAATAATGCTTGCTTGGCAGAATTATCTGACCCTAGTGAGCAATTACAGTTTCAAGTAAGAAAGCTGTGGAACATTTTTTTTTTTAAATCCCCTTCGCATGGAGAAATGCATTATTATATGTAAGTAACAATCGTATACAATATTTAACACAATTATAGATTGTGTTTGCACAATACATAGTATTGTATAATTAGTGATATAAATGTGCATAGTGATAAGCAGGTTGATATCTAAATGTCATTCTTTAGATTTGGTAGATATTCTCTGCACTTCAGTAAATCCCTTAAAGAGACAGTTCAGTGGAAATCATCAATATTTGTTAAAGTGTTAGTTTGTGTAATGCCTTCTTAGTTATTCTACATATTCTCTTCCATTTTGAAAATTCAGTTGATTTCATACCCTTTGCTGTTCCCTGCTGTTGACATTAGTGAGCTGACATTTCAGGTTCTAACGGTCCTTCTTCTTCCCAGGATGCACCACTTCCTTGGAATGTTCCTAACAGTAATATCTACTGATTGACTGTTGGATGGGTCAAAGAAGCTCAGATCTCTACTGAGCAACTGAATCAACCCAGGCGCTGGGTCAGGGGCAAGACCATAACGGTCTCTACTAGGGGTCCTGCAAACAGGAAGTCAGTATTTCGGTTGCATTTATTTATACACAGACAAAATGTTGAATTGGCAGATTAAGGTCATTGGGATGAAAAAATACTGCTCTTTTTTCTGAAAACTACATGTATTTGCACTGAACTTCCCCTTTAAAGAATTGCAGAGAGATAAAAAGGAAGGGGAAAAGAACTGGGGAAGGAAGGAAGAAAAACATGGGTTGCAATTACCTGGGTTGGGGGGGTCGTAGTCTAAGCAGATATGTCACAACAAGTGGTCAGGGTTAAAAAACATCTATCCCAAATTTTGTTAAATTTCATCAGACAGCCTCTATTCAGGTATATCACTTTTATATAGGGGTGAAGATCACAAGTTGACTTCCATTTTAATATTGATGGGAGTTGTCCCTGTATCCATACCCGTGCTATTAACTTCTTAGCTATAAATAGTGTTGTACATTTTTTGTGAAACTGTCCACCTGGAGATGTTCAGTTATATTTAAAAGGCATGCCTTTGGGTTCATTCCTACTGGGGAGCCCAGTAGCTTTTGACTTTAGGGCAAGACCATAGCATATGGTAAAAAGTGCCTGTGCATCTCTGGAATTTGGGACAGAGCGGACTAGGGGTTGGGATAAATTTAGAAAGTTTTATTGGTGTTAGATAAGTTCTGTGCAGAATATATAATTGGGTCAATTTGCCAGTTGCCTTCAAAGAAGTATATCAGCCTACCTCCACTTCCCACATGTGTTTCTTAAATGTGGGAAGGTCCTGTGATGGTGGCATGGTGGAACCTGTAGATCTGACCCTGAGAGTAAAGAATATAGTCCATTTGGAGATAGGTTCACAGATTGCCCGTGGAAATTGGGTTTGGAACGCGTGCCTGTGGGATTGTCTGAAATTCATTAAGGTCACTATTGTTCCAGAGTGGGGTATGTATATTTATGGATGATGTATGCATTTTCATCAGAGCTATGTCAAGCTAAAACTCTTACAGGGCATTAGCTTGTTAAAAAGCGGCGTCTCAGTACAACACAATCTAATATTTCTGTCATGCTAAGTGTTGTAAAATTACTTAGCTTGTATTTCCAGACACTTAAGACTGGTGGTGTGTTTCCCTGTTAGTGCAAAAAAACAGGCTTCCATTATAAAACACTGGGCAATGTGACCAGTGTGTCAATGTGTCAACTGCAATGTGACTAATGCAGTTACTGACTACTCTATGTATTCCCCCACAGTTTATCCTACTCTTTATTAAAATATTCTCATCATATATATATCTTTATAGATGGAAAGTGTATCAAGGACATTGACTGTGGAGGGAGACTGACAGAGACTGACTGCATGAGTATAAATCACACCCACACTTTGGAGGGTACCCAGTATGAACCCGGCAGTTTTCTGTGATTCAATAAAGCTAACAATGAACTGCCATAAGAGGAGTTTGACTCTTAAAGTGAATGCCAAATAGTAAATGGTGACTGCTTTCATTTAGATCATATTCCTAATTTTCTTTATAAGCAAATGAACTATTGAATTCCCTTTTGAAATGTTTTACTATGCTTATAAGAAGGCACTTATTTTACAATGGGTAATATTTTTAAAGCCTGTTGTGTAAATGTTGCTGTTTTTTTATAAGGCATTCCTTATATACAGTAATTATGTGTTTCAGGTAATTTAACACCCAGGCATCAGGAGTTATTCCACAGGAACCCTATGTTTGCAGGCTTTTCTTTGCCAGACATGAAAGAAGCCGAATCTCTTGAAAGAAGATATCCCAAACTCTCTTCTGTAATAATAGATTTATCAAAGGTAATGCTCCACTGCATGTTCTCACATATATGTTTATGAGAGTGCACGTGCATGGTTGTGTAACAGTGTTGAAATCTGCTGACAGGCCACTCCACACAAGCCATCTTTTAGGCCATTCTTAAATTGAAATAGTTGTAGTTTTAGAGCTACATTGGATTGGATGAGGGGATGACTGCTTTAAACTTTCTATTGATTTATAGTAAACAGATTTATGGACTTCATTATCCTCCACTTGCAGCTCAGCACCATGTTGCTTCTATAAGCGTACCTATTAAGGGGGGATGTTGATGGGGATAGGGATGGGGATGTTAATGCAAGCTTCAAGGGCATTGAACTCAGTGTAGTTATACAGCATGTTAGGTCTTAAAGGGAAAGGTGGCAACCCTAGTTCAATTGTAAGGTATACATTTAAAAACAACATAGTGCAGAGCAAAATTAAGTGAACTTGATCTTAGCACAGCTCTGTATAATGCATTTCTCAATGCATGTTTAAGTTGGTGTGTGTTATGGGGGCCCTAGAAATTTACCCAGTATGGGGCCCTGAAAAGTCTAATGGCGACCCTGCTCAATAGTGTACATATTTAAAGAGGGAGATTTTAAATGTTGGAGGCAGGGTTTTCCAAATCAGTGAAACACGTAGAAACACCTATTAAAATAGGCCACAGAAATACATTTACGCAGATGATACGTTAATAAACAAACATTTGGTTGTAGAATGTTTGTTTATTAACAAACCTTCTGCGTAAATGTATGACCGTGACCGCACATTTACGGCCGCGATCATACATTATCAATTACGCATTGTATATCTAAATTGAGATACCGCACACGCGACGTTTGTTCAATCCCGCCAGAACCACTTCTCTCGATCTTCTATGTGACCGACATGCAATCGCAAAATTTCCAATGCCCCCCCTATTGAATTTAACAGCGGATTTTCGAATGTTCAAATTTTTTTGATAATCCGTGAATCCTCAAGCAGAACAGATTTTTGGAAGTACAGCCATCTCTAGTTACAATCAGATTCTTCCAGAAAGCATACCAATAATATACTTTCTGAAAGTATCTAATTGTAACCAATTCTGATTGGATACAATCAAATTATTTCAGAAAGAATCTGATTGGTATACTAACCAATAAGATTATTTTCCAATCAGAAATAGTTACAATCAGACTCTTTCAGAAAGAATCTGATTGCCTGTTCCCCACACCATTTCCGAGGTCCCAGAGCCATTTACAGTAAGTTACTGTATAATTTTTTACAAAAATTCCTTGAAAATTCATATTTCGAATTTTCGGAAATTTTCAAACGCAGCTTGAAAATACAATGCAGAAGCTCGAAAAAAAGTGTGATTGTGATGAAAGTAAAATTTTTTATAGTTCTATATATATGTATGTGTTCCCCAGACCATTTACCAGGTCCCAGAGCCATGTACAGTTAGCTACCATTGCTATTTTACATTATATTTAGGCAGATCTGTGGTGATTTTTGTCTCCCATTGACTTTAATGGGTTTTTATGCAAATTTTCTCATTTTTCCAAAAATCCGCAAATCAGCAGGCGGAACGGATTTTAGCAGTTTTGCCCATCTTTACTCCTTACCTATAAAAAGCTACATCAGACAGCTTACTTGCAGGTTTCACTCTCATCTTATGTAGGATAAATAATTTTTTGATCTTGTGTTTTATAAAGTAGAACTATTGGTTATTATTCAAGAATATACTTTTTTTCTGCTAATATTGTATTATTTCATCACTACTATCTATTATTATCTATTTTATGCAGAGCTGCTTAAATATTGACCCAGACAAAAGGCCATCCTGTGTGACACTGTTACAGCATGAACTTTTCACGAAAGACAATTTCTCTGAAAGGTATGTGATTTTAATATCCCTTTAAAGGGTAAATAAAAGTAAATAAGTTGGTAAATAAGTGTAAAAGCATATAGATTTAGTGGCTTTTACTCACACTCACATTTGATCAAATTACTGCTGTGTGGTATTGTATGGGAGTTCATAAATCTACGATCGCGGAGCATTTTACATTTATCATCTACTGTTCATTACCATTTTAATTACAATTACTACAACAATCATGTTTCTTATCTCTTAGATTTTCCCAGGAAATAAGTGCCAAATTACAAAATCTCTCTAAAGACAATGCATCACAACACAAGAAGTCTAAAAGCCACAAAAAGGAAAGAGATGACAATTCAGTAGAAAATAAATCTTTAATGTTTCAGGTCAGTGATTACATAATTGGAAAAAACTTAAGGATTGCAATTTTTGGTTTGTAATTTTTAGAATTTCTTAAGCCTTTCTTGGTCAACTACTGTATATTTAAACAATGAGTCTTGGCAGCAAAAAAAGCCAAGGTTTCCTGCATTAAGCTATGTTGCTATAGCTGGCATGTGTGGAGGCCTCTCTCATTGTTAAGTGAAATGCCCTGCCAGATGGATCACCTTGAGTGGAGGCCTGTATAACATCATTGTATAACATTGCAATTATAGAATACCATCTGCTTTATATATATATATATATATATATATATATATATATATATATATATATATATATACACCTATAACATATTTATTATAATAGGGTATGTGTTGGATCCTTCGCACTCCGTTACAGGTGACTCCGGCCTGGGTGCTGCTGTGGTAATATGTAATCAGTCAAGATGAAAGCCAGACCACTCCTAGGACTAACTAAAGAAGACTTTATTGTGTAATAGTAGGACTGTATAGCCTACGCGTTTCGGCCCTTATTTAGCGAGCCATCATCAGGGTTACAGTGCTGAAAAACTTACAACATTTTAAAGGTAAGTGCCCTCCCACGACACCCCCCCACCCACGCACAATGTCCCACCCCCAATCCCCAACAGGTGATGCTCCACTTCCCTACAGTTAACCCATTCCTAGCGTGTATAAGTGGTATATCTATATGTTGCGTGGTTGTAAAAAACAAACTCCACTGCATCAATATACATGTCACAGGTTAAATATAGAAATACTGGGATATAAGTCATATATATATATATATGGTGCGTGTAGTCACTTTATATCCCAGTATTTCTATATTTAACCTGTGACATGTATATTGATGCAGTGGAGTTTGTTTTTTACAACCACGCAACATATAGATATACCACTTATACACGCTAGGAATGGGTTAACTGTAGGGAAGTGGAGCATCACCTGTTGGGGATTGGGGGTGGGACGTTGTGGGTTGGAGGGGGGTGTGTCGTGGGAGGGCACTTGACGGCTTGCTGAATAAGGGGCGAAAAGCGTAAGCTATACAGTCCTACTATCACACAATAAAGTCTTCTTTAGTTAGTCCTAGGAGTGCTCTGGCTTTCATCTTGACTGATTATCTATTATAATATATATATAATATTAAAGTTATAATTTTTTTAAGTTTTCAGCTTTTAACTTCCCTGCCTGACATCAATGAAAAATATTGTTACAAATGCTGTTAAATTGAGTTTTTCCAGAATGACTCTTGACTAAGAAGATTTGTTTTATGAGTTTGATTTAATTTGAAGCAAAATGATTGTCTTGTCTATTTCTTCCTTCATTCTTCCCGTTTTTTCTGAGCTAGAGACAGGAAACAGGATACAGATTTTTAGACCTCATAGGGGATGTGTACTTTCTCCTATCAAAGAAATAGTTGCAAGTATTACAAAGTTGCCTGTAAATTTCTTGAATTTTCCCGCTAGCTTTTAAATCAATAGAACCTTCAAAACACACAAGCACAAACAAATACCCAACCAAAAGCACACAGAATTTCTATGAATGAAAAAGTAACTAGAATGTTCTGAAAGCTTGCTGTGATTATCTTAGCCAATAAAGGTATCACCTTTATACCACAGATGATACATTAACATTAGATTAGATCTGGAACGGTTATCATCTGTAACCACATTGGGGGCCCCCGAAGGACTCCCTGCAGAGGATACATCTTTTATATCATTTTATTTGCTTGCTCAGCACATTATTTATTGTAAGGATCGTAGTTTTAAGTCTGTCTATGCTTATCAGTTTTGTGATTATTTTAAACATAGGTATTTAGTAATTCAGGAGTGTGGGTATATGTGTGTATGTATAATGATAGTATTTAGGTTGAGAAGCGTGCTATTACTGTGAGTTGATGTTTTTATATACATGTATATTAATAAATGTTTCTAGTATATCTATATAAATGGTATTTTATTGGATATTAGCACGGGATAATATAGGTTTTTGCAAAGTTTTGTTTAAGTATAAGTTGGCTAAAGATGGAAAAAATACTGAAGTGTAAAGATTTATTTAGGAAATGCCAGGGAATGTATAAATATAATATCTATAATATATTATAATATCTTCTTTACCTGACTCTTGCAGGACAGCAATATAGACTGCAAAATAAAAGAAACAAAGCCTTCAAAACTAAAAATAATGAAAACTGATCCTGAGAAGATTGATGGATTTTCAAATGCTAATAATTTTTACAATTGCAGCACAAATCAAAGTAGGATAGTGTCACATGTAGCACTAAAGGAGACTGGGAACAGCCTGGATATACAAAAGAGTGCTGGAATAATTCCTCCAATCAGCTACAACTTTACTGCCGTTTCTCCTTATATGAATTCAAGCACTATCAACACAAGCACTGTCTCCAGCATAGGACACATAACGTTTAGGTACTGACTGAATACTTTGCATAATTCTTGTTTTAGGCTGGAACACGAGGCTCAGTATTTAGGTTGGGTCAGCCTGGTAAGATTGGTTGTAATTTAAGACACAATCGTTCATTCGTGGATGTTTTTTCCCACATTATTTTTATTTATCTTATTGCAACTTTATTTGTTCAATAACATCTTTGCAGAAATCTATTTTACTTTCAAGGAATACCCTCTGAGCAATTAGAAATGCACTATACAAGCTCATCATTGAGCTCACCAATGCACATGCTGTCAACCCTGAAAACATGTTAAAGACATGCTTTAGGCCCCTGAACTTACCATGCCCACAAGGATGATTTGGTATAATCATTGGTAATATTCACTGCATTTTATAATTTTTATAGCCAATAACCTACTGTTTTAAGACACCTTTATCATAAAAATTAAGATTCCAAGAGTACAAAAAATATATATTGTTGCTTCAAAAAGCATATACAGGGCGATGTAATAAAAGTTCTTATCGTTATAAATGGTGCTGATTTGTCCCCAACCAATCAGATGTTAGCTTCCATTTTTAACAATAAGAACTTTTATTACATGTATTACTGTATGTTCCTATGTCAATTTAACAGTTGACAATGCTTTATGCTTAGGATCGGGCTTAAACATTTTGATCTGTCCTAAACCTTTAAAAATAAAATAAAGGAATAAGGAGGGTAATTTTTGCTATATAAATAATATTTTATGAACCTAAATATCATCAGTCCCATCCATATCAATGAGTGATGCTTATTACATGATAAACCTATGCTAATTTTTCTTTCTTGTTTTTAAATCAAGAGGAGATGAAAAAAGTAAACTGTATGTAACCCCTCTAAAGAAAACTGGAAAACCTACAACAGGTAGTCATTATAATCAGAATCTTACTTCTTTGGTAAGTTTCTAGTGGTATCATTGTATAATCGTATATTGATTTCACATGTACAGAATGATATATTTTGGGCAGGGCCCTGTAGTTTAGCCTTCTCTAAAAATTTGTAGTTATACCATGATGATAGCATATCCTAAATTCTGATCAATACAGTGCTCTGTACTCTCAGTGTTAAAGGGCATCTATAGTGAGAAAATGAACTTTTTTTCCCTTTCCTTCCATGTGTTCTATAATTCTCCCCAACCCCCAGAATGTCTTCACTTTTTTCAGATTCCCTCTCTGTAATGAGATACACAAGCTAGAAAAATATGTGATTGCATTCCTCTACTCCTATTTGTACTGTCAATCAAATCTGTGATGTAATCCCCTGCTCAAGTCCCTCCATCCTCCCTGCTCTGTTTGCACAAACATAGAGATAAGAACATTAGCAGGGGGGAGATGTTGCTTTGACTGCAGAGATAAGGCTGCACTTGACCCCCCTTCTTGATAGCTTTCACTGATTGATGATGGGTCACAAAGAGAGAGATTGTATTGCAGTAGTAACTGTACTGTTCTCCCTTCTCTTCTGTGTCTCCAAGACAGCTTGGTTTCTATTGGCCACTGTGCATGGGTGTGTTTTTCAGGATGTTGAACTTTTAACTCCTGCTGCACATGATAAGTTTGTCGGGTAGCCGCAGTTGAGACATGGAGGAGGTAACAGAGGGGAGGGGGTAGTGCTACAGACAGGGCTGGCCTTAGGATAAATATCACAGTGAGCAAGATTTGTTACCGACGCCCAGTACCCCCTCCAAAATGACCCCCATGGCACAAAAAATACGCTGCTGAATGCGGTTTGCCTTGGTTTATTTCAAATCAAGTCTGCCACGTGCGCTCACCATCTTTCAGTATCTGCAGTGTATATATCATGTGTACATCCTTACGTAACCTTACGTAATGCACTAAATGCACAGACAGAACAGCACAGCATACAGACATTTTAAGTAAGGTTTACATATATTGGGGCATTTGATCTGCAGGACCATAACTGGGAGGGCTGTGGTACTGATGCACAACTTTGACCTACAGGTATGTGACCTAAAACTCCTGGCTGGCTCCCCCTTGTAATGCAACCTCTGCGGTTGCACAGGTCTTCCATTTCAAAGGCTGGCCCTGGCTACAGAGAGATCTGACACCATAGAAAAACAGAGTCACTGACAGAGATAGGATAAAGGCAACAGACAGAACACGAATTTAACTTTGCAATGTGCCAATGTGTTTTTTCACTATAAATGCCCTTTAATATTGTGTCTGAAAAAGTTTAAAAAGTCAGACACATAATGACTCTCTATACCTGTCAATTGATTCTTTACCTGAGACATGTGTCCCTTTAAAGGGTTGTGGCCATGCATTCCAACTCTGTACTTACTGTACAACATTGTATTAACTATAACATGCCCAAGAGATAGCAGTTATTGCACAGGTCTCTACTGGGGAAATATGTTTAACCAAAATGACTGTTCTTACTCATCTAGGCTGTATATAATATGCCAAAGAGCTAGCAATCAGTGCACTAGTCTGTACAGAGTATAATTATTGTAGCCTTGGTTATTCTAGTATGGGTTGGGATTCTAATCTACGCAATGGCTAATGCAAGATGGGGGGAGTTTGAATTGGGAAGGATGGTAACACCAGGGGAAACTTGCTTAGGGCAATAAAATGGGCAGAAATAGCCCTGAAGGCTCTATTTCTATTGGGTCCAAGTTGTGGGTTGTAAGGAGCCACGTTTCTCTTGCTTTTCTAAAATAATTACATTTGAATTGCATCCCGATTTATAACCCCAATTAAGATGTATTTTCCTACCACTATGTTGACCATAAAAAGCTATATAAAAAAGCGGTGCCGCATTTCCAGCTAAATTTGATTTGTTGCTACAAGCTACCCTTCCAAAGTTAAATGATGCATCCAACACTCACACAAAATAAAAAGAATAAATGCTGCATGTTCACTATACTTTTTGGTTTCTGCCAGCAGTGATATGTGAGTTTTGCTGCATATTTGTGTGAAACCTTATCCAGATGCTATTGCTGATGATCCTCCTTATCCCCATGATTAGCCTAAGCCACTGCTCATTGTGAAAAATACATTATAAGGGATTTTCTTGTGGTTAGTGTCCATAAATGACACCATATTACAACAAAACACTACCGGGAAGATGTAATACTTACCCTCCGTGATCCTCTTCCTGGTTCCCACTATTCAGTATTCACTTAACGTGATTTACGGGAACCTTGAAGGTAAGGAGTGCGGAGTTAATGCCTCCATTAACAAAAAGATAACATTTGATTGGTTGCTGCAGATTAAAATCACCAGCAAGATTTTGCACCTCTTATTGAATAATCCCCAATAATATATTTTGTAAAAGTTACTCTTTTTTGCTTTTTTTTAACTACTTAAAATACACTCATAAATCTCTCAATAAGCAGTCACTCTAAAAGGTTAACTACTGTTACCATCCTATATGCAGTAGCTTAAAGGGGATGTCCAACCTTAAAACAAAATTCTGGTGACTTGTCAGTTATCTGCTTGCAAACCCAACTGCTATTTTTACCAGTTTATTACATGCATTTGTAACCAGATATTTAATCTGTTCTGGAAAAGGTATCTCCCTTATCCCTCTGCTCAATGGACATTTTGTAAGCTTAAGCATGTGCAGAGGAGGCAGCAGGGGAATCAGCAGTCAATCATTTGTTGTATATCAGCAGTCACAGCATTGATTGACTGTATAGAGGGAGGAGCCAGCATACTCTGCCAGAATGGAGGCAATATTTATACTTAATTAATTGGTTAATAATACATCTAATAATGTGCTGAATATATTATTTGGGGTAGGTATCGGATATGTGACTAGTTTTAAAGGTAAACATGTCCTTTAAATGATGTATAAATGCAACTATAGTACTAAAGATTATATGCCACCTTTAGTATTGGGCTTATACTACTACAACTGACCAACATCTGGCAGATAGAGGTTTTTAAAACAAATGTTTCCTTTTAGGCTAGCCATACACGTGTTTTTTTAATTCAATCAAATTATTTCAATCAAATCACTTCAAAATGTATTTCTTTTTTTGCATTCGATCAGCCAAAAGTGATCGATGGGAAGTGAAGAATCAATCAAATTTTGATCAGGGAATTTCTGTCCAAGTATCTGATGATTTTATAGAAATATCGGCGGACTTTTGTTTTTATCATATTAAGAGCACACTTGTTGGAAAATCACTTAAGAATCGCATTAATAAAATTTGCTTTAAAGGGCAATTATAGTGAGAAAATTGTTTTTTTTTAATTTCTTCTAATGTATCCTATAAGTCATCCCATCCACCAGGGTACCTTTAGTTTCTTTAAATTCTACATAGTCCCCGAGATATAAGCCTTTGAATATGCTGTGATTTGTAGGAGCTGCTACACCTCATCTGTCACTCAAAGGCACACACCCACACAATTCAAAGCTCCCCTGCAGTACTGTCACACACTCTCTCACCCACACTATATGTACCATGTGCAACATATAGTCAAATGCTGTAGTGCTAAACACAATCAATAAACCATTAACCCAGCAATATGAGCATAACACACTATAAAACAGCCCCTCCCCCCCAAAAAAATCTTGTATACATACAAAACCAGTGACTCAAATGGAACACTAATAAAGTATATATAATACAGTAATACAGACTATATACCAAACAAGACACACAGTGCAATCTATGAAATATATAGACTAAAGCAACTGAAATGTAACAGGACAACAAGCAGTGTCATTGTGTTTGTGAAGGTCTCACTACAAGCTGCTGTTACACTGACTCTCTTCAGTGATTATGATCTCAGCTAAGCAGGGGGAGAGATATGAACTTTAGGTAAAAAGTAAATAACAATTAGCAAAGTTAGAGAACAGGCAGAGTTCAGTAACTTACTTGTAAAGAATCTCAGCACCACTTGTCCTCCTCTCTCCCCCTCTGCCCCTCCCTTCAGCATATTGCTACTTTATTCCACACTAGCTCTGGAAGGGAGGGGTCAACAGGATGTCAGCACTTCATTTAAAGTCCTTTCAACTGACAATGCTCGGACTCTGTATACAGCCCGTCACTGCTTGAGGGGGAGTAGACAGAGAGGGGAGGGGGACTACACAGCTTGGTACAAACTTCTGCCAGTGTGAAGAAATGAAGCCACACAGAAACATGAAAGTAAGGCAGCTTATACTAAGTGATCTATACATTGTATACAGACAAAGTTTTTTTTCCACTATAGTTGCCCTTTAATAAACCAAAAATCAATTCTCAATGTCTTTCTTTATTCACTATATTTTCAGTCAATTGTTTTATCTGTAAAACTATTGCACATAAATTTACCCATGTATGGCAAGATATACTATTTCCAAAAATTGTATTTTGCTTACAGAAAACAAATGTACAGAAGTCTGAACCAGACAACTGTCCCTGGGTTTAATAAATCTTTATTTCCCAGCTTTCTTTTAAATGTATGTTATGTAGAATCCCTATTTGGAGTATAATGAACATATGAAAAGCTCATATTTTTCTTTTATTAACAGATAGAAAAGAGTCCCCTTCAAAAAAGCAAGAAAAAATGGGATTTTCACAGAAGTGAAATACGGTTACCAGAACTATATTATGGTCATTTACCAGAACTAAAAGGAGCAGACAGTGGGACACATTACAGTGGTACGTCCATGTTTACTCATTTGCCCTTTGGTTTTAATTTACTGAGCAGCAGATAAAAATTAAAGGAAAAACTTAGTCAACATCAGAGAAAAACAGCTGTATTGTCCAGTATCAGAGACTGCTTTTTCCAGGAATGCTGAAACCTTGGAAATCACTCACCAGCAAAACTGCAGAGGCCCAACCCCCCAGAAGTTTGTTGCCATGCCCCTGACACACACCCTTCCCATGAAGGCCCGGAACCAGTATTTTTAGTATTTTTGCTATTTACGTTCATTAATTTTTTTTTTACATATTTCTAAATTTTCATTAAAATTTTTGCCTTCTTTAACGCTTCCTTTTCGCCAAATTTGGCCTTATAGCGAAATATATATATTTTCATCAAAAGCGGAAAAGATGTTGCAAAAAGTAGCACTAATAATGCTGAAAAAGTTCAGCTTACAGTATATGATGGTAAATAGGTAATACTTCCTGGTGGTTTTTCAAAGTAGTATTAAATTGGTTAATAGACACCAAACACCTATCATTGTTATTTAAAATTAGCCTAACACATTTGGTGTTTTTTTCAGCCAAAGATATAATAAATAGTATAACTCAAATGGTGAATTTTCTCTATTTCATTAATAGGATATGGTAAATAGTGTAAAACTCAAAAGGCAAATTTTCCCTGTTTTATTAATAGGATATGATAGTGTAAAACTCAAAAGGTGGTTTTTCTCTGTTTTATTAATAGAACATGGTAAATAGTGTAAAACTCAAAAGGCAAATTTTCTCTATTTTATTAATAGGACACATTTTTTAGTATTGCTTATTTTCAGCAAACTGCAGCTTATTATCAAACCAGTTCCATTAATATGGGAACATACCATAGTGCTGTGTAAGAAATAATCATGTCAATGGAACATTCCAGTAAGTAATGATGTTTGGCAAAATTCTGGTAAAACTGCAAAAAAGGGGAAAAAAGGCAAAATTTCACCTATTTAAAAATAGCTTTAATTTTAAAAAATGACAAAAGTAGCTTTGAAATTACGCTAGAGAGCAATTTCTCTTTTCGCAGTGATACCACACTTAATGCAATGAATAAGGCAAAAATTACCATCACACATCGCCACACACTTTCCGCAAAGGTGAAAGCGTAAACAAGCGGTTTTATAAAAAAGGCGAAAATAGAGCTATTTGTCATTGCAATGTCCTGCAATAGTGAAATGGCAAAAATAGTGATCGTTTATAAATATGCCCCATAGTTTTGAAGATATTTACATTTTTATGTGTGATATGGTTGCAGTATCACCAGATCCCCTGCACTTCCTGCTCTGAAACCATATGACAGACCCTATTCCCGTGTCTCCTCCTCCTTGTGGGCCACCATCCATTGCAGTCCCCTTAAAAACCCATGTGGCCCCTCCCACACCTACTTCAGTCACTGTAACTCGATCTCTTCCTGGTTTCTTCTGCTTTCTCCTGCACCGATCTTGTACCAACCAGATTAGAAAGAGGAACCAGTATCGTGAACTTCCCACCCCCTAACTTTCTGATCAGTGATTTCTTCATATCTCGGGCTGTGCAGCACGTAGAAACCTGGCCTTTCATTTAAAATCAACTTGTTTGGAGACCACAGTTCCACTTTAAGGTATACCATGCAGATTTACTAATTAAAAAAAGAAAATGTTTGCAAGCACAAACTTCAAAGGGTAGCATATATATGCAGTGGCATAACTAGTAGTAACTGCCCCCCAACATCTACAGTGTTTTTTTTGGGGAAGGCAGTATCTGTCGTAGAAAAAGTAACCCCCCCCCCGTGGTTGTAGAGTCTGATCCTTTTGTTATTCCCCTGCATATATGTATAGATAACTGCAAATGTATCAACAGCACTCCATGTATACCAGGGTGTAGATGAGGTGCACGCAAAGGTGAGGACAACCTGCATTCCTCTGATCCAAAGATAGAAAACAACTTGGTCATGCAGGTCATGTGAGAATCACATAACCTTGTCACGTGATCATATGAAGGGCATATATGTATAGATAAATGTAAAAATTGATCTAACCATAAAGCTTAATTGCCACTAAATTCTTTAAAGAAATATTAATAATTCAGACATTTGGGGAACTGCAAAATCGATCAGACAAAATACCTTAATCTTTCTAAGGCTAGGTTCACGCAAAGTTTATTTTACTAACTTTGCAAGCAATTTACCACCGTTTTTTTGCGGCTGCCTATAGGAAATTGCTGGAAGTATCAGTAAAATGCTGGCAAAATGAGTGAAAAATATGCTTGTGAACCAGTCCTAAAACTGTCCATACATTCTTAATGGTTGCAAGATGGTGAAGCTGATCTGTTTCCAAATGAAAACTTGATTGGGAAATCCGGAATGAATTTCGCCACCTTGCACCAACTAAAATCTGCAATCATTATGGGGCAGTCTATCAAACAGCAGGCCATACACAAGTAGATTTTTTGATGAACGCAATTGAACCAATAGAATTGAATAAAAAATAACTCACATGTTCCTACCTTTAGATTGTTTTATTTATTTATTTTTTTTAAATAAAATGTTTCACAGGAATAATGCAAATGCATACATTTTCCATGCTGCATTAAACTGTCAAAAAGGAATTAATTAGAGGTGGTTTTAATATAAATGGGTTCCAGGAAATAATTTAATGTTTTTCATTTCTGGCAATGCTTTTTAAGGGTATGAAATCATCATGTAGTACACGGAAAACTCAGCTTATTTATCATACACAAAGCAATGAATAAAATTAATTGTAATTTACTGGCAAACAGTGGAAGCAATGGAAGAGATACTGTCCTGCCATAATTAGTGAAAAAAAGTTACCCAAAATTATATTCATGCAAAATGTTATCATGTTTTATGGAGTATTAACCAGAGCCAGATTAGTTACTGCTCCTGCCTGCTGGTCTGCCATATGGTTCTACTGAAGAGATCAGTTGTTTGTGCTAGGAAAAGACTGGGGTGGGTAGTGAAGGAGAATGCAGGGGTGCCGTGAAAATGCCTGAAAAACGGGAAGGTTTGGAAATGTTGGGACAGCAGCTTATGCAGGATTTGATATGTGCCTATGTTGCCTTGCCCATTATCCATCTCTGGAGTATGAACAAATGAACTAGAAAGGAAAAGTTTAAGTATAAACTTTGAATTTCTCTCTAGATAGGAACTGCATGTTCTGAAAATTTTAAAACAATAATATTGTTATGTTAATGAAAGGTTGAAGTCTGCTGCTCCATAGATTGTTACATTGTATTCAGTCTGCATTAATGGAGGAGACTTGGTTTAAGTACAGTACTCACTATCTGGTTAACCCACTTTTTTTTGTTTATCATTCTTATGTAAGGGATATATATCTGTTTCTTATTATGTAAAGAAATGTTATTTATTTATTTTTTTATAATTAAGTAAACTATTTCCTAACTATAAGGAAGATAGAAAATAGACTTTGGATTTCCTTACTGTGAAATCCAACAACTCCCCCATTGAAAATCCTGTACTTGCCCCTGGGGTGTATGCATGTTATTTGTGTAGAAACTGGGAGGAGAAAAAGAGAAGAAAAATACAAAACACAACAAAAAAAGCTTTTCCAAGTCAAATTAATAATAAGAATAACTAATAATATTCAGAACAAAAAATGATTTAAAAAACTGGTAATCACGCTTGATTATGTCTTTGATGTATTTGATTGGTAAAAAAAAACCCAATACATGTCTATTTTAAGAGAGGAGGCAAATAATTTGAGAATGCTTCCACAGATTCAATAGCTATAAGAAAACCACACGTAACAGTACCATATACCCTCCCTGCATATTTGTGTATCTAGTCTGAAAACTGTGAGAGAAAATATGAACCCAAAAATAGGAGGAGGAAAGGAGAAGAAAAATACAAATCACAACTAAAAAGCTTTTCCAAGTCAAATGAATAATAATAATACAAAAGAACATTTTGAAAATCTGTGTGTTTGTAAGTGCAGGCGGAATTTGATTACATGTCCATTCAATGTGAATGGGCAAAATTTTCAAGCCAAATAAATTACTGGAGAAAGTGTTGTACCTTCTTCTTTAATTCTTTAATTACATTGTACTAAAAACTTTTGATGACCTGCAAACTTTCCTGATGACCTGCATATTAAATCTGTGAGACAATGTAGGACATGGCAATCCTTCCTGGTTTCAAAAGCTTACAATATATTATATATATTTATTTCTGTATATATTAATTATTCAAGCATTTTATCGTATTCCCCCTATTTTCCCCTAGCAGCACTAAAATCCCAAGTGGTTACAAGCTACATTAATAAAATTAAATATACAGAACACATTTTACAGTAAATATGGTGGAATGGTGGAAGCTTGTAAGCAACAATTTTTATCAGACTCACTTATTGTAAGTAAGCAGAGAATAATTAAGCAGCTTATTTACACTATACAGCATTAAACAACCCAATTGTTATTTGGTTGAAGTCACCTTCCTGGTAAAACACATTCAGGGTTATTCAATAAAAGCTCTTATCGTTTAAAATGGTGCTAATTTTGCCCCAACCAATCAGATGTTATCTTTCAAATGTTAAATAAGATCTGATTGGTTGGGGCTAAATTAGCACCATTTTAAACGATAAGAACTTTTATTGAATCTCCCTGATTCATTGCTAATGTAGGAGCAAGGGTTACATAGATTGAAGGTGAACTATACCAACCTTCCCTCTTCAATCCTCTTTAACACCATTAAAAGTACACAGAGGCCTTTTACTTGAATTTCAGTGCTGCTTTGGTCTAGCTCTGCCCCTTCTTCAGTCTGGGATCTGGCCAATGGGATCACATACATCTTGTGCATCACCGACAGAGAGAGGGCTGAGCTGAACCAGCGAGGGCAAATAATGGTAAGAAAAACAGCAAATATAGAGTAAATCCTGGGTGAGGATCTAATGGTTTAGGGTCCTCTCCCTGGGAACTTTAATTGAGAAAAGGGTGGATTTTATTGCAATAGTTCGTTAAAGATGTGTTTAGGCTGCTACACCTAAGTATTTATAAGTATATCAAGTATCAAAATTCTATATTATGGCATCTCAGAGATTCAGTAATAAAACCTTTTGTGTTATCAAAAAATTCAGAGTATCCCAAAGATTATTACTTGTTTAACAACATGAAAGATAAAATTATAATTTTGCACAAATACAAATGTACTTTTTTATGTTGCAGCTCAGAATTCCAAGCTGATGAAGAAAGAAAACAAATTATTGCAAGAATCTCGCATTCCATCTCTCACTCTGAATGACCTTTATAATCATAATGCTGCCTTGCCACAGGTTAAATACCGTAACCTATGCTATTAAATCCAAAAAGAAATATTTATTTTAAGGGGGAAAGTATTTGACAAGATATTTTATTTGCTTTTCCACAAAACTGAATTAGAGTCTGGAACTACACACATTTTTAAAAAGATGCATTGCTTTATTTTTTAAACACCCATATGAGTAGCCTAAATTTTGTTTTGTTAAAATATAATAATTCTGCTCCCAGTAAGAGAAATCGTACTAACCAGTTCCTTCTTCAAGCACCGCGGCTCTCTGGCACTTATGGGTAAGGCATTCAGTGTCGGCCGTGACATTGATGTCACGGCCAATCACTACCATTCCCAGACGAGCCTCCACTGCGACTGCTCAGAAACACAAAAAGAGCAGCTGCAGTGGAGGGGGATCGGAGAGGCAGGATTCAGCGGTGGATTGCGATCTTTAACTGTATGTAGCTCACCCCAAACCACAGTTTACTGTGGCAAGAAAAGCCACAGAAAAATACTTTTAGGTCCTTTATCTCCAATCAATGCATTATAGGAATAGTTCACTTTTCAGTGAACTATTCCTTTCTATTTGACAGTCCAAGAACAGTCCCAGACTGAAATAAGGGCTAGAGAATGACCGATACTAGTACCATCTCTGAGAGCATTGATTATGGTAATGTTACAAACCTAGGCATAAGGACCTAGAAGATTACGTCCTATCCCTGGGTACTAGCAATATGGGACATTTTCAAATTGTATTAAGGGTCCTTAAACCTTAAACCAAATTCCCTAAACAAAAACCTTGAATATACCTTATTTATTATTAACATAAAAAGACATCCAGCCCTAAAAAGAAAAACACACGACACAGCTTTTTTCGTGGCAAAAATATGGGAGGCCACTTTATTAAATTAACACAACATATATCAAAAAACACAATTTTAGAGTCCCCTTCTAAACTAAATGCGGTCTTCCTCCCCCATAGCTGATTGGTATTACCTGGCGCGATTAGCCCCAATCGCTCACCACACCTTGCCAGCTGAGTCCCCCTGCACATTTGCTGGCATTGATTGGTATTAACTGGCCTTTACAGCCCCAATCCCGTTTTCCGCGCTTGCCAGCTGAGTCCCCCTGCACATCAGCTGGCATTGATTGGTATTAATTGGCCTTTACAGCCCAAATCCCATTTTCCGCCCTTGCCAGCTGAGTCCCCCTGCACAACAGCTGGCATTGAATGGTATTAACTGGCCTTTACAGCCCCAATCCCATTTTCCACCCTTGCCAGCTGAGTCCCCCTGCACATCAGCTGGCATTAATTGATTGGCATTGCCAATCATTCACCGCCCTTGCCAGCTGAGTCCCCCTGCACATTAGCTGGCAAAACTCACACTCCCACCAGCTGTGTCCCCCTGCACCTCAGCTGGTGTTTTGGAGGTTTAGACAATCAGGGTTTTCCCTTTGTCCATACCTACCCCAGGTTCCCCATCTGGTTTGCCCACCTTCTTGCAACCTGAACGCAAAGCTCAGTGCTGCCGGTAGGGTCCCATACTGTATTTCCATGGCACCTCTTAACCGCTTTTGGGGGAGGGGGAGACCGCATTCCACCCCTTAATTGTAACAATTCCCTTTTTTCTTCAGTGACCTCCGAAGTAGTTTTCCGAAACTTGTACGTTCACATCGGGATGGGAGGGTGGGAAACAAAAAGACAGGTTAGTTCTGATTTTTTCTTTTTCACAGTCACCTTATATACACAAAACTCTCCCCCTTTTCCCCCCGCCAAACGCTAGCTATGCCCCCTCTCTCTTACCTGGCTCAATGGAGGTTTAATGCCTGCATGATCCTGCCCCATATCTACACTCAGTCGCAGTTGCTTTTGGCCTCGCTCCTTCCCTTTTATAATTGTTTTTTAAGACAGAACCATGCAGTTGAACCATTAAGGCTAACACTACACTGTTGTGTTTTACTTTCCATTGTCCATTCCTCTTTCTTAAATTGAAACATTTTAAAAACTGTTTTTAATTTGGTGGTTGGAGGTAAACTTTTTACATATATATACACATACATATATATATATATATATATATATATATATATATATATATATATATACAAATATAAGTGACACTCAAAAGCACACAAACTCACAATCACAAATACATTCAAGTATAAACCTGGGTGCCTCCTGTAGATTAATAAGATAGACTTCGGCAAAATTAAGGAGCACTCCAGGATTTCTTCAAAATAGTTTATTAAATATAGCACATAACGGCAACGTTTCGGCTCTGTGAGTGGAGCTTGATTAAGGCTTGATAAAGGCTCCACGCAGAGAGTGCTCCTGAATTTTGCCGAAGTTTATATATATATATATATATATATATATATATATATATACTTTTTTAATATTTAAGTTAATTATTAATTTTTTTATATTTGCAGGTTTCAGGAAATTCTCTGCAAGATATCCCAGAGACTAATTTTCCACTTGTAGATCGCTAGCAAAGGCAAATTACTTTTTTCAAACATTGGCAGAATTATGTTCTTTTATTCACTGGACAGAGCTAAAGGCTGGACCTCTCTAAAAAAAATAATAATAAAAATAATCAACTGAATGTCTAACCTGTAATATAATCACAGTGCTTGATTCATAATAGGTCCTATGACATAGCATATACATTTACATGCACAAATTGCTAGCTCCGCATCTGGTGAACTGTTATTATTATTAAAGAGAACCTACACACTTGCAAGGCTCGGTCAACATCCATTACCCTGGATATAGGACAATACTAGTCCAATGTACGAGTACATTTAGCTTTATTTAATCATAGATAATGAACAATTAAATGGACAGTCTTCTTTAGTTCACAATGTTTTCATCCCACAAGGACCAGCATGATTTTACTCCAGTAAGCCAAAAATGAAAACCTTCTACAAAGAACAAGTACTGAACTGATACATAAGGGCATCTTAACTACTAGACTATTGATCTGTCAAACCAATATATTTAATTTTTGTTTGACCATGATCTGTGAATACCACACAAAGCCCATTCAGATATACGCTTTATATTGCGATCACATTTGCTCACAGCATCTACTCAGATTTTATCACAATTCTACACTTAATCACTCTGTAATTAAAATAAATTTATAAAGATGTTATAAAGATTAATTTAAATTAATTTAAAATTAATTAAATTAATTTAAAAATGTAAAATTCCACAAAGTTTTGAGTAGTTTGGTAGTAGGACACAATATTTAATTATTTATTTACTGATTTATATGTGTTTTTACATTTAGCTGACAAGCATTTCAAATAGAGTTTGTCTCTTTCTGGGCCACAGGCTCACTGCACATGATTTTGCTTTACTGAAAGGCTTTATCAAGGAGATTCAATAATAAATATGTTGCATATACCAGACCCAGTGCAACCTACAGATTTTAGCTAGTTCCCTGGATGGAGAGGGAGGAAGAATTCAAGAAAGGTCATAATTACTAAATTAACATGCATAATTCTTCTACAATGTTGTGGATTTCAAATATTAAACATATTAATTCAGGCATTAGCATTGTACACATTTCCGACCCACCCGCAACAAACAGCTACATTGACTGATAGATGTGCATGTGTATGTGAATGACTATCGTACAAACTGGCAGTTCGTTACACGTGTCGGGCCTCATGCTTCTAATCGGACTAGTGTACAGACCTTAAAGGTTCATACACACGTACTATTTGGAACTGTGCCATGACCCCCAACCACAAACGGCCGCTTTGGGCGAAAATTGCACGTGTATATTTGTTCGGATGGGGCTCGTTCATCGATCCGCCTTGTTGAAGTCTCGCCGCTCTTCTGGGTGCTAGTAAATTTAAGGAGGTGATGTTACAGCAAGCTGCACAACCCTATTGCTTTTTGATTGCGTGAGCTCACAAAATAGATGGTATAGTGTGGAGAAGGACCTGCAGACTTCAATGTATATACTGTATCTTCTTTCCAGAGCACCAGGAAGGGTGCAAATTGTGAGGTTTAAAATTTGTTGTGGATGAACATGCTCTTAAGGTCAAATTTATATAAACCTTTTTTAGTATCAAAGATATAAAGAAGAAATAAACTTATTTTTTTTAAAAATCCTAATATGAAAGCTTCTATACATGAAAAATTCCTCTCTAATAAGTTTCATTTAGTAAGAAGGCTTTAAGGTTGTTCTTGCCAGCACAATTACAGCCCAGGTAGTCTTCAAAGCCCTCCCATTATTCACTGTCTCTATTTTCTATACAGCTATTTCCACACCAATATGGAAGACCCTAATAAGGCTTTGAAAGCTGCTAGTTACCCTGCAGTTTATTTACCAGCCAGCATGAATTACATATAGCCATTCTGGGGAAATAAAAAACAGATAATTTTACTGACATTTTTTTAAAATGCTAAGTATACCTAAGCTTTTGCATTTGCTCTGGTGGCTCACCTGCTTGTTTTAGAAACACACAGGCCTCAAGTTCAAATAACCAGACTTTTATTTTTTGTTTCCATTATGTTCCTAGCAAAAGATAAAGATTCTGCATTTTGTATTGCTTCACTTAGTATGTGAGGTGGGTTAGGGGTAAAAATTCTGCATTTAGCAAGACAAAAATTTCTAGCAGTAGCTATCTACTCATTAACAGCCACTACATTTGTGGCTTCCTGAATGCTTCTGCCTATAAAGAGTATATTGCGATTGGTTACATTTTATGTTAGCATTGTATTGCCCTTCCCTCTGGATAAATTAAAGCAGTTAGTTCAATAACTTGGCTAAATAATTTCAAGCCCATCACCCACTTCAAGGTTTGCTTTATTCTGCTGGGTCTATGAGATGCTGCTGCTCTTTTACTTGGTAGTTGGTTCTACAGTGGAATGCAGTGGTTTGGGCAACCTTGTTTATCATCATGATTTCCCTGTATAAATCGTTGGTTGTTACGATAAAAAAATGTCAGTCAACTACATTATATAGGAGACACAGACAGTGATATTTGAGAAGTGAAATCAAGTTTCTTGGATTTACAGAAAGTGTGCAATAATAGTTTAAACAAAATTAGGCAGGTGCATAAATTTGGGCACCACAAAAAAGAAATTAAATCAATATTAAGTAGGTCCTCCTTTTGCAGAAATTACAGCCTCTAAACATTTTCTGTAGGTTTCAATGAAAGTTTGGATTCTGGTTGAAGGTATTTTGGACCATTCCTCTTTACACCACAGACTTTCAATTATATTCAGGTTGGGGACTGAGATGACCATTCCAAAACGTTGTACTTGTTCCTCTGCATGAATGCCTTAGTGGATTTAGAGCAGTGTTTAGGGTTGTTGTCTTGTTAAAAGATCCAGCGCCGGCGCAGCTTCAGCTTTGTCACCGATTCCAGGACATTGGTCTCCAGAAAAGTGCCCATACACACCGTGCGTTGCAGGTGGCCCCAGTGATCGCATGTGTGTATGAAACTTTAATGTGTACCTAGCAACAAATCAGGTTTTATCTACTTTTATTCACTTATTTACTCCTGTAAAATGCTAACACCTGATTGGTTCTTGCACTTAATAACACAGGCAATCTTTTGAACCACTTATTTCATACATCACCATATATTTTGTACTGTTAAACAAGTCACACTTGTATGCAATTTTGGGCAACAAAACCTTCCTAAATACCACCAGAGCATGTCTTCCCACTGATTACATTCGGGATCCAGCGTTTCACGGCTTTGTTTAGGAAAACCAAAGGAAACCCAGGAGCGATCTTGTGGGTTCTCCTCATTGAATTTATAATAAGGGTTCGGTTTGGGATGGTTTCTGTCAGTATAGCTCTTTTTTGAAGCTGGGTACATACATCACATATCTTTGAAAGATGACAGACTGTAATTTTTCAAAGATCAGAGTACACACAGTCCCAATAGAGAGAACATTCAGATATGCATGTTTCCCACGACCGTGGCTAACTCCTATACTTTAGAACAGGGTGCCGAACGTAGCTGAGAAAATCCGGACATGAACTTTCACCGGCGTCGGCAAAGCTCGTTCGTGAGGTACACATCGCCAAGAAAGGGGTGATTCTGTCAGACAAGCCGAAATCGATCCTTTCTTGTTTGTGTGTACCCAGCTTTAGACTCACCAGTTTACAATTTACCACACACTCCTTGAAACTAGTCCTAATCCTGCGCTAATTGCTGGTACAGGTTAGTGCTTAAAGTAAAAAATTAACACAAAATTCCCCATCGCATTATTAAATCAGCGTTGCAGGAGCAATACCAATTGATCTCCCATAATTCCCTCATTTAGCCATCAGTAACCCAATGCAAAGCTATATTATAGTACATACATACATTTTAATAAAATTAATCTTAAAGAAATCCAGCAAGAGTGTGTCCTTGTGTTAGGTGCTGTAGTAATAAATGGATTACACAATTTTGTGTAATAAGAAAGTCCCATAGACGGGGCCGTAAAAAGAACCAGCGCCACCGCACCTTAAAGGGGCAGGCACATATTATGTCATATCAATATCCCCTTCATAGTCAAAAACAGGATATAAAATCCTAATTGATATATAACGGTGATCCAAGCATATTAATTATTTACATATACACGAGAGTGAGGGAAAATAAAGTTGTCGGGACAGTGAATAGTAGATAGAGAGTAGAGAGACGACACCACACACGGGCACAGGGAGATTAGGAGAGAGAATAACACACACTACCAGTTAGAGGAGAGAGACACACACGCGTAGGCAATGATATCGAGTAGTATGATTAGAGGAGATACACCCACAACGACTACGAGAGAATAGAGATATAACACAATGATTAACAATTATATATTAATTATATATATAGATATATATGTACAGTGGGGGTATATATATATATATATATAAATGTAGTGTGTGTGTGTGTATATATATATATATATATTATATGTAAAGTGTGTGTATATATATATATAAATGTAGTTGTGTATATATTAATATATTATATAAATTATATAGATATTATATATATATACACACACACACTGTACATATATATATATAATATATATATATAAACGAAGGCAAAGGATGATAGTGCTCTATCATCCTTTGATCTTCATATATGTACTTTTATAGTAGCACCAGGCATTTGGCTGTGCAGGCGTGAGTGCGGGACATTTGAAAACGTACAGTATATATATATATATACAAATGCAACAAACAGGTAAGCACACCTTTCATTTAAACAGCAGCCCGGGTGTCCATCAAAAATAGCATATATGAAGGAAAAAGATGTCACTCATGGGTCTTTTGACGAAAACAGCTTTTTATTGTACAATCACATCTACGCGTTTCAGCCCAATGTGCGAGCCGTCATCAGGATGCAGGATGCATCCTGATGACGGCTCGCACATTGGGCTGAAACGCGTAGATGTGATTGTACAATAAAAAGGCTGTTTCGTCAAAAGACCCGTGAGTGACATCTTGCCGTAAGAGAGATATATAATGTATATATTAAAGATATTAAGAGATAGATATATATGACACACACACACACGGTACAGTTATTATATATATAATATATAATATAACCACACACACTGTACTAGTTAAGAGTATATTATATATATACACACCACTGTGACATTTAGATATATATACATACACACACGGGACAGGGGATAGGAGATACACGACACATGGACAGTGGAGAGGAAGAGACACCACGACAGGGAGAACACAGAGAGAGAGAGAGAGACGACACACACACACGAACAGAGAGAGAGAGAGAGATAGGACACACACACACAACACGGACAGAAACAGTAGAGAACACACACACACCACACGTGACAGGTGATAGAGAAGTAGAAGTAGTATGACACAGATAAGAGACATACACCGGTACATGGGATATGAACACACACACTGGTTATATATAGTATGAGATTACACACAAACATGTACATTTCAATATAGTATATGATATTATAGATATTACCACTCACACACTGTACATTTATATATATATATATTATACACACACACTACATTTATATATACACACACTGTACATTTATATATGTATGAAATGGGGAAAAAACAATATTTCGCGAATAAACATCCATTGACTTGTCCGATAGCCATGAACCTACAGCTCTGACCTTCCGTGTCACTCCCTCTTTCCTCCCACGTGTTTCCGCTTCCTTAAGTCACAAGTTATGGCTTCGGGTTCCCAGTGCGAAGATGTGGAGGTGCCCTGTGGGTGCGAACATTACACTCGGGGATGTCACCTGAAGGTGAGGGGGACTTGGTGCAATCCAGGAAAGGGGGCGGGGACAGTAGTTTCGGTCAGCACTCTATGTTTTGTTTAAGTCACTCAGCATCTGATATGTTGAACTACATTTCCCATGAACGCTCTGGATTTCTGGACAGTCTTAATGTGGGTGTAGGGGGGAATTCCGTATATGCTGTAGTTTCATATAGTTATTGAAGGGTTGCAGGGTGGATATGTTTGTGTAGGTTGTGTCCAGTCCCCATAGACAGTGTTGCACGCAGATGTTTATAAAATTGCCAGAAACCCTACACGTGTAAGTTATATTGGATTGGAACCTATTAAAAATAGTCCTTATTCGTAATAACAGATCCATTCAACTGCTACCTCTGCTTAAAGGGTAAGTTCAGTTTAAATACAAAAGCTTTTAAGAAAAAAGAGCAGTATTTTTCTGCCCCAATGACCTTAACCTGCCCATTCAGCATTTTGTTGTCTGTGTATAAATAAATGTTTCCGAAAAAATAACTTCCTGTTTGTAGGACCCCTAATAGAGACTGTTATGACCCAGCACCTGGGTTGATTCATTTGCTCAGTAGAGATCCGAGCATTTTTGACCCATCCAACAGCCAATCAGTAGAAATTACTGTTAGGAACATTCCAAGGAAGTGGTGCATCCTGGGAAGAATAAGGACTGTTAGAACCTGAAATGTCAGCTCACTAATATCAACAGCAGGGAACAGATAATTTTGCTAAGGATACTCAATGGCAAAATGAAAGAGCCAGTATGTTGGCTAGTATAATTTAGGGATTCTCAAATGGTGTGCCTCCTAGATGTTTTGAAAACTACAACTCCCAGCATTCCCTGGTTTCCCTCTGTAGTTGAGAAATGCTAGGAGTTGCAGCTTTCAAACATCTGTAGGAGCACCGTTTGTGAATCCCTGGTATAGTTCAATGTATCTGTTATCTTTCTTTGCAAGTCCTAGGTAGTCAAAGATGAACTGTAAAATATTACAGTACAGAGAACAGCTCTGCAGTTACTGTCCTCTCCCCTAGCTTGTTGAGCTGCAGGCATGCTCAGTGGGATTCACCCAAGGAGAGAGAGAGAGAGACACATTCTCCTCTCAGGTACTTTGCATGTACTTGTGCTGAAGGTAAAGTAAACATGGATGGGAAAAGGAGAGGGTTTTCTGTTGTGGAAGAACACCATTAAATGTGTTTACTGGTGGGGCTGGAAGCCAAATAATTTGTACCAACAAGGGCTTAATCGTGAATGTCCCAAATATTGCTGAGTTGTAAAACCCATCAATTTGTGTATTATTGATAAAGACTCTTTTTATAGCTTTTTACATGTGCAATTTTATATTTTAGGCCCCGTGCTGTGGTAAATTTTATATATGTCGTCTATGCCATGACAGCAAAGAATCACACAAGATGGATCGTTTTAAAGTAACACACGTTCAGTGTATGAAATGTAAATACATACAAAAGGTAACTGATTTTCTGTTGAGTCTTTTACCATCAAACTTAAAAGAGCATTTTTTTAAAAAAGCAACCTTTAAAGGGCAAGTTCACCCCATCAATCTTAAACCCATTCTTAGGAGCAGCCAACCCTCACAACCCCAAGTCTACAAAACCTTCTTCAACAATGTTATTTTTGATAGATTTTCACCCCAATTTAAAATGGCAACTACAGTTTTCTTCTCTGCCCCTCCGTGTAGCAGCTGTCAGTCAAGGCTGTGGTGGCTGATATCACGGCTGTTCCCTGAACCACCTTCTGCATGTCTATGAGCATGTATAGCCTGAAGAGGGGGTGGCAACATTTTAATGCAGGGACGGTGAAAATCTATCTACAGGGACAATGGGGAAATAGGTGAGGATTGTAGACTTGGGGTTTGGTGGGGCTGTTGTATTTACTACAAGCTCTTCTTTCATGTACATGTACAATGCATTACCTGTGCAGTTGCAGGTGAAATCTTATGGGATCAGATTTTCTATAGACACGACAATACTCTCTTTTCTGGTGACACCCTAGTCGTCTATGACTAACTTTAATTCTGTTTTGTGCATACTTGGCTAACCTTTGTCCACCCCCAAAACTATAATTCACCCACTACTGGCCCCACTCTGTAGTACATAAAAATCCTTACCTTACATCCCAGCTCCTTATGGTTCTCCTGCAATGTCCCCCTAAATTCCAAAAAAACTGGCCACCAAGAGCCTAGAGGAGTCCATATAGGACTCTGCCTCCTGTCTCCCCTCCGGGAGAATTTTGCCATGCGCACTGCAGCCCCCTCCCTCTCCCTCCCATTTTGGTCTCCCTCCCCCTAGCACAAAACCCTTTTTATATGTTGTAGGGCTCCCTCCCCCAGCCCCAACCGCATTATTATTATGGCCAGAATCTCCCCCGATCTTTACTTACCTTCCCTCTATCCTCCGCCTTTCTTAAATACAGGCAGCCGTGTCCGTGATTGGCTGCCTCTCAGCCAACCACAGACGCGGCTGCCGGTCAGGCCCCCTGCTTGCAGTTTCATGCAAGCAGAGGGTTGGGACAGTGCGGCGGAGGATAGAGGGTAGGTAAGTAATTATCAGGGGAGTTTCTGGCCATAATAATAATGTGGTTGGGGCTGGGGGAGGAAGCCCTACAACATATAAAAAGCACACTCAACAAGACCCTAGCATTTTGTAAATCCAGATAGCTAGGTATGATTTTGCTTTACCTACGTATATGGTTTGATTAACATTTAATTTATTTGCACATGTTAACATATAGTATAAATAAAATAAAAAAGAGAAGTCTAGATAAATCTAAATAGATGTCTTGTCTATTTGTTCTGTAGGCCCAGCAGACTTGTGAGCAATGTCACAGTGTTTTTGGTGACTATTACTGCAATGTATGCCATCTATTTGACAAGGACAAGAAGCAATATCACTGTGATGGATGTGGTATATGCAGGTAACACACTGTTCAGTATCAAGACCAGTTTAGAATTCATTGATGTAGCTTTTTATTGTAGTGGCAACATCGGAAAAGTAAGGTCCTAAAATGCAAAATAATTTGTAGAGAAAAAAAATGAATGTAGCTCAGTTGTACAGTGTGTAAGAATCTATGATACTTTCAGGGAGATTCAATAAAAGTTCTTATCGTTTAAAATGGTGCTAATTTTTCCCCAACCAATGAGAACTTAGTTAACATTTGAAAGCTAACATCTGATTGGTTGGGGCAAAATTAGCACCATTTTAAACGATAAGAACTTTTATTGAATAACCCTGTTTGTGTTAAAAGGCTGACTACAAGGACAAAAGCTGTCCATACACTACATTATATATTATATCAATTAGACATTCAAGCGAATGTGAATGACAAATTAAATGTCGAGTGGAGTAGCAGATTTACCTGCTGACGATCCCAAAACATTTTCTGGCAGATCATGTTTGCGATTGTTATTGATATTGTAATATCACTCACAAAATTATTGTGACAAGAAATTGTTGGTAGTTAAGTTTCTTGTGTATAACCAGCCTGATTATTTATCTATAATAACGTAAGCTAGCTATACACACTGTTTATTCTTTACAGAGCTCATTGAAACCTATCATTAATCTGTGACGATCAACAAATACACCCCCCAGACTCGATCACCTTATACTGTGTATGTACTTAAGTATAGGGAGCCGACAGTGACTGATGGAAATTGTCGTTCCCAGTTAAGTGGTCCAGCGTCTAACAATAATGCTTCATACATGGCCAATAATTGTTAAATGCCACTAGATCCAAAGGGATCCAGTGTTCTGTGACATATAACAAATAGGTTATTTTTAGGTCAATCTATTGGCACCTAAAATTGCTATGTTTAGTGTGTAACCTCTCACTTGCGCTAGCTGTGCGGGTATCGCAAAAAACACTAGCGCAGCAGCTGGTGTTAAGTCGCTCTGGGATTTATGGTACTAAATTCTGTAATGAATTCGGCTCTGAGTAAATAAGGTCCTTGTTGTGTAATTGTAATAAAATGCTTAGTTCAGTAATACAAATACAACCCTAAATAATCTCCAGTAAACATATTTATAAAGACTGTACACATACCCACAAAAAAAGCCCCATACCTCCCTTGCAAAATTCTAAACGTGTCCATGCAAAAGTCTAAACGTGTCCATACGTAAATATCTTTGCTAATGGTGTCTTATAATGTCCCACACATAACAGAGTGTGCCCCAATGTTTGGTGTTATAAAACTATAACAGGATACCTATTCAGTAATACAAACACAAGTTTAAATAACTAGTTCCAGGGTTCCAACTACAGGCTACGAGGTGCTTCCTTAATAAATGTAGCCAAAGTCTAACAAAGTAGAGATTTTTATATCCAGTGTATCCTATCCACACATAGTCAGACATATATTTCCCACGTTTATGGATTTTTAAAGAAAACGTATCCATTTTGCCATTTTTGTCACTAGACTTGATATACAGAAAACAAGGGTTAAGGAAATAATGAAGATTTAGAAACCCTATTATATATAAAAATGTATATTTTTGTAAAGTTTTTTTTAATGTAAAGTTAATATTTAAAACCTTTGACAAAAATTTACTTTTTAAAAATGTTTTTTATTCAGTATGTACAGGTCTAACCAGAATTAAACATAAATTTTTGTTTTTTTAAGGATTGGTCCAAAGGAAGAATTCGAACATTGTACAAAATGTAATTTATGTTTACCACTGAACCTCAGAGGAAACCATAAGGTATCAGTTCATGATCTGTGTAAAATGATCAAATCAATCATTTAAGGAACCAGTATCATTGGAAAAAGGAAAACCTTAAAGGGGAACTGTGGTCTCCATACACATGATTTTAAATAAAAGGCCATCAACCATCCATCAACCACCCATCAACCGCCTGTCTACGTGCTTCACAGCCCAAGATATAAAGAAATTACTGACCAGAAAGTTAATGGGTGGGAGGCTGACATGTGACATTCCTAAGGCTGCTCCTCCACCTCGCCGCCTTTGAGCACAGCCTCAGACTTTAGTGTGTAAGCGAAACTGGAAGTCCCTCCCCCTCCCTTCTTTGTGAAGATCCCCTCAGAGAAGGTAAGGGAATCCACAGCCCTACCTTCCCACTATGTGAAAACAGCCTTTTCAGACAGAGTTCTCACTCTGCCTAACAAGGCTGTTTTCTGTAGGGGGTTGGGGTGAGTGGGCGGGGGCCGCTGCACCCGTGAGAGGGAGTGGGGCAACGGCACCTGTGAGTGGGCTGGGCAACGGCACACATGGGTGGGTGGGGCTAAGGCACCCATAAGTGGGCAGGGTTAAGGTGGCCACATGGGGCTGTAAGGAAAGGGGCCATGGGGGGCCTGCAAATGGAGGGGCCATGGGGTCAATGAGTGGGAGGGACCAGGGGGGCTTGCAAGAGGATGGGGGCTGCAAGGGGAGGAGAACCAGGGCATATTGACTGTCACATGGTTTCAGAGCAGGAAGTGGTGATGCTGCTGCTATATCACACACAAAAATCTAAATATCAAAACTATGCAAAAATAAACAATGAAAATAAATTGCAAAAATTCTCAGGAGAGCAATTCCTATCCATTTACCTAAAGTCATTTTTTGACCATAGTTCCCCTTTAAAGGATAACTAGTGTGTGTATAAAGTAATTTTTACCCTCTAATATTGTCTGTGAAGAGCACCAGCCCAAAGAAAACTGATTCTGCCAGTCTTCCTCCAGGCTTCAGCTCTACCTTTAATACAGGATTAGTCCAGGACTAACCTGGCAAATGGAAACTGTACACGTAGTAGCTCCTAAACTAAATGATATTGTGAGGTATAAATAATCAATCCTACCTCCCTGCCCTGTATGAAATCAGGACATCAACTATTTTACTATCAAAAGGTCATAAAAAAAGAACAATTAGTTTATGATTCCATCTCTAACATGGAATATGTTTCAGAAATCCTTATTTATGGTAACATGTTTAGAGTAACCTTCTTCAACCTTCTAACATTATTGATTGAATGGTCACTTTGTTCATTATTTAGTCAACTGATCTGTGTCCAGTAAACAGGATGTAGTCAAGTCACTTGATGTATAAAGTGTTTGTATGTTTGTATTTTGGTAACTAGCAGTTTTAAAATGTTTAAGCAGTTCACAATACACCTTGAAAGGATCTTAAAGTGTGCTTGAGAAATTCTATTTAAGGGATACTTTGAAACTGACTATTATTTATAATTAGGAAGTTTCAAAAAAGGCATTTGGTTTCTACAATATCTGTTATTACAAATACTATGGTTTTTTTGCAGTTGCAATTTTATGCTCGGCATTTCATAGCAGTAATAAAGCCATGGTATTGCTATAGAGCAATACTGCACCATTATAAATATGCCTGAAATGTCCAGAGCCATTATTTAACACTTTACAGTTAATGATGTTTTTACATGGTTTAATTGAAGAGGAAGGAAATGTAAGCATTCATTTTTGGTGTTTTTGCAGCAATTGAAAATATATAGTTGTAATTTACATTTTTTTTAGTGTATAGAGAATGTATCAAGACAAGACTGTCCAATATGCTTAGAGGTAAGCTACAATAAATCTTTTTTTAACTTACTAGAACTTCATTGTGACCTCCCTTACCCCCATTGCCCCAAAAGTGTTGTCCCTGAACTTATGGGGGAAAAGGATAATGATCCCCCCTCCCCTTCTGCCTATACTGTCATTATCTGCATCTATGTAGGGCATGACTGTCCTTTGCTGATACTCTGCTTGTTAATTTGGCTTGAGTAGCCAAAGTACTGTTCTTTCTATTTCTTCTTCCGTTTTATTTTTCCACTTTTTTGGACTGTATCTCCTCCAACAGATTTTGAGCTAGAGACATGAAATTCGGTACAGACGTGCAGGGCATATAGGAAAAACGTGCTATTAGCTATTCCTAGCTAAGGAATCCGCAGAAGTGTTATGGCGTTATCGGCGAATTTCAGGACATTTTTTTCTCATAGACTATTATAGTAACAATACTCAAATGTGGATATTTCGAGGTTTAAGGTTCATGAGACCAAAAAGTTTGTTTCATTGTCATAAACACAAACGCTGATACCCCCAACCCCTAACACAGACACAGGTACACCCACCTACTGACCTACTTTTCCATTCCCATGGAAGCCATACTTAAAAGGTAACTATAGTCAAAAAAACAAATTTAGTTAATATAGTCTAACATGCAAAAACACATACCCCCACCTCACACACCTACTGACCTACTCTTCCATTCCTGTGGCAGCCATACTTAAAGGGTAAAAAAAGTCACAAAAACGAATTTTGATATATCCTCAATAAAAGTTAGTTATATGGTCATACATGCAAAAACACATACCCCTAACCTCACATAGGTACACACACCTACTGACCTGCCCTTCTATTCCTTTGGCAGCCATACCTAAAGGGTAAATAAGGTAAAACAAACTAATTTTGATATATCCTCAATAAAAGTTAGTTTTATAGTTGTAAACGCAAAAAAGGACATACCCCCTCAACCAGACTCAGGTACACACACCTACTGATCTACCCTTCCATTTCGGTGGCAGCCATACTTAAATGGTAACTATAGTCAAAAAAAAATTTGATCAATCAAAAAAGTTTATTTTTTTAATAACTGACACAGTAGTAACTGACACAGATACACACGCCAACTGACCTACCCACTCATTCATGTGACAGCCATATTTAAAGTAAAAAACATCAATGTCCTCATCATTGCCCTTATTGAGTTTTAAAATCTGCAGCACAAACACACATTCCCTTTCAAAATGCGGCCTTTCAAACCAAATTCAAAGTTTATACTTTCCCTTTCTAGTTACATTAAATGTTACGTTGATTCGATGTTCAACCTAACATGAACATCAAATTGATTGTAACTGAGTGTAGCATGGCTTTACCTGTATGCCAAGCTTTAGATTAAGGATTGACATCCAATTATTGCAGTTGGGAGTGAGGGATTTTGCAGATGGCAAAAATGTTGCTCAAGGGAAATGGAAATGTCTGGTTTTATTATTGATGAGATGCCTATTTATTTTCTAATTGACAAAGATAAGACACATGTTATCAGTTATTTTTCTTTGTGTTAAATGCATTTTAGGATATACATACATCCCGTGTAGGTGCTCGTGTGCTACCTTGCGGACATCTTCTCCACAGGTAAGGCCTACTTCTCAAATAAATGGAAAGGAGCTACTTGGAAAACTTGTAAGGTGCATTCATCTGCTTTAAGCCAAACAGATAGCAGTAAGGCTAAAGCGCAATCAGATATAACTTTAAGTGCTTTTATTCCCCTTAAATGTGGGCTGACACACAAATAATATTATTACATGACTTCATGTGCTTCAGCCTTATTGCAGTAATTTATATTAAAGGGACTAAAGCTGCCAGTGGGATTTGTTAAAAAAAAAAAAAAAAGTTATTATTTATTTGCAAGAGATATCCTGTTCCACCGTGCAACTACCACAGGTGGGGACTACACTGTGCGCTACTGTCAAATTAGAGATACAGGTATAGAAATCGTCCACGGAACACTCCAAGGATTTTTCAAGGTTTTATTAAAACACGCGAAGGTCTGTAGTCACCTACGCATGTCGACCATTTTGTTCACAGCCGTCATCAGGGTTGCAGAACCAATTGCCACTCGAGCTGGTAACTGCACGCTTTTCGAGCTAGTAGGTGGCACATGGTGTTATTTACCTAAATTCAGGAAACTTATGCTGCATGGATTCAATTTTTACATGCAGGTACATTAGGGGGAGGGTGAGGGGTGTGTCGAGGGAGGGCACTTACCTTTTTATTCTTGATTGGTTCGGTAACCCTGATTAGGGCCTTGAACAAAATGTCCGAAACGTGTAGGTGACTTTAATTAAAGACCTGTGATGTTTTGTGAAAATTGATATCCCTTATATTATATAAATAGATTTATATCTCTATAGGAGATTGCATTGAGTTTTTAGGAGCTACCAATGTGGTGGGGGGTATAGGATATTACACATATGAAAGGTGTATATGTATGTGTGTACTATCTCATTGTTACCATTTAAATGACCATCAGTAAATGTATATAAAACTTAGCACTGAAAACTTATTTGCAGAGCGGAGATCCCTATTTTAAAATGGAATGGTCAAATGCCAGTTTAAACCACACCCGTGTCTGCTCCATATGAAAGGAAGTGTTATCCAAAAAAAAGTTTCTCTCTGCTACACAGGATATGATGTGTATTGTAATGGACATATACACCAAGGCTCCTTATATACCACCTCCAGCCTGCAGGTGGTGTCAGTAAGTAATAAAATACAAGACATCCCTGCTCTCTATGGTTGGAGGAGAGAAAGTGAAAGTGGATTGTGGTGTGTGCTTTGGAGTGATATTGACTGCAACACAAGATCCTGTGTATAAGACCCTGTGTATAAGTTCCTGTGCATAAGATCCTGTTACCACCTGTTGGGAGTACAGATTATTGTACAGACAACTTACCTTATTGGATACAAACTCTGAGACAACAGATAAGTGTACACCAACTTACAAGGACACACAATATACAGGCCTGGTCAGTATTCAAAGTGGTGCACCATAGACAGGGACACCCCTGATTACTGCACATGTTATGCGGGGAACCTGTTTATGTGCACTGTCTGCTTTGTGCCAGACCACCAGAGTAACCCACTGTGTGCCATGCTTCCCATAATCCTTCCATAAAGCAGTGATCTGGTACAAATTGGTGGCAGCGGTGCTGGTAATACCATTTATTCTCCCTGTTTTTTCTGTATAGTTGTTCTCTGTATTAAGCTATGGAGGCTGCTACTGATAGTATTGATTTAAATCCTCCTGTTCTTGTACCTGCAGATGAAATTCCTCAATTAGACTCAGTAGCTCTACCAGGCCCAATTGCCAAACCTATTTTTATACCTGATCCATTTGATGGGGTAACTAGGGATTGGCTAGAACAATTTAAATTGGCAGCCACTATTAATGGTTGGGATGAAGGTGCTCGCTTTAAAGTCCTTAGACTTTTGCTTAGTGGGAAAGCCAGGCAGGTATACCAAGGATTTACTGTAATACTGAAATAAAAAGCAGTTATCAGTTATTAAAAATTGCTCGGAAGCAACTTTTTTTCAAATAGATCTGTATAAGAGTATATAAAGGATAAATCCATTTCTTTAGGTAAACTGGGAATGAGAAATGTGTGTTTATACGTTACATTATTAGGGCAATGCTATTACAATAACATGATGCTGTGAGGTACCTTCTGTTATAATATATAAGGTACCATCACCACTTGCCGTGGTGAATACTAAAACCTAGCATGTTTAGTTTCAACCACACAGTGTAGCAGAATTGCCTGGGTCTACTCTCAGCAGGATTATCCTATTTGGTTCCCCTGGAAGCTGGTGACTGAGTTAAGGTGCCCATACACCTATAAGATTTTACTTACCCGACCGAGCGCTCACCCGATGTTCCTTCGATCCTGCCGGAACCACTTCTCCTGATCTTACATTCGACCGACATGCGATCGGAAAATGAATGGGATTTTGCGATCGCATGTCGGTCAAATATATACAATCCGGCAGCATCGATGAACACCGCGTGAGCGCTCAGTCGGGTAAGTAAAATCTCATAGATGTATGGGGCCCATACCAGATTTAAATATACCTTGTAAATTCTGTATCCACTATATCCACACATAGCAAAACATACACACACATTATTTCCATTGTGCACCAACGGGCACAATTTTGCTAGTGTGTATATATAGCATGGGCACTCACTCCTCCAATCAATACTTGCCCTGGTGCAACTCCTAAGAAAGTATCAACAAGCAGTAATAATGGGCGACCTCAAGGGTCCTTTTCACGGTTTTATAGTGCTTTAAAAAAGTGCAAACATAGTGCAATCAGCAACATTTCGGTCTGGTTCTAAGACCTTTATCAAGCTTGATACCAGACCGAAATGTTGCTGATTGCCAATTGTTTGCACTTTTTTGATGCACTAATAAACCGTGAAAAGGACCCTTGAGTGCACCCATTATTACTGTATATATAGTATATATATTAATTAATATATATATATGTGTGTAATAAGTTTAAATTGGTTAGCACTTCTTTAAATACTTCTGCGTCCCTGCATAAATTAGCCTGCAAATGTTTATATCCTACTTATGAAAGTGAACTTTGTAACTGTGTGTGTGAGGTATGTGTATATATGGGAAGTGTTTATTAATAGCACTGTGTATATGCTATACTTATTATGAAAGCACAGTAAAAAGGGACTAAAGTCTCACTCTGCTTCATGGTAGCGGTGGGTCTGTGTGCATTATATTTGTCATTCATTTTTTTTCCCCGGAGTACTGCAGTTTTGGAAATTATGGAAGATTTGTATATTTTTAGGCTTTAAACATTTCAGCTCCTATTGTCTTGTATAGTCAATGCATGTACTTAAAGAACAATCTTATTAAACCATGTGTATGGTTTAGATAATTAGATAAAATTATCAACTGGTGATAAAAAAAATGAATCAAACACAAAGCACCACATGAGAATCTTTTTTAGATTCTTTATTAATGTGATTTTTTACTAAAGAGAATATATGGGATTCCTTTTCAAATGCGATTCTTTTATTAATAACTAGACATTAAGACATTAAATTAATGGGCACTAAACACGCTCCACCTCCCCAACGCACACACTGAACTGTAAATATAAAAAGGGTTATTCAATAAAAGTTCTTATTGTTAAAAATGGTGCTAATTTTGCCCCAACCAATCAGATGTTAGCTTTCAAATGTTAAATAAGATCTGATTGGTTGGGGCAAAATTAGCACATTTTTAACAAAAAGAATGTTTATTGTATCTCCCTGTCTTTATATGTTTAAAGTCCATTATTATTTTAAATGCTGTTTTCTTATTCAAATATTACACTTTTTTTTATATGTGGCATTTTTAAATTTTTTTAACTTGACCCAATATACATCACCTTGATAATGTTTTTTTTTATATTTTACTGAAGATTAACATTTTTGTTTAACAGTTTTTGTATTGACAGTCATTTTCGTTTGATTTTTTTTTATGACTTTTAAAAAAAAATTTTTTTTAAAAATGGTCTGTTGTCAGTTCAATCCAAAATATAGTAAAATTAATATAATAAGCACATAAAAAAATAACCTTGATGATAGTATTAACAAACTTTTAATCAAATTATGACCGATCAGTCAATTGTACAAGTTTTCGAGAAATTTTGTTTTTTTTTTGTTCGATCACATTAACAAGCGTTTTTGGAAAAATTGGTAATGAATCACATTAGTAAAGAATCTAATATAATAAAACCCTAACCTGCATCCATGTGTGCCCCGCTTGGCACTACTGCACATGTGGCCGTTTCTCCCTGCAGGCTTGCAATGTCCTCTCGACATGTACGCGCATGTGCGCATTCACTAGATGTACGGACATGGCAAATCTGAATGGAGAAATGGGCGCAGTGGCGCCAAGCGGGAATGCACGGATGTGTGGATGCATTGGTTAGTGAGTGCTATGCTGGACATAGTTACAGGACAGTGGGTGCTGTGATGGACATAGTTACAGGTCAGTGGGTGCTGTGATGGACATAGTTACAGGTCAGTGGGTGCTGTGATGGACATATTTACAGGTCAGTGGGTGCTGTGCTGGGCATAGTTACAGTTCAGTGGGAGCTGTAATGGACATAGTTACAGGCAGTGGGTGCTGTGATGGACATAGTTACAGGTCAGTGGGTGCTGTACTGGACATAGTTACAGCACAGTGGGTGCTGTGATGGACATAGTTACAGGTCAGTGGGTGCTGTGATGGACATAGTTACAGGTCAGTGGGTGCTGTGATGGACATAGTAACAGGTCATTGGGTGCTGTGATGGACATAGTAACAGGTCAGTGGGTGAATTGTGAAACCGTTAAACAAATTGTATGGATGAAAACCGCTGGAGCTCAAGTTAGTAGATAGATTACATGTTTATCAATAGACATCTAATATATTTAATATCTCAGTAGTGTATAGCCACCTCTACAAAACATGTATTATATTGTGACCTTAATATAAAACTAATACATTGAATTTTTCTGTTTCCTCCTCACAGTACTTGCTATGAGGACATGTTAAAGCAGTAAGTAAGCTTGACTTTACCAAGATTGGTGTTTCTGCGTCTTTGGATAAATCATTTAAATGCTTTTTTAGTATTTTATTTCAGTATGTAGAAAGGCAAATTGCATGTGGTTAGTAGTAATACAAAGGAAAAAAAGAAGGGGGGGGCATTTCTGCAGAATAAAGCAACGGTACTTTTTTTTAATATAATCCAATTTCAGAGACTGTAATCCTTTTTAAGTAATCTACGTTTTGCATCATTGCAACCTTTATATGACCTGCCTGATTGGTCAAATTAAATTTCTAGAAAAACAAAGTCTTGTTTTACAGAATATAAAGAGCTGTCTGCTTGCTTACATTTGTAGACACAGATGCAGTCTGACATCAGTCATGAAAAAAACTAAGATGATGAGAGGGATTTACCAGCAGTAATATATTTGTCTTTTATATGTTAGATATGCCTCCATTGTCTTTCGTAGCCTAAAGCTCCATACAGACCCCTGCGGCCAATTGACAAATGATTTACATACACGCAATTATCGAGTGAACCTGTTCGTCACATACTCTCAGGCGTCAGGCCTCGTCCACCAAATCAGATATCTTTACATAGTTTTAAGATTTAAAATTATTTGGCAATACATTTGCTTGATTAAATCGCTTTGCAATAAAGAAATGCTAATAGACCATGTAAATATTGGCTATAATAGAGAACATAGAAATGTGCTGTCTGGACAATCTTGTGGGTTTTCAGTTCTTTGTGTTTCCTTGCTGCAGGGGATACAGATGCCCTTTGTGCATGCGTTCTGCATTGGACATGACCAGGTACTGGCGTCAGCTGGATGATGAGGTAGCGCAGACACCTATGCCCTCAGAATATCAAAATGTGACAGTTGAGGTGAGTTTATTTATAAACCCTTTCGATTTCAAAGGTGAAGATTCCCATCTTGAATGTTTGCCATAATTCTCATTTATGTCTTGTGCCCAAGGATTAACATCAGGAAGCTGTTTAAAATAAAGTCAGAGCACTTTTTGAAACCATTTGAATCCTAAGCAAAAACAAAACTGAATGGTTCAAATTTACAATTTAACCCTTTCACTGCCACAGTACACATGTATATACGATCTGTGCAGAAAAGGACCAAACTGCCACAGATCGTATGTACACGATCAATGCATGTCCCTTTAAAAAAAACAAAAAAACCCGCCGGTGCTAGGGGGGAACCATTCAAGACAGCTTTACTATACTTTGGAATCTAAGTGTTTGCTGCTTATCGAATCTTTGCCAATGAATGAAAAATCACTTCCTGGAAAGTGATTTCCGGGAACTGATTTTTCCGTTCGGATTTCGAATTGGAAAACGGACATTTATGCCCGTATTCCAAGTTCGTTATTGTTCTGATGATTATCTTTGGGAATGTTGGGAATGATCTAAAAAAGGGGGGGAAATACACATACAAAAAATTCTTAAAGCGATACACACACACTAAAAGCCATAAATTATCCAAAACTTTTTTCTTCTCCAAACTTCCCAATATCCCTGGCGATATCGGTAAAGTAAATGCAGATAATTATTTGTTTGATTTGAAGGGAAACAAAGCCTATTTTATTAGGAAATTTTTAAGAGGTACCAAATTAAGACCAGATCGATTTTTTAGGATCAGTAAAGTGTGCAAAAACTTGCGTGACACTCAGTACCAACCGGTGGCCCCGTCTCTGTTTACATCCATGCATATGGCATACCGTTTGATTCAGGACATGTGGGAGATTGATATTTAGTGGGGGGGGGGTTTGTCAAGTGGGTTTAGATAGGATTTCAACCTTTGAATAATCTTGTTTTATTTTTTCAGTTCTATGGATTACTGCATCTGGAATTCTTTATGTATGTATAAAAGCTTGGTACCGTAATGTAGCTGAAGGAGTGTAGATTCCAAAAATATCTAGTTTGTTGGGGGTATTTCCAAGTTTCCGGACTGTTTCCTTTGAAAAAGTGTAGGCTGTTCCAATTACAGAGCACTTTGATTTTTTCTTGTAATTTCACTTTTGCATGCATCCCATTTGAGCTACTTGGTGGCCGTATGCACCCACGCATATGGCATACCGTTTGATTCAGGACATGTGGGAGATTGACATTTAGTGGTTTTTTTTTGCTTGTCAAGTGGGTTTAGGTAGGATTTCAACCTTTGAATCATCTTATTTAGCTGAAGGTGTGTAGATTCCAAAAATATATAGTTTGTGGGGGGTATTTCGAAATTTCAGGGCTGTTTCATTTGAAAAAGTGTAGGCTGTTCAAATTACAGAGCACTTGTAATTGCACATGTGCATGCTTTCCATTTTGAGTCTGTGGCCATGTGTCTGTGTGCATCCATACATATGGCATACAGTTTGATTCAGGACATGTGGGAGATTGATATTTAGTGGGTTTTTTTAGAAAATCTGCGAAAAGTGCAAACTTCTACGAAGAACTGTGCCTGTGAGGGGTATTTCTGAGTTAGGGGGGTGTTTTGTGGGAAAAAGTGGAGACTGTTCAAATACAGAGTTGGCTAAAAAAAATTTTTTGCTGCTGCTGACATTTGGCATTGGTCCCCTCTGGGTTAGTTGGTAGCCATGTCTCTGTGTCTAAAATCCTAAAAATTCTTCTGGCATTTAACACACGCAAAGTGGTGAATTCTGCTGGCAGTGAAAGGGTTAAAGGACAACTCCACCCTCATAAGAACATCTTTTAGAAAGAATGGCCTCTTTAAAATATGTTGATATATCATAGTTTGTCCTATGAATTCATTACTGTATGCCTGCTATGCTTCTGGATGCCTCATGGAAACTGAGCAATTTAGAAACCTGTACTGAGCCTTTACTGAGCCTGGGCATGCTCATAAGAGGCAGACAGGGGATTAACATTCAGTCATTGGCTGTGATGTCAACTGTCAAATCCATAACTGACAGTTGCTAAGTGGAAGAACCAGGAAGCAGAAACAGGGCAATATGACATTGTGCAGGATTTCAGGTTAGACTTATATATTTCAGATTTCAGACTATTACCATTTAGGGTTTTGGGGGAAGATTTACCTGTATGTAAGTTTTCATTTTAGGACTGGACTTGCCCTTTAAAGTTTAAAATTTAAAATCCTTCACACAAAACTCATCATGGGTGGAGAGAGAGATTCCCTAATGCAAGGGAGTTCACTTGCTACTCCCCAACTCACAACTCTCTGTCCAGAATAGACTATATCTTCCTATCAAAAAAAAAAAACAGCTTCCCTACTATCCTACATAGCACATCTACCACGTGGGATATCGGACCCCTCTTCCATTCTAGCTCATATTCATCTAACTGGAACTACCTCACAAACAAAACCATGGAAATTTAATCTGTTCTGGTTAACCCAATTCCTCAACCCTGACCTAATTCCTAATCAATTGGAAGAATTTCTTTTATACAACAACCCTACAGACAACACCAAAATGGTCTGGGAAACGTTTAAAGCGTACCTGAGAGGTCGCCTCCACTATATCCCACATCAAACGTACTGCACAACAAAAAGAAGACTCCGTAGTTAAACAACTTCTACAAACAGAACGCGAGTGTATATCTCATCAAACACCTATAACCCAAGCAACATGGTAATTACAACAGATTATATAACAACTTACTGACTTTTAATGATCTGCAAAAAACCCATGATATACCAAACACGGCGCATTTCCGTTATTTACAAATCCATAATGTCCTGAAGACAAGCTTCCCTGACTCACGATATGATAATTCGACATCCCAGTATAGGAGTAATTCGCACCCAGGGCTTGAGAGGAATTATCTCAAACCTGTACACCCATCTCTTATCCGCTAAATCATTCCTATCTATCGAAGTAATCAAACCCAAATGGACCCCCCACCTAGAAACACTCTCAGGAGAACACTGGACCGAACTATATAACTCACATACCCAGGTATCCCCTGCAATCAACAAAAAAATCAATTTAGTGTTCAATACAAACATAAAACAAAACATTTTAACTTTTTGACTCCACTGTGGCAGATTAGTAGTTGAAAATTATAAGCTTACATTTGGTTACCTTTAATTTTGTTCCCATTTCTATTATTTTATATAACAAGGCTCATACAAGTTTTTAATAGAAACTCCTTATATAACTTTGATTATATGTGTCACGTTTGAGATGTAAAAGGTGGAGTTGGTCCTTTTTTTTTTTTTTCTTACAATCTTCAAATGTCCAGTAAATATTAACCCGACATAATTAGATTAGCTGTATTTCAGCCTATATATTCTCAGGGTTATTCAATAAAAGTTCTTATCGTTTAAAATGGTGCTAATTTTGCCCCAACCAATCAGATTTTAGCTTTCAAATGTTAAATAAGATCTGATTGGTTGGGGCAAAATTAGCACTATTTTAAACGATTTGAACTTTTATTGAATCTCCCTGTCTATTTCTTGTCATCTTAAATAGATCTTGTTATATTGTTAATTTTCTTGCAATCATTCCATTTAACAACATTTCTGTTTTTCCTTGTTTTACTAAAACTGTGACAACCAGGTAGGGGACCCATTTTGTTCTCAGTTGAAGCCTGAGGGCGGATATAGACTATTTTATATTATCCGCCAATCTCAGTTGGCATTATCACTTTGTTAAAAGTTTCGCTTATCCTGGTAACGATACCTAGTATTCTCCAGTAATATTGCGGTGTCTCTTGCCACCCTAATATTGTCCGTGTATTTGAGTGTAGTTATTGAATCTAGATCATGAGACCTTTAGTAGCGTCATGTAAAATGACTAGGGAAGTGTTTGGTCACCTCTCTAGCTATCAGTCCCAGCTAATAGTGTAACCCGCACATAACGGAATAAAAAGGAAACTTTTCAGGATATTAAAATTATTAACTTTTCATGCAGTTCTCAGTAGTGAATATCCAGCCAAGGTTTAGTCCTAAGCTTAATGCTTCTGTTCATAGTGGTATGAGGAAAGGTACTGCTTTTTTACTTTTAGATCATATAGCGTATGAGCTTAGTTGCCATCTCGTCCAGACATTATATGATCGAGGCATTCATTCACCATTATTTTGTTAACTCTTGATATAGTTTGAGGGATTGATAAATTCTGGGTTCTCCAATTTGCCCCTATGTGTATCTTAGCTGCTGGCATTAGGTATTGCACCCATTTTTTTGCAGTTTTGGAATCCCATATACAAAAGGGATATCTTGGAAATTGAGGCAGTTCAGAGAAGGGCAACTAAATTAATAAGGGGAATGGAGGGGCTTGAATATGCAGGCAGATTAGACAAGTTAGGGCTGTTTACATTGGAGAAGCGGCGGTTGCGTGGGGACATGATAACCTTATACAAATATATTAATGGCCCATACAATGAACTCTCTGGTAAATTGTTTACTAATAGGTTTATAGAGGACTCGTGGACATCCTCTAAGGTTGGAAGAAAAGAAGTTTCATCTTCAGGTTAGGAAAGGTTTCTTTACAGTGAGAACGGTGAAAATGTGGAACTGTCTTTCAGCAGAAGTGGTAATGGCAAGTTCATTAAATAGCTTTAAAAAAGGCTTGGATAAGTTTCTAAAACTAAATAATATTGAGAATTACTGGTATTAATGCATATAGATCTGGTTGATCCAGATTTCCGATTGCCATTTGGAGTCAGGAAGGAATTTTCCCCCCCTTTTTAGCTGGGGTTTTTTGCCTTCCTCTGGATCAACTAGGGTTGGGTTAAAAAAAAAAAGGAGGGTAAATAGGTTGGACTTGATGGACATATGTCTTTATTCAACCTTAATTACTATGTTACTATTTGTTTTCATAAGAGCTTAATATTAGTATTGGGTTCCAGAGAAGGGCAACATCTGGGGGTTTTGGTATGCTTGTTGCTGTGAGGTCTGATATAATTTTAAATAGGTTTTCCCAGGATTTGTTGGACTTCCTGGCAAGTCCACCAAATGTAAAAGTAAAAATGCCCTGGTGTCCACAATTTCTGAAGCATACATCTGGGATATGCGGGTACATTTCATGAACTTTGTCCAAAATCATCCAATTAAATATCATACATCAAACTTATTATACACCTAAACAGATGAAACGCATGGGAAACCCAAGTAACTCCAATTGCCCCAAGTGCCAACAACCAAATGCATTCATTCACTTAATCTGGAACTTTACGCCCCGTCCAACCCATGCCCTCAACCTGTCTCTTTGGAATGATGGAGGATGATATGTGGTCTAGTGGAGAGCTGTGCTTCCTGTGAACCATATTATTTTATGCACGGAAAACCATTATTCTATGCTGGATGTCTAACAAAAACTCCTAAACTGAGAAAATGGATTAAGATTATTAAAGGGGAACTATGGTCCAAAAATGACTTTAGGTAAATTGAGGTAAATTGATAGGACTTGCTCCCCTTTGAATTTTTGCAAGTTATTTCCATTGTTTATTTTGCATAGTTTTGAAGATATTTACATTTTTGTGTGTGTGATATGGCAGCAGCATTACCAGGTCCCCTGCACTTCCTTCTTCCTGCTCTGAAACTGTCAGTCAATCGGTCCTGTGTCTCCTCCTCCCCTTTGCAGCCCCCCTGGTCCCTCCCACTCATGGACCCCATGGTCCCTCCAGTTGCAGGCCCCCTATGGCCCATTATCTTACAGCCCCATGTGGCCCCGCCCACTTGTGAGTCTCTAAGCCCTGCCCACTCGTGGTTGTTTAAGCCCCACCCACTCGTGGGTACCGTGGGTTACTCAGACCCCCCCTTACCTTCTCTGTCAGGACTTCACACAGCAGAGAGGAGGAGGGAATTACTGTCTCCCTCACACACTGAGGGAGTCTGAGGCTGTGCTCGCCGGCGGCACTGTGCAGGAGAAGCCTTAGGAATGTCACATGTCAGCCTCCCACTCATTAACTTTCTGGTCAGTCATTTCTGTATATCTTGGGCTGTGGAGCAGGTAAAGAGGTGGTTGATGGCTCATTTTAAAGGTAGGAAACCAGCTTTTCATTTAAACTTAACTTGTTTGGAGACCACAGTTCCCCTTTAATACTGATCTACCCCACATTAAAATTATGTAGAAACACAGGAATTGCCCTGACAAATTCCATAGGGGTCAGTGGATGGAATCTCCTGACACACTGAATTAAAAGCTTAACGACTAAACTCCGTGGTAAACCTGAAATACCTACTTGGCTGGAGCAGCGCGGCGGGGGTCCGGATGTGCCTTGGCCGGCTGCGGGCCCAACTTATTACTACAATTCTTATGTGCAGATAGGATCTCAAAAGAATAACGATAACCTTGATGTTGTACTGTATAGTTCTTATATAATTATAATTCTGGACAGTTATATCCAGACAACAGTCATTTGTTATGAATCTATTAACTCTGTTTCTAGATATATGTCTTGACAATAAGTAAGATTTATTACTTTTACATTGTACAATATATACTGGAACAAAATAAAATAAAAAAATTTAGAGTTTAGAATTGCTCATTAGCAGCTGGACATAAACGTGGCAGTAGTTCTAGACATCATTTTAGGTGATAAATAAGAAATCTAAAATGTTTCTCATGTGCAATTATTTTGCAGAGGCAAATATTTCTTTAAATGAGTGTAAAACCCATGTTACTCATTGTAATGTTGGATTAGCATGGGCTTGACACTATTTTTACGGGACCTGCTCCATTTCAAAATGTTTTTGGAATAAGAGCATCGCACCCGATTAGTTTTGTGCTACATAGCAGTGTGAAATGTAAAGTGCTGTATCAGGGGCATGATTCCTGTAATGCTGTAATTGCCATAAAATGATTACTGCTACACGGTCGTGCTGGTAAAAATCGCCTAGGAGTAATAGTACATCACCCTTTATGTGTATGGGGAAGCATTCAGTGCTATTACTGCACTTAAACATTTAAATGCAGTTTTTATGCAGCACAGTCATTAAGTTTGTCTATGGAATTACAAAGTAGAAAACTCCCATATCATTAACTATTACATCTCCCTCTATTTTTACTTCTTCCTGTTGAAAATTGTAAAAATACACTGTATTTATAACAATACTTCTTTAGTTCCGTGTAAGTTACCTTATGGTTAATAATAACACTCACCAAGGCGATATATCAAATAAGGATTTATTTTATGGAGTAGTTACAAATTATGCAAAGTAAAAAGCCAGTCAAGTATATTAGAGACAAATAAATATGATGATAGTTGGGTATTTAAATTAATAACCTAATATAGCCCTGTTCCCACTCAATTATGTGGTGGTGCCGTGGGTGTAAAAAACAATAGCACTATAAACAAGATGTGATTGGGAAAAGAACTCCCTTTCACAGAAACCCACTTAACTCCACAGAGAACCTGTAGAGGCACTCTTTAGGCATATGGCTAGGAAATCTATATCCCCCAAGCTTCCTGGGGTACCAGGAAATAATAGTGTAGGTACTGATTGAGTCACCCCATCAACCATAATAGTTTAAACATATATATCTTTATTATAAACACACGTAAAACACTCTTCACTTATAACAATACCTCATAAAATGTAATGAATACACTATATAACTGCCTGCATCCTAGGCATCCCTAGGTGCTAAAAGAAGTTATCTAAACCTGTCCAGGTAAGTAGCAGCCGCAAAGCAGAGACTGGTTAGTTGCATATAGTTAATAAAAAAGCAGATCGTCAGATATGGCAGAAAATGCAAGCGCGGCTAGGCCAATAAAACAAGCATGTTAGTGGCAGATTGCACAGATGGATAAGCGCAACCTCCGTTCATCCACGGGGTCGGGGTAACCTCACCTAAAAAAGCAAAACAAGCCAAGAAAAGCAGAAAAAGCCTTGCCAAGGTAAATTGCTTGTACAGATGGCCAAAACGTAATGCATAGGTAAAGACAATTATTACTACTGTCAAAATACTCAAGTGTCTGCCGTGCTGTGTAAGAATTCCTTTATCCGTTGTTCTGCCCATCCTCAAAGGTCTCCAACATCCTCTATGACCTTGACTTATACTCGAGTATATACGGTATAAGCATAATTAGTCTATTATGGTGTGTGTGTGTGTGTGTGTATAGAGAGAGTGTGTGTAGTGTAAAGTGTATGTCTGCTTACCACCTCCTCCTACCCCCTTCCTACTAACGTCCTACCAAAGTGTGTGAATCCCGACAAGTTATATACCTCTATGGAGACTTAGGTTACACTCTAAAACTTCCATGAATGGTCACAACTTGTGTTACTAATGACCTTCATTTTCCAAAAAAACTTCTACTACTTTGTGAGTAAGCAAGACTGTTGTGCATGTATAACAAGCTTTGGTTAACTCTTTACAATACTGATTAACCTTTAATACTGGATTCAACAAAATCTAGATACTGTGCTTTCATTACACTTGAGATGAGCACTGTGCATGGGCTTGAGTAAATCTGTACTTTTTATGTACATAATACTTGCCAGCTCTATATTCCAGGTATTGTTTCAGACAGCCTGTCTCTTCTTTACAATATGGAAATATTTGCACTTTTCTTTTAAGCATGTAATGTTTCACTAGTCTGTTGGTTTGTTTGTTACTGCAGTTATACCTTTTCACATTCAAAATACGGTATATTTAACCAAGAGTCAGTGTAAAATAAACTTTAAAGCAAAAAGGAATCCACCGCACCTTCCTCCGATCGTTCACTATTTTCAGTAATCAAATCAAGACGGCATCATTATTTTAAACCGGGAGACAAGTGGAGAGCTAGGCTGCTGGGAGACAGCTAGGCTGCCGGGAGACATACCACTTGTCTCCCGGCAGCCTAGCTGGATTTTAAAGGATTGAAATAAAGGATGATTTACTTTTTAAAATAATGATGCCGTCTTGATTTGATTACTGAAAATAGTGAACGATCGGAGGAAGGTGCGGTGGATTCCTTTTTGCTTTCTTGTTACTGATTAGACGGGGATGGGACTCCCCGGTCCACAAGCACACCCGACCAAGCACTAACCGGTTACGAGGTAGGAAAAGGGGAAGCATTTGGGAGGAGACGTGAGCCGCCATACTATTGCTTTAAAATAAACTTTTCCTAAATTTAAAAATAAAACAAATGTTAAATATTTTCTTTACAGCAGCTTGTCCCTGTGCTATAGCAATTCACAGCCTCTATGTTAAAGCTTTGTGTTCCTCCTGCAAATCCTCTCCTGTATGTCCTAAAATTTTGCAGGCGTTGATTCATTGCACACATCTGACAACTTTATTGGACGTTTGCGCATGCGTTTTCAATTATAATGGAAATCGCAGGAAAGCAAAAACTCCTGTGATTTTCAATGTGCATATGATTGTGCATCTGTGTTTATTTTAGGAACGTATTCGATCCCCATTTTTATGCGTAATCGCATGTGTTTCCATAATGGAAAATCCACACAACGCACTGGAACCTCTCAAGCACTTCCAGTCCATTGCAGTGTGGCCTCAGCCTAAGCGACTATCTGTCTTTCAGTGAGGCACAATTGACACCCATTACTGGCTTAGCTTCAATCACGCACTGATGGTTTTCCAGTAAATTAGCCAACAATGTAAACTACTTATATATAGTATTATGCAATGTATTTGTAATGTCTAGCTCTAACACAGTTTAAGGTTATGTTCCATTCCAAATTTGTCTTGAATATTCAATATAAGATTTATTACAAAGTATAAATAATGGTATGTTTTCCTCATTCGTTCCCTTTGAATTCTTATTCTACTTAGATCCTATGCAATGACTGCAGTACCAGATCAACAGTGCCGTTTCATATTCTAGGAATGAAATGTGAAAGCTGTAGTTCATATAACACTGCACAAGAGGGGAAAACGCAAGCAAATTCAACCACTGCAGGGAGCCAATAGTTTAACAGAGCTTTTCAAGATAAGGTTATTCAAATATCTAGCTTGAACTCCTGCCTTATGTCTACTATAAAGGTTGATTGGTTTATGTCACTTTTTTAAAAAATGAAATAGCATTATTTTCTTTTGAATCTCCAACAAAATAAATATTTATTAAGAAAACCTTTTGCTTTAATGGACTTTTTAATTAATAAAATGTAATTTCTGTGTTTCCCTTCCTGCTTAAATCTGACTGATTTCTAATAACCTGAACAAATATTTTTTTTAATTCCTGCAGCCTAAGTATATTGTCTTAATTGTGTTTGAAAGAAGTTCTGCCTATATTTGTAATGGCTGGTTTCAGACTTTTCTGTGACAAGGGTGCTATATTAGGGCCAATTTGCTGAATTCTATGTACCGGTAAAACATTTATTATACATTTAGGTAAGTGCATACCTAAATAAATGTAATTGGCAGTTCTATATATATTGCATCATTATATTATACTAATAAAAAAATGTTGTTTTTTGCTTATGTCATGGCAACTGCCATGGTTATCTCCGTACAACACTCAGTCACACCCCTTCTCTCTCCATTCAGGCAGCTAAACCAAACGCAAATGTCTACACTGTAATTTCATCAATATTTTACTACTATCCAAAATGGCTTTTTAAATGTTTAGGACATTTGTACAGGTTGGTATCCAGGAATTACAACCATACAGGTAAAGAGTTGGCCACCCTGTCAAGATATTGAGACTTCTGTGCTGTTACAAAACTTTCTTGCATAACAACAGGGAATCTTAACCAAAACTAATGAATTCTTCAGGGTCCTACAAATAAAACTTTTTGTGACCCTTTCCAGTGGTCCTTTATCTTTCTAGGTTGTTCTGTTCAGGCAATATTCTATCTTGAGTGACAAATAACAATGCTTACCTTACCTGCTGTAGCTCCTCAACAAAACAATATTGTAAGGTAAGAATATTCAATCCTTCCTCCCTGCCCCAGGTACCTTCCATTTTTAAGTTCATTTTAGCACAGTTGGGTGCATATTCCATCGTCCTGTCTGCTTTGCCCTCTTATAAGTGATAAATAATATAATCGCCACACACCAGTCTTGCAAAAAGTTAGTTAACTCATACAAACAACGTTTTGGTGCTAAAGGCTGCACCTTCTATTACTAGCCAGGGATTAATTGCAGGCACCCAGCACCAATTACAAATATATTATTGGGTAGATGTGAATGGAACACAGATTTAACTCTCATATGTGGTGCCTGCATATATGCAGACAATATACAATTTAGTAATTGTAGTCTCCCAACACCACACTGTGGTCTCTTATCTGATCAAAATAATTGCACCATATTTCCAAGTGCATTAACTGTACTGTGTGTACAGTACAATGTAGTGTGGATAGTATGATTATCTGTACAGCTTAACATCCAGAAATAAGTCACCTTTAAAATCATTGGTGAATTTCTTGTTGAAACGGTTCAGGGACCATATCTATAAAACGTGTAGATTTTGGAGCTGTGACAATATTTTAGGGTTCCCAATTAGGAACCTTTCCTCTCATCATCTTACAAAAAGTTTGGCACATTTGGGGAGAATGTAGCCCCTCATCTCACAGCACTTAACATTTAAATAATCGTCATCAAAGGTATTTATGAATAGAGGGATACTATACCTATGCTTGCAAGGGCACAAGTGAATTTCTAAAATAAAACCTTCAATGAATTAAATGTTAGATCTTACAAAAGATACTTATGGTACTTACAAAAGGAACTGCTTTGACCTAAAGAAAAATGTAGAACCCTCGAAAGTACAGTACTTTTTACTATACATATATTGAACTAATATGGCAAAAAATATTACCTTACAAAAGAAGGCAGTCTTGAATATTAAAGATTGGAGTTAAATATGCACCAAGTCTGACCGGTTCTCCTCTTGCAAGCCAATTCCCATTATAATGGGACGTCCAACTTGTCGTCTGTCTTTTTAGCAAGTCTGTAAAAGATGGGGGTAATTAGAGTAAAGCTACAATTTTTTAAACCAAAGGGTCAGATCATTATTGGTGGGTCAGTATGTTCAGGTGTCTCAAAGATAATCATAAAGCTTCAAGACTAGCATTTAAGTCCCCACCCTGTCTGCCTTGTTTTAGAACTACTGTAAAAGAATCTTCCTTTAAGTGAATAATTTCTTTAATATTCAAGTTATCATTGCAATGTCTATTAATAATTTTGGGACCTTTTCAGAATAAACTACATTTTTTTTACTCTAGGCAGTTTTGATAACACCTCCTAGCCACAATGCAAATATTGCATTCAGGAGGTCCCTGGCACATTGCTTCTATATGCTGATTGAGACACATTCCAGGGTATTTATTACCAATAGATATTATGAAGCTATTTCATATCTGCCAACAGATATTGTGAAACTATTTTATGTAAGCGGATAGAACACACTTCATTTTTACTATTTCTTCATGGAAGGCTTTCATACGATCACTATGACATTAATCAAAATTGTAGTCCTAGTGCTTTGGCATTTTTCTGGGTCATAAAACGAAAACACACTGCTGAGTGTAGGGTCTCATTTGACATTAAACTGGAGGGATACATGAAAACAAGTTACAAGATCTAATTACAGTAAAGGAAGCCATAGAAATATAGATCTATGTGACAGAATATTGTGCCGACTACAGTATGTTAGACTGATCCAGGTATCAAGCAATAAAAATATTTTTCTAATAACTTGCCTGAATCTGAGAGACCAGAGTGCAATTTGAAATGCTGAACTTCTATTTGAATAGCTGCCTTCACATCTATGGATTTATAAAGAATCCGTGATTAAAGGGAAAATACCATCATTTTTAAAATTCTTAGTTTATATTATGCATACCACAATTATTTATTTGGCTTGAAAAAGCCAAATTACTGTTCTTTCTATTTCTTCTTCTTTTTCTTCTTCCGTTTTCTTCTTGTGCTTTTTTGGACCGTATCTCCTCCCACAGTTTTTGAGCTAGAGACATGAAATTTGGTACGTGCGGGGCATATAGGAGAAGTGTGCTATCTTCTAGCTAAGGAATCCGCAGAAGCGTTACTGCGTTATCGGCGAATTTCTAGACATTTTTTCCCATAGACTATAATGGTAACAATCCTCAAATGTGGATATTTCAAAACAGTTTTTTTCATGGTCATAAATACAAATGGTGATACCCCAACCCCCCACACAGACCCAGGTACACCCATCTTCTGACCTACCTTTCCATTCCCATGTAAGCCATATTTAAAGGGTAACTAAAGGCAAAAAAACTAATTTAGATTTATCCTCAATAAAATATAGTTTTATGGTTATGAAAAAAGACATACCCCCTCAACCAGACCCAGGTATACACACCTACTAATCTACTAATGTTAATGTTACTAAGGGTAACTAAAGTCAAAAAAGTTAATTTTGATTAATAATAAAAAAGGTTTGTTTTTTAACCCCCATGTGGCACAGTTACATACACCTACTGACCTACCCCTCCATTACTGTTGTAGTCATACCTAAAGGGTAACTAAAGTCAAAAAACCTAATTTTGACCAATCATCAAAAAAGTTAGTTTTTTTTAACCCCCAACCGGACACAGGTACACACACCTACTGATCTACTTATCCATTACTGTGCCAGCCATACCTAAAGGGTAACTAAAATAAAAAAAATAATTTAGATTTATTCTCAATAAAAGATAGTTTTATGGTTGTAAACACAAAAAAGACATACCCCCTCAACCAGACCCAGGTACACACACCTACTGATCTACTTATCCATTACGGTGGCAGCCATATTTAAAGGGTAACTAAAGTAAAAAAAACATTTAGATTTATCCTTAATAAAAGATAGTTTTATGGTTGTAAACACAAAAAAGACATACCCCATCAACCAGACCCAGGTACACACACCTACTGATCTACTTATCCATTACTGTGGCAGCCATACTTAAAGGGTAACTAAAGTCAAAAAAACAAATTTTGACCAATCATCAAAAAGATACAGAGATTCAGTAAAAGTTCTTATCATTGAAAATGGTGCTAATTTTGCCCTAACCAATCAGATGTTAGCTTTCTGATTGATTGGATCAAAATTAGCACCACTTTGGGCTGGGTACACACAAAAGTTTTTTTTGTCCCAAACAAGCGTTTACTACAAACTCATCATTCCCATTATTGAGTTTTAAAATCTGCAGCAAACACACATATTCCCTTCCAAAATGCAGCCCTTCAAGCCAAATTCAAAGTTTATACATAAACTTTCCCTTTCTAGTTCTACATATTCTCTTCTATTTTGAAAAATCAGTTGAATTTACACCCCTTGCTATACACCAGGACTTACTCTACATGACACCAATGTAAAGTTCCTGCTCTATGCAGATGACCTCTTACTGCTATCACCAACAGAGAGTGGCCTACAAGACAGTCTAGCCATCCTGGAAAAATTCAGCGCAACCTGGGCACTTCCCATAAATCCAAATAAAAGTAAAATTGTGATATTCCAGAAGAAAAACAAAAAATCAACACACTGCCCTTCATTCACACTGAATAATGAGATACTCAGCAGAACAGAGAAATATACTTATCTCGGCCTGGAGATCAACCATTCTGGGAGCTTTAGGGCAGCTATAGAGACTTTGAAAGCAAAAGCCAGCCGAACCTTCTATGCAATAAGAAAACAACTGTATCACTTCAAACCACCGGTAAAAGTCTGGCTTAAAATCTTTGACAGTGTCATTTCCCCAATCCTACTCTATGGCAGTGAAGTATGGGGCCCTGTCTCCTATTCAGACCAATCAAAATGGGAATCTGGCCCACCAGAAATACTCCATCTCGAATTCTGTAAGCACCTCCTCCAGGTCCATCGCAGTACATTAAACAGCACTTGTCGGGCTAAGCTGGGCAGATTCCCATTACTGCTTGAGATGCAAAAAAAGGCCCTATCATTCTGGGCTCACCTACAGAACAGTAACCCCAACTCTTACCATCATAAAGCCTCACTAAACAACATAGACCAAGAAAAGCCATGTGCACTGAAACAACTCATCAGGTCCCTACTTACATCAAACCCACATCCACAGAGCCTGTCTAAACCTCAAATCACAGCCTCCATAACCAAGACCAAATTGGATTACGTGGATGAATGGAAGAAAGAAATAAAAAAGTCCCAGAAACTAACTATATACCAGGCACTGGACAGAGACTACAAACTGGCCCCCTACCTGGAGAATATCACAAACCCTAAAGAGAGACAAGTCCTGAGTCTCTACAGATTGAGTGCACACAGCCTAGAAATAGAATCTGGCCGACACAGACAGACATACAAACCAAGAGAGAACAGACTGTGCCAGAACTGTGACCAGGGAACCTTAGAAGATGAAACCCACTTCCCTTTACATTGCCCCAAATACAAAACAATACGGGACCCCCATTTCAAGATGCTGTCGGACTTTATCCCAGACTTCAACTGCTTAGATGGAGAGAGAAAACTCTATATCCTGCTGGGAAAGGATAAAGCCACAGTAAATATTGGGCACACTATGTAACGGCATGTCACAGACTGAGAGGAGCATAAATGAACACAATGTCCAAGGATTACCCAATTATCCCTTTATCCTTCCCCAATCGACTCCATTGATACCCATGTTCCCCTACCGTGAACCTCTAATACTAACATGTTTTATTATTTTATTATTTTTTGTTTGCTTTGGCAATGTCAAAATGTAAATTGATCCTGCCAATAAAGCTCTTTTTGATTTGATTTGATTTGACAGAGATAGATAGATATATAGACAGAGATCAATAGATAGATAGACAGAGAGATAGATAATAAATAGATAAATATAGATAGACAGACAGATAGAGATAGATAGACAGGGATAAAGATAGATAGATAGATAGACAGATAGACAATAGATTGATAGATAGATAATAGATAGATAGACAGAGATAGATAGACAGACAAAGAGATAGATAGATAATATATAGATAGATAGATAGTCAGAGATAGATAGTGAGATAGATAGATAGATAAATAGATAGATAGACAAGGATAAAGTTAGATAGATAGATAGATAGATAGATAGATAGATAGATAGATAGATACACATACTGTACATACACGCACACACTGTACTACACACTCTCTCACACATAATGTAACATACAACACTCCTCACACATACTGTACATTACACACGCTCTACACATACTGTAAATACACACCTCTACCATACTATATACCACATCTCCCATATACATACACACCATCTCACACTACTGTACATACACTCTCTTAAACATACTGTATATAACACTCTCTCCCATATGTACATACACACTCTCTCCCATACTGTACAGACACACCATCTCACACATACGTACATACACTCTCTCACAACATACTGTACATACACAACTCTCTCCAACTGTACATACACATCTCTCCCATAGTACATAAACACTCTCTCCCATACTGTACATACACACCGTCTCAACATACGGACATACCTCTCTCACAACATTTGTACATACACACTCTCTCCCATACTGTACAAAACACTCTCTCCCATACTGTACATACACTTCTCCATACGGTACTTACATACGCCACCTACTGTACATTACATACACACTATCTCTCCCATACTGTACATACACCACCCTCTCACAATAAGTACATACTCTTTCTCACACATACTGTACATACACACTAACACATAATGTACATACATACACACATTCTCTCTCCCATACTGTACATACACACCCTCTCACACATACTGTACAATACCTCTCTCACACATACTGAAACATACACACTCTCTACCACATACTGTACATACACACTCTCTCACACATACTGTACATACACACTTTCTCCACTACCTACTACACACTCTCTCTCCCATCGTACATACACACCATCTCACACATACTGTACATACACATTCTCTCCCATACTGTACATACACACTCTCACAGTCACACATACTGTACATACCCTGGGGGGTGGTACAGGGGGAGGGGCAGTAGATGATCCCCTACACTGGAGGATGATTGGTATCTGGGGGGGAGGATCATGGTAAAATGGTAGTCCCAGATGGGACTACATTCCCAGTTGCTGAGGCAGGCCACGGTGGGCAGGACTCAGAGCAGCAGCAGGGAGCAGCTGCAGAAGCGATCCGGACCTGATCCTCAGTCTGTAAGTGCCCGGCCCGCACGCACTGTCCGGGCTGCTCTGCGACTGCCGGTTATTAAATTGTCTGAGGTCCTCAGACAATTTAAAAAACCAGGCAGTCGCAGAGGCAGTCCGGACCAGTGCGTGCGGGCCGAGCAACACAGGGATGATCTGTTTAAGATGTCGGGGTTGGCGCTGCAGGGCACACTTGAAGGGTCCACAGACCACAGTGAAGGGTCCTTAAGGAAGCTGCTCCCAACGCGGTGCTTCCTCCTCTCCCACCGGTGCAGGTAACATCGTTTTTTGGGGTTTTTTAAACTTTGAGATGCCGCTTTTGAGCCACAGAGACAAAGTGCCGCTCTGCTACTTTGTCTCAATGTGGCTCATTAGCGAGACGGCCGGTCCCATACAGTGAGAACAGACAGTAAAGGTCCCATATAGTGAGAACACACAGTAAAGGTCCCATATAGTGAGAACAGACAGTAAAGGTCCCATACAGTGAGAACAGACGGTAAAGGCCCCATACAGTGAGAACAGACGGTAAAGGCCCCATACAGTGAGAACAGACGGTAAAGGTCCCATACAGTGAGAACAGACAGTAAAGGTCCCATACAGTGAGAACAGACAGTAAAGGTCCCATACAGTGAGAGCAGACAGTAAAGGTCCCATATGGTGAAAACAGACAGTAAAGGTCCCATACATATTCTATCCTCTATCTCTCACACACCCTTTCTCTCATGCATACTGTACATACACCCTCTCTCACACATACAATGGTTGGCACCAAATCTGGTAAAATCGTTGGCAAAAACTCTGATAAATAGTTGGCACCCAGACTCTAATAAATGGTTGGCACACAGATATTAGTAAAATCTGCAGCACAAACTGTGATAAATGGTTTGCAGCCAGACTCTAATAAATGGTTGGAACACAGAAACTGGTAAAATCAGTGGCAAAAATTCATAAATGGTTTGCAAACAGATACTGGTGAAATCATTGGCACAAACTCTGATAAAGAGTTGGCACCCAGACCCTAATAAATGGTTGGCACCCAATCTGGTAAAATCATTGGCACAAACTATAATAAATAGTTGTCACACAGATACATGTAAAATCATTGGCAGAAACTTTGATAAATGTTTAGCACACATACACACCACTTTCTGTCGCTGGAAGATCGATACACTTACAGGTCCTAGAGGCTGCCTTCCTCTGCGCCGCATCAGACCAGGCTTGTAGAGCGCACCGCAGTGGATAGCCCTAGAGAGTGACGTTAGACATCACTATGTGATGAGGTCAGCGAAACATGAGTACATGGGCCATACGCGGAAGTAGATTCACATGGGTACATTAGCGAGATGACCCTGCTTGTTACCATTATTATGAAGATACATTAAGGTAGGGGAAAATGTCATTCAGAGGTTAACTTCCCCTTTAATACATGTGTGTGTGTGTGTCTCTATGTGTGTCCATGTGTGTTTCTATGTACGTTTCTATGTGTGTGTCTATTTCTCCCCACCACTCCAATCTAACTAGCAAAGCAGTGATTAAAAAAAATACATTTTCTGCAGTAAGACCTGACCCTTTCCTTTCCTTTAAAAAAGAGCAGCCAGGATACACACTCTCTTACACATACTGTATATACACACTCTCTCCCATACTGTACATACACTCTCTTACACATACTGTATATACACACTCTCTCCCATACTGTACATACATACACACTCTCTCTCCCATACTGTACATACACACCCTCTTATACATACTGTACATACACTCTCTCACACATACTGTACATACACTCTCTCACACAACTTTTGTGACCTTTCCAGTGGTCCTTTATCTTTCTAGGTTGTTCTGTTCAGGCAATATTCTATCTTGAGTGACAAATAACAATGCTTACCTTACCTGCTGTAGCTCCTCAACAAAACAATATGTAAGGTAAGATATTCAATCCTTCTCCTGCCCCAGGTACCTTCCATTTTTAAGTTCATTTTAGCACAGTTTGGTGCATATTCCATCGTCCTGTCTTTGCCTCTTATAAGTGAAAATAATATAATCGCCACACACCAGTCTTGCAAAAAGTTAGTAACTCATACAAACAACGTTTTGGTGCTAAAGGCTGCACCTTCTATTACTAGCCAGGGATTAATTGCAGGCACCCCGCACCAATTACAAATATATTATTGGGTAGATGTGAATGGAACACAGATTTAACTCTCATATGTGGTGCTGCATATATGCAGGACAATATACAATTAGTAATTGTAGTCTCCCAACAACACCACTGTGGTCTCTTATCTGATCAAAATAATTGCACCATATTTCCAAGTGCATTAACTGTACTGTGTGTACAGTACAATGTAGTGTGGATAGTATGATTATCTGTACAGCTTAACATCCAGAAATAAGTCACCTTTAAATCCTTGGTGAATCTTGTTGAAACGGTTCAGGGACCATATCTATAAACGTGAGTGTAGATTTGAGCGTGTGACAATATTTAGGGTTCCCAATAGGAACCTTCCTTCTCATCATCTTACAAAAAGTTTGGCACATTTGGGGAGAATGTAGCCCCTCATCTCCAGCACATTAACATTTAAATAATCGTCATCAAAGGTATTTATGAATAGAGGGATACTATACCTATGCTTGCCAGGGCACAAGTGAATTCTAAAATAAAACCTTCAATGAATTAATGTTAGATCTTACAAAGATACTTATGGTACTTACAAAAGAACTGCTTGACCTAAAGAAAAATGTAGAACCCTCGAAAGTACAGTACTTTTTACTATCATATATTGAACTAATATGGCAAAAAATATACCTTACAAAGAAGGCAGTCTTGAATATTAAAGATTGGAGTTAAATATGCACCAAGTCTGACCGGTTCCTCTCTGCAAGCCAATTCCCATTATAATGGGACGTCCAACTGTGTCGTCTGTCTTTTAGCAAGCTGTAAAAGATGGGGTAGGTATTAGAGTAAAGCTACAATTTTTTAAACCAAAGGGTCAGATCATTATTGGTGGGTCAGTATGTTCGGTGTCTCAAAGATAATCATAAAGCTTCAAGACTAGCATTTAAGTCCCCACCCTGTCTGCCTTGTTTTAGAAATACTGTAAAAGAATCTTCCTTTAAGTGAATAATTTCTTAATATTCAAGTTATCATTGCAATGTCCTTAATAATTGGGACCTTTTCAGAATAAACTACATTTTTTTTACTCTAGGCAGTTTTGATAACACCTCCTAGCCACAATGCAAATATTGCATTCAGGAGGTCCCTGGCACATTGCTTCTATATGCTGATTGAGACACATTCCAGGGTATTTATTACCAATAGATATTATGAAGCTATTTCATATCTGCCAACAGATATTGTGAAACTATTTTATGTAAGCGGATAGAAAACACTTCATTTTTACTATTTCTCATGGAAGGCTTTCATACGATCACTATGACATTAATCAAAATTGTAGTCCTAGTGCTTTGGCATTTTCTGGGTCATAAAACGAAAAACACACGCTGTGAGTGTAGGGTCTCATTTGACATTAAACTGGAGGATACATGAAAACAAGTTACAAGATCTAATACAGTAAAGGAAGCCATAGAAATATAGATCTATGTGACAGAATATTGTGCCGAATGACAGATGTTAGACTGATCCAGGTATCAAGCAATAAAATATTTTTCTAATAACTTGCCTGAATCTGAGGACCAGAGTGCAATTTGAAATGCTGAACTTCTATTTGAATAGCTGCCTTCACATCTATGGATTTATAAAGAATCCGTGATTAAAGGGAAAATACCATCATTTTTAAAATTCTTAGTTTATATTATGCATACCACAATTATTTATTTGGCTTGAAAAAGCCAAATTACTGTTCTTTCTATTTCTTCTTCTTTTTCTTCTCGTTTTCTTCTGTGCTTTTTTGGAACGTATCTCCTCCCACCGTTTTTGAGCTAGAGACATGAAATTTGTACGTGCGGGGCATATAGGAGAAGTGTGCTATCTTCTAGCTAAGGAATCCGCAGAAGCGTTACTGCGTTATCGGCGAATTTCTAGACATTTTTTCCCATAGACTATAATGGTAACAATCCTCAAATGTGGATATTTCAAAACAGTTTTTTTCATGGTCAAAATACAAATGGTGATACCCCCAACCCCCACACAGACCCAGGTACACCCATCTACTGACCTACCTTTCCATTCCCATGTAAGCCATATTTAAAGGGTAACTAAGGCAAAAAAACTAATTTAGATTTATCCTCAATAAAATATAGTTTATGGTTATGAAAAAAGACATACCCCCTCAACCAGACCCGGTACACACACTACTAATCTACTAATGTTAATGTTACTAAGGGTAACTAAAGTCAAAAAAGTTAATTTTGATTAATAATAAAAAGGTTTGTTTTTTAACCCCCATGTGGCACAGTTACATACACCTACTGACCTACCCCTCCATTACTGTTGTAGTCATACTAAAGGGTAACTAAAGTCAAAAAAACCTAATTTTGACCAATCATCAAAAAAGTTAGTTTTTTTTAACCCCAACCGGACACAGGTACACACACTACTGATCTACTTATCCATACTGTGCCAGCCATACCTAAAGGGTAACTAAATAAAAAAAATAATTTAGATTTATCTCCAATAAAAGATAGTTTTATGGTTGTAAACACAAAAAAGACATACCCCCTCAACAGACCAGGTACACACACCTACTGATCTACTTATCCATTACGGTGCAGCCATATTTAAAGGGTAACTAAAGTAAAAAAAACATTTAGATTTATCCTTAATAAAAAATAGTTTTATGGTTGTAAACACAAAAAGACATACCCCATCAACCAGACCCAGGTACACACACCTAATGATCTACTTATCCATTACTGTGGCAGCCATACTTAAAGGGTAACTAAGTCAAAAAAAACAAATTTTGACCAATCATCAAAAAGTACAGAGATTCAGTAAAAGTTCTTATCATTGAAATGGTGCTAATTTTGCCCTAACCAATCAGATGTTAGCTTTCTGATTGATTGGATCAAAATTAGCACCACTTTGGGCTGGGTACACACAAAAGTTTTTTTTGTCCCAAACAAGCGTTACTACAAACTCATCATTCCATTATTGAGTTTTAAAATCTGCAGCAAACACACATATTCCCTTCCAAAATGCAGCCCTTCAAGCCAATTCAAAGTTTATACTTAAACTTTCCCTTTTAGTTCTACATATTCTTTCTATTTTGAAAAATCAGTTGAATTTACACCCCTTGCTATACACCAGGACTTACTCTACATGACACCAATGTAAAGTTCCTGCTATGCAGATGACCTCTTACTGCTATCACCAACAGAGAGTGGCCTACAAGACAGTCTAGCCATCCTGGAAAAATTCAGCGCAACCTGGGCACTTCCCATAAATCCAATAAAAGTAAAATTGTGAATTCCAGAAGAAAAACAAAAAATCAACACACTGCCCTTCATTCACACTGAATAATGAGATACTCAGCCGAACAGAGAAATATACTTATCTCGGCTGGAGATCAACCATTCTGGGAGCTTTAGGGCAGCTATAGAGACTTTGAAAGCAAAAGCCAGCGAAACTTCTATGCAAAGAAAAAAAACAACTGTATCACTTCAAACCACCGGTAAAAGTCTGGCTTAAAATCTTTGACAGTGTCATTTCCCCAATCTACTCTATGGCATGAAGTATGGGGCCCTGTCTCCTATTCAGACCAATCAAAATGGGAATCTGGCCCACCAGAAATACCCATCTCGAATTCTGTAAGCACCTCTCCAGGTCCATCGCAGTACATTCAGGGGTGTCTCTAGGGATTTTGCCACCTGAGGCAAAACAGATTGCCGCCTATGTGCGGCGTGCGCAGCGCGCCGCCGGCGGAGCAAAGTGGGGTGTGGCCTGTTTTGTGGTGTGGCTTGTGTGTGGGTGTGGTTGTGCGTGGGCGTGGCTTTGACAGTGGGAGTGCGGCTAGCCATTTTGTCATTTTGAACTTGGCACCATTTATTTGTACATTTTCTTTAAATAGACAATAACAACACCATAATAACAGAAGAATAAACAATTTTGCCCAAAATAACTGCCACCACGTCAAGGTTCTTTTAATAGGGCCCTAACTACCTAACTATGTCTAACCTAGCCTAACCTACAAACTATCTAAAGCTAATCTAACCATATGAAATGCCTTTAACAATATCTAACCATGTACAGTGAGAACAGACAGTAAAGGTCCCCTACAGTGAGAACAGACAGTAAAGGTCCCATACAGTGAGAACAGACAGTAAGGTCCCACACAGTGAGAACAGACAGTAAAGGTCCATACAGTGAGAACAGACATGTAAAGATCCCATACAGTGAGAACAGACTGTAAAGATCCCATACAGGGAGAACAAGACTGTAAAGTCCCATACAGTGAGAACAGACTGTAAAGTCCCATACAGTGAGAACAGACCGTAAAGTCCCTACAGTGAGAACCGACCGTAAAGGTCCCATACAGTGAGAACAGACCGTAAAGGTCCCATACAGTGAGAACAGACAGTAAAGATCCCATACAGTGAGAACAGACAGTAAAGGTCCATACAGTGAGGAACAGACCGTAAAGGTCCCTACAGTGAGAACAGACCGTAAAGGTCCCATACAGTGAGAACAGACGTAAAGGTCCCTACAGTGAGAACAGACAGTAAAGATCCCATACAGTGAGAACAGACAGTAAAGGTCCCATACAGTGAGAGCAGACAGTAAAGGTCCCATATGGTGAAAACAGACAGTAAAGCTCATACATATTCTATCCTCTATCTCTCACACACCCTTTCTCTCATGGATACTGTACATACACCCTCTCTCACACATACAATGGTTGGCACCAAATCTGGTAAAATCGTTGGCAAAAACTCTGATAAATAGTTGGCACCCAGACTCTAATAAATGGTTGGCACACAGATATTAGTAAAATCTGCAGCACAAACTGTGATAAATGGTTTGCAGCAGACTCTAATAAATGGTTGGAACACAGAAACTGGTAAAATCAGTGGCAAAAATTCATAAATGGTTTGCAAACAGATACTGGTGAAATCATTGGCACAAAACTCTGATAAAGAGTTGGCACCCAGACCCTAATAAATGGTTGGCACCCAATCTGGTAAAATCATTGGCACAAACTATAATAAATAGTTGTCACACAGATACATGTAAAATCATTGGCAAAAACTTGATAAATGTTTAGCACACATACACACCACTTTCTGTCGCTGGAAGATCGATACACTTACAGGTCCTAGAGGCTGCCTTCCTCTGCGCCGCATCAGACCAGGCTTGTAGAGCGCACCGCAGTGGACAGCCCTAGAGAGTGACGTTAGACATCACTGTGATGAGGTCAGCGAAAAATGAGTACATGGGCCATACGCGGAAGTAGATTCACATGGGTACATTAGCGAGATGACCCTGCTTGTTACCATTATTAGAAGATACATTAAGGTAGGGGAAAATGTCATTCAGAGGTTAAATCCCCTTTAATACATGTGTGTGTGTGTGTCTCTATGTGTGTCCATGTGTGTTTCTATGTACGTTTCTAGTGTGTGTCTATTTCTCCCCACCACTCCAATCTAACTAGCAAAGCAGTGATTAAAAAAATACATTTTCTGCAGTAAGACCTGACCCTTCCTTCCTTTAAAAAAGAGCAGCCAGGATACACACTCTCTTACACATACTGTATATACACACTCTCTCCATACTGTATACACTCTTTACACATACTGATATACACACTCTCTCCCATACTGTACATACATACACACTCTCTCTCTCCATACTGTACATACAAATCCTCTTATACATACTGTACATACACTCTCTACACATACTGTACATACACTCTCTCACACATACTGTACATTACACGCACACACTGTACATACACACTCTCTCACACTACGTACATACACACATTCTCCCATACTGACATACACACTCTCTCACACATACTGTACATACACACTCTACCATACTCTATTCACACATCTCCCATACTGTACATACACACCATCTCACACATACTGTACATACACTCTCTAAACATACTGTATATATACACTCTCTCCCATACTGTACATACACACTCTTCCCATACTGCACATACACACTCTCACACATACCGTACATACACACTCTCACACATACTGTACATACACACTCTCTCCCATACTGTACATACACACTCTCTCCATACTGTACATACACACTCTCTCCCATACTGTACATACACACCGTCTCACACATACTGTACATACACTCTCTCACACATACTGTACATACACACTCTCTCCATACTGTACATACACACTCTCTCCATACTGTACTACCACTGGCTCCCAACTGTACATACATACTCACACATACTGTACATACATACACACTTCTCTCCCATTACTGTACATACACACCCTCTCACACATACTGTACATACTCTTTCTCACACATACTGTACATACACACTCACACATACTGTACATACATACACACTCTCTCTCCCATACGTAATACACACCCTCTCACACATACTGTACATACACTCTCTCACACATATGAACATACACATCTCTCACACAATAGTACATACACCACTCTCTCCACACATACTGTACATACACACTTTCTCCCATACTCTACTACACAATCTCTCTCCCATACTGTACATACACACCATCTCACACATACTGGAATACACATTCTCTCCCATACTGTACATACACACTCTCACAGTCACACATACTGTACATACCCTGGGGGGTGGTACAGGGGGAGGGGCAAGTAGATGATCCCCTACACTGGAGGATGATTGTATCTGGGGGAGGATCATGTGTAAAATGGTAGTCCCAGATTGGACTACAATTCCCAGTATGCTGAGGCAGGCCACCGGTGGGCAGGACTCAGAGCAGCAGCAGGGAGCAGCTGCAGAAGCGATCCGGACCTGATCCTCAGTCCTGTAAGTGCCCGGCCCGCACGCACTAGTCCGGGCTGCCTCTGCGACTGCCCGGTTATTTAAATTGTCTGAGGTCCTCAGACAATTTAAATAACCAGGCAGTCGCAGAGGCAGTCCGGACAGTGCGTGCGGGCCGAGCACTTACAGGGATGATCTGTTTAAGATGTCGGGGTTGGCGCTGCAGGCACACATTGAAGGGTCCAAGACCACAGTGAAGGGTCCTTAAGGAAGCTCCGCCTCCCACACGCGGGTGCTTCCTCCTCTCCACCGGTGCAGGTAACATCGTTTTTTTGGGGTTTTTTAAACTTTGAGATGCCGCTTTTGAGCCACAGAGACAAAGTGCCGCTCTGTACTTTGTCTAATGTGGCTCATTAGCGAGACGGCCCTGAGTACATTAAACAGACACTTGTCGGGCTAAGCTGGGCAGATTCCCATTACTGCTTGAGATGCAAAAAAAGGCCCTATCATTCTGGGCTCACCTACAGAACAGTAACCCCAACTCTTACCATCATAAAGCCTCACTAAAAAACATAGACCAAGAAAAGCCATGTGCACTGAAACAACTCATCAGGTCCCTACTACATCAAACCACATCCACAGAGCCTGTATAACCCAAATCACAGCCTCCATAACCAAGACCAAATTGGATACGTGGATGAATGGAGAAGAAAAGAAATAAAAAGTCCCAGAAACTAACTATATACCAGGCACTGGACAGAGACTACAAAACTGGCCCCCTACTGGGAGAATATCACAAACCCTAAGAGAGACAAGTCCTGAGTCTCTACAGATTGAGTGCACACAGCCTAGAAATAGAATCTGGCCGACACAGACAGACATACAAACCAAGAGAGAACAGACTGGGCCAGAACTGTTGACCAGGGAACCTTAGAGAGATGAAACCCACTTCCCTTTACATTGCCCCAAATACAAAACAATACGGGACCCCCATTTCAAGATGCTGTCGGACTTTATCCCAGACTTCAACTGCTTAGATGGAGAGAGAAAACTCTATATCCTGCTGGGAAAGGATAAAGCCAAGTAAATATTGGGCACACTATGTAACGGCATGTCACAGACTGAGAGGAGCATAAATGAACACAATGTCCAAGGATTACCCAATTATCCCTTTATCCTTCCCAATCGACCCATTGATACCCATGTTCCCCTACCGTGAACCTCTAATACTAACATGTTTTATTATTTTATTATTTTTTTGTTTGCTTTGGCAATGTCAAAATGTAAATTGATCCTGCAATAAAGCTCTTTTTGATTGATTTGATTTGACAGAGATAGATAGATATATAGACAGAGATCATAGAAGATAGACAGAGAGATAGTATAATAGATAAATATAGATAGACAGACAGATAGAGATAGATAGACAGGGATAAAGATAGATAGATAGATAGATGACAGATAGACAATAGATTGATAGATAGATAATAGATAGATAGACAGAGATAGATAGACAGACAAAGAGATAGATAGAAAATATATAGATAGATAGATAGTCAGAGATAGATAGTGAGATAGATAGATAGATAAATAGATAGATAACAAGGATAAAGTGACTGTTACATACACACCTCTCCCATACTGTACAGACACACCATCTCACAAATCGTAAATACACTCCTTCACTATGCAATCATGATTCTAAATAAACACTCGTCTCCCATACTGTAAATACACACTCTCCCCATGACAGGTACAACACACCGTCTCACACCATACTGATACCACACTCTTCACACTATTGACTCACTACAACTCCTCCCATACGTGACAACACAACTCTTCCCATACGTAACATACAACGTCTCCCATACGTGACATACATGACTTCACATAATACTGCAATACATACACACACTCTCTCCCTACTGGAATAAACCACACTTCTACTACATACCAACTCATCTTTCTCACACATACTGTACATACACACTCAACATACTGTACATACAACACACCTTCCCCATAACAACAACACCTACACACATAGTACATAACACTCTCTCACACATACTGAACATACACACTCTCTCACACATAGTGACATACACACTCTCTCACACATACTGTACATACACACTTTCTCCATACTCTACAACACATATCCCCAATGTACATACACACCACTCACACCTACTGTACATACACATCTCTCCCATACTGTAATAAACACACTCACAGTCACACTACTGTACAACCCTGGGGGGTGGTACAGGGGGAGGGGCAGTAGATGATCCCCTACACTGGAGGGATGTATCTGGGGGAGGATCATGTGTAAAATGGTAGTCCCAGATGGGACTACAATTCCCAGTATGCTGAGGCAGGCACGGTGGGCAGGATCGAGCAGAGCAGGGAGCAGCTGCAGAAGCGATCCGGACCTGATCCTCAGTCCTGTAAGTGCCCGGCCCGCACGCACAGTCCGGGCTGCCTCTGCGACTGCCCGGTTTATTTAAATTGTCTGAGGTCCTCAGACAATTTAAATAACCGGCAGTCGCAGAGGCAGTCCGGACCAGTGCGTGCGGGCCGAGCACTTACAGGGATGATCTGTTTAAGATGTCGGGGTTGGGCGTGCAGGCACACATTGAAGGGTCCACAGACCACAGTGAAGGGTCCTTAAGGAAGCTCCGCTCCCACACGCGGTGCTTCCTCCTCTCTCACCGGTGCAGGAACATCGTTTTTTGGGGTTTTTTAAACTTTGAGATGCCGCTTTTGCCACAGAGACAAAGTGCCGCTGCTAATTGTCTCAATGTGGCTCATTAGCGAGACGGCCCTGAGTACATTAAACAGCACTTGTCGGGCAGAGCTGGGCAGATTCCCATAATGCTTGTGATGCAAAAAAAGGCCCTATCATTGGGCTCACCTACGAACAGAACCCCAACTTTCCAAATCAAGCTCAATAGATAGATAGATAGATAGATAGATAGATAGATAGATAGATAGATAGATAGACAAGAGATAGATAGACAAGGATAAATATAGATAGATAGATAATATATAGATAGACAGAGAGATAGACAGAGATAGATAGGTAGAGAGATAGATTGACAGATAGACAAGGATAAATATAGATAGACATAGATAGATAGATTTATATTATAAATATAATTGCAGAGCACTCTTGGGTCTTGTGCAAAACATATTTTTTAATCCATTGTAACAGACAGCAATGTTTCAGTCTTCTATTAGGACCTTTATCAAGCCATAAGTCTGCAAACCCACAACACACATTAAAATAACTTTAACCCCTCCCCCTAGAATGTGACATCAGATTAATTAAAATGATGATAAAGTGCAAAGTGCAAGGTTAAAAAGTAGTGAACATTGTAATATAGTATCATAAATTAATCTAAAATTACCATATTAATTATGTGAACCATAAAAATGAATAATTAGTGCTAAAACATAAATAGTGCAACATGTTCTAAAAATATTATAAAATTACTTTTCACGACAAAATACTAATACTCAGTAGAAAATATACACTTCAACTGAACCATGATGGTTTATAATATTAGACTAAAGTATTTAAAACATTAAAGCCTGGAATAACCCCGGTCTATAGCAGTATCAATTTATTTTATTTTATCTGTCTTTAAAAAAACATGGGGCTTCAGGGTATTAAGTTTCTTGATCCAAAATACCTCATGTTGCAATTGGAGTTTGGATCTATCACCACCTCTATATGGAATAGGAACATGATCAATCACAACAAAATGGAGGTCTGCAATTTTATGGCCCTTCTCTAAGAAGTGTTTCGCCACAGGTTTGCCAGATCTACCATCCCTGTACGCTACATTAATATTAGACCTGTGGCCATCCATCCTTGTCTTCAGCATAAGGTCTGTCTTACCTACATAGGCTAATTGGCAGGGGAAAATAAGTAAATATATAACAAAAGTGGTTGTGCATGAAATAAAGTGTGTAATCTGATATATCTTATCACATTGTGGGATTTTTAGGCAACCAAGAAGTATCTTTTTTGTAACAGTCTACTGGATCAGTCCTTCCTTAAGATTCCTGGGGCATCTAAACCCTATTGTAGGGTGTTGTGTCAATTTTCGTCATAAAGTCTCTTCTGATCTCAGAATATTCCAGGTTTTTTTTGAGACTCTTTCGTATAGCTGTCCCCATGTTAGAGTATACTGTTGAGCATACCAATTGTTTATCGGGTTTGTGCAAGTCTGTCCTGTCATCCTTTAATAACACTTTTTATTTTGCTTTAATTAAAGCTTGTTGTAATAGTCCAGATGGGTAACCCCGTTGCGAAAACCATAATCTCATATCATCCAATAGCTCTTCCATCTGGTTTCAGTCAGAATTGTTTCTAAAAGTAACCCCCAACCTGACACACCTACTGTTGTACTTATGCATTTCAGTGGCAGACATACTTATGCAAGGTTTCTGTTTGCTGATGACACAAAACTTTGTTGACCATTTAAAGCTTTAGAGGATGTGCAATCATTGCAGGTGGATCTAGGTAGGTTGTCACATTGAATCTCATCTGCCACTGCTAAGTGGCAGATGAGATTCAATGTTGATAAATGTAATTGTTGTAAATGTAATTTTGGACTTAAAAATTCTTGTTCTGCTTATACTATAAATGGCTATGTGTTAAGTGAATCCCTGTTGGAAAGGGATCTTGGAGTTTTTGTGGATAGCAAACTTAAAGGGAATCTGTGGTCTCCAAACAAGTTTATTTTAAATGAAAGGCCAGGTTCCTACCTTTAAAATGAGACATCAACCACCTCTCTATGTGCTGCACAGCCCAAAATATGAAGAAATCCCTGATCAGAAAGTTAGGGGGTGGAAGGTTCTGAATCTGCGGCCAGAAATACTACTTCCGCCTGTAATCTGCGGTTGGCACATGCTCATTGCATGACTGAAGGGTGGTGGTGGTGGGGTAACAGCCCAGCCCACAGCACTGCTTTTTTGAATGCCTCCCACTTGCTGGCCCTTCCCACTTGTGGGCTCTGTGTCCCCTCTCCTTGCAGACCCAACCGGCCCCTTCCCTTGCAGCCCCCTGTGGCCCCTCCCACTCATGGACTCTGTGGCCCCACCCACTAGTGGGTCCTGTGGCCCCTCCCCCACGTGCACCTCAGACCAATACCTTCCTACCTCCTACAGAAGACTGTGCAAAGCAGCTTTTTCAGCAGAGAAAGAATCAAAGTTTAAAACTGCTGTTTCTTTCTCTGCTAAAAATGCTGCTTTTACAGTTTTCTGTAAGGGGGGGCCAGGTATTGGTCTGAGGTGCAAGTGGGGGAGGGGCAATGGGGAGCCACAAGGGGTCATTGGGGTCCATGAGTGGGAGGGGCCACAGGAGGCTGAAAGGGAAAGGCCCAAGGGGGCTGCAAGGGAAGGAGCTAGGATGGGTCTGCAAGGGGAGGGGCCACAGGACCCATGATTGGGAGGGGCCACAGGACCCATAGTGGGAGGTGCCACAGAACCCATGAGTGAGAGGGGCCACAGAAGGCTGCAAGAAAAAGGCTCAAGGGGCTGCAAGGGGAGGGGCCACATGGCCCACAAGTGTGAGTGAACACATTACCCATGAGTGGGAGGTGCCACGGAGCACATTAGTGGGAGGGGCCATAGGAGGCTGCAAGGGAAAGGCCCAAGGGGGCTGCAAGGGAAAGGCCCAAGGGGTCTGCAAGGGAAAGGCCCAAGGGGGCTGCAAGGAAAGGTGCTATGGGGGCCCACGAGGTGGAGGAGACACAGGGAAGGGGGACAGTCACATGATTTCATGCAGGAAGTGCAGAGGATCTGGTGATGCTGCTCTCATATCACACATATACATAAATATCTTCCAAACTGTGTAAAATAAATAATGAAAGTAAATTGCAAAAATCCTCAGGAAAGCAATTCCTGTCAAGTTACCTAAAGTCATTTTTGAACCACAGTTACCCTTTAAAGGCAGCAAGCAGTGCCAGAGAGCAGCGGCTAGAGCCAACATGATATTGTCTTATATAAAGAGAGGTATGGATTTAAGGGAGGAAAATTTTATTATCCCTCTTTACAAAGCATTGTTAAGGCCTCATTTGCAATATGCAGTGCAATTTTGGAATCCTGTGTACAAAAAGGACATCTTGGAAATGGAAAGGATTCAGAGAAGGGCAACTAAATTAATAAGGGGATTGGGAGAGCTTGAATTTAAAGAGAGATTGGATGTTACAATTATGTACGCTAGAAAAAAGGCGCTTGCGTGGGGATATGATTACTGTGTATAATTACATTAACGGGCCATACAATAAAATATTTGGGACATTGTTCACCAATAGAACATGTCAGAAGACATGTGGACATTTTCACTGTGAGAACGGTAAAACGGTAAAACTATGGATCTATCTTCCAGTGGACGTTGTTATGGCAGGTTCATTGGACAGTTTCAAAAAAAGCTGGATGAGTTTCTGCAAACAAGGAATGTTGCAAGTTACTGGTATTGATACATAAAGTAAAGTTGATCCAGGGATATTTCCGATTGACACTTGGAGTCAGGAAGGAATTTTTTTCCCCTTCATAAATTTGGTGGGGTTTTTTTTGCCTTCTTCTGGATCAACAGTTAGGCAGGTAATGAGGGTATTGCTAGATAGTTTGGACTGGATCTGGTCTTTATTCAACCTCAAATACTATACTAAAGGGTATCTACAGTCAAAAAAAAATTGTTTTTTAACCCCCAACCTGACCCAGGTACACACACCTACTGACCTACCCTTCCATTTCCATTGCAGACATACTTAAAGGGTAACTATAGTCAAAACATTTTTTGACCAATCATCAAAAAAAGTAAATTTTTTTTAACCACCAACCTGACACAGGTACACACACATACTAACCTACCCTTCCATTACTGTTGCAGCCATACTTAAAGGGTAACTAAAATCAAAAAACAAATTTGACTAATCATCAAAAAAGTTTGTTTTTTTAACCCCCAACCTTAACCAAGTACACACACTTGGGGCTAGGCCACACTATCACGTTTTCTGCTCGTTTTGCGCACGATTTTCGCTAACATCGAAATCGGGGGAACGCGAACGTACCTGCAATTTCCGATGCACATGCCTTTGCGTGTCCGTTCACGTTGTGCGGCGATAATTTTTCTGCGCAATCGCTTGCGTTTTTGCTTTAAAGACAGCGCTTGATGCGTTGTAGTGTGGTCTCACCCTTACTGACCTACCCTTCAATTTTCATGGCAGGGTAACTGTAGTCAAAAAAACTATTTTGACTAATTATCAAAATATATATTTTTTTTTAGCCTTCAACCTGACAAAGGTGCACACACCTACTGACATATCCTTTCATTTCCATGGCAGCATACTTAAAGGGGAACTAAAGTTAAAAAAAAACTAATTTTGACCAATCATCAAAAAGTTCATTTTTTAACCCCCAACCTGACACAGGTACACACACCTACTGACCTACCCCTCCATTACTGTGGCAGCCATACTTAAAGGCTAACTATAGCCAAAAAAGGTTAACTAAATTAAAAAAAAACTGATTTTGACCAATCATCAATATAGTTTGTTTTTTTTAACCCCTAATCGGACACAGGTACACACACCTACTGAGCTACCCTTCCATTTCCGTGGCAGCCATACTTAATAGGGTAACTATAGTCAAAAAAACAAGTTTTGACCAATCATCAAAAAAGTTCATTTTTGTTAACCCCCAACCTGACACAGGTACACACAACTACTGACCTACCCCTCCATTACTGTGGCAATAAAAAAAATTGATCAATATTCAAAAAAGTTTGTTTTTGTAACTTTCAACCTGAACAGGTACACACACCTACTGACCTATCCTTCAATTTCCATGACAGCATACTTAAAGAGTAACTTTAGTCAAAAAACAAATTTGGCCAATAATCAAAAAGGTTAGTTTTTTTAACCCCCAACCTGACACAGGTACAAACACCAACAGACCTACCTATTCATTGATGTGACAGTCATATTTAAAAGGTAAGTAGAAAAAAAACAATGTCCTTATCATTGCCATGGTATAAGTATGAGACATTTTACTTGACCCAATAACTTGGCACATTAATGAACAGCTTTACTTCTTTATTAAAGGTCATATTAACATAATAATATTAATATCATATTGTTTAGTTAATCTTGTTAAGTAATATTTTATTTTAATAATATTCATTTCATATTATTTATTTCATCTTAATAAATCAAAACTGGCCTGCGTGTATTGTCTCTGGCAGCCATAATACAATGTATCAGCTATCCCCACAAGGGCAATGAGTATACTACCATATGACTGCCAAGCTGTGACAATGATAACGTTTACCTCTTCTTTTTTTTTTGCATAACTTACTCTGTATATATATATATATTTTTTTTTTTTTTTGCTTTCTCCCGTGTTGATTCCCCTCAAAAGTTCCTGTCCGAAGTTTCAGACGGACCCGGCCAATCAACGAAAGGTAAGTTTTTCCCCTTCAACTGTTAGGCTCAGCGAACCCTGTCTCTCCCTTAACCCCTTCCTGTCTGACCTCTTATCCCCCCCCAGGCTGAACTATACCATGTGGCAAAACTATTTATGCCTTCATTATTAAGTTTTTAAATCTGCAGCACAAAGACACACTCCCTTCCAAGGCCTTTCAAGCCAAATTAGTAACATAGTAGTAATTGAGGTTGAATAAAGACATATGGATTTATTACTGTAGTTGCTTTTCAGTAGTCTTGTTAGTCAGAATGATGGATGCACTAAATGATGTTTATACTTGTCTTCTTTAATGTGCAACCAGCTTAATACAAATGCCAGCTTTGTCATATAATAATTAAATGTGTGAATGATCAGAATTTAGGGCATTCTCTTTAAAGAGAATGTCCAGCCCAAAATTAACTTATCTTTAAAATGTTTATTAGCCCCCCAAACCCCACTTTCGCATTGGTGAAAGATTTCAAAGATGCCCCAGAACTTACTTACCTGACCCGGTCCCTCACCACTTATACTTTACGGATGCTGCTGCAGTTAACGCGCAACGTGACGTCACGTCCAATCGCCTGACAGCCACGACCAGGAAGTGAAGCGGCTGTCAGCGCAGAAGCCCCCTGCTCCTGTTTTTGCTTGAAACAAGCTCGAAACAGGAGCGGGGGTGGGGCCTAGTTGGCGAGGGATCGGGTCGGGTAAGTAAGTTCTGGAGCATCTTTGAAATCTTTCACCTATACGAAAGTGGGGTTTGGGGGGGGGGGGGGTAATGAACATTTTAAAAATAAGTTATTTTTGGACTGGACTTGCCCTTTAATGTTGCTCTTGTAAGTAACATAAAACCGCAAGTCTGTTGTTAGAAACAGCATGTGTAATTGCGTAATCCATATGCACGTTTCTAAAAATGAGAAGATATATTGTATCAATGTCAGATACCAGTAGGTGCAGGAAGCTTAACAGGAAACGCCTGAACAGTGAAAAGTTTGACTAATGTCTTCTACTCATTCCAACGATTATGTACAAATAATCCTAACATGCACCAGCAATTGTAAAAGGTTACTTTTATTATTAATATCATCATCATCATTATTATTATAAGGAAAGCGTGAGCAAGAGTGAGAGAGAAAGAGAAAAAGAAAGACGTTATAATAAATATCCTCCTGAGAACGAAAATTCTTCATGAAACGTGATGTCACCTTATATTAAAGGGAAACTAAGCTACAAAAAAAATGACTTGCCTTTATCCTTTTCTATATTTTTTTGTACTGCCAGAAACTTGATCCTTTTTGCTCTCAGTGCTCCTTGTCACTAGATTTCCTTATGTCATGTTCAGTTCACTCCTAGTTAGTATGCATGTCTCCTCTCTATGTATCCACCCCCTCCTAAAATTGAGGCACAGCTACAGTGTTGAACATGTGCAGTGGAGATGATCTTTTCATGTTCTTGAGCATGTCTGTTAACATCCAGCAGTTAGAACAGAGGAAGTTATATCAGTAATGATCTGACCCCTGGATCCCGCCCTCTTTTCCCTCTCAACCAATCGCAGTAGTAAAGTTATGTGTACTGAAGAAATCCAGGATCAACATGCTGCAGGCAGTCGGCTTTGACACACACACACACACACACACACTCACACACACCTCTCTCTCTCTCCGTGCGGCAAGGAAGAATTTTTTTTCCCCCCTAAGCTGCAGCTCGGGGTCACCTAAAGAGGAAGTGGAGCGGAAGTGCAGCCTGATATATATCTCATTAAATATCGGGCAAAGCAAATTATTTTTTAGAAAAATGAACATGGCGTTTGAGGTTGGTGCTATTATATAAAGAACATATAAAAAGTTTATTTTTGGGTGGACATACCCTTTAATGCTAAATCAATTAGCCATGCAGTGACAGAGAAATAACCTTTACCTTTATAGAATAGATAGTTTCTACATGTGGTGTACCAGGGGGAGGGGCTGGATGATTGACAGTTCTTTACTGACTAGCTGTGCCCTCCCCCTTTTTTTAAAAAAAGTAAAATTTCCTGAGCTAAAAAACAAGGGATAGGAAGGTCAGATAAGAAAAAAAAGCAGATTTAAGATTGGTGGTAATTAATCCTAATTACTGTATGATTAGTTTAAAAAATGTTTTGGCCCAGTTTACATGTCCTTTCAGGATTTTGCGTTACATTATAGATGGTAGCCAGTGTTCCATAAAGCCAGTGTTATTAGCCTTCCAGATCATTAGCCAGTGTTGTCAGCCCTCTAGATCATTAGCCAGTGCTATCAGCTCTCCAGTTCATTAGCCAGTGTTAAGTCAGCCCTCCAATTTATTAGTCAATTAGTTATCTAATTGACTCCCCTGAAGTTAGGGATAAATGAAAGCCTGCAGTCTTTCCTTTAAAATGAACCCTAGATCATATCTCTGGTTGCAGTCTGTAAGAAATAATATTGCGACGAATGTTCAAATTTCCTGATTCCAGTTGATTGAGTGACATCCCCTGACCTCTGCCACGCCCCTCTGCCCCAGGGGCAGAGCATGCTCACTTAAATTAGTCAGTTAAAGACTTAGGGCTAGGCCACACTGAAACGCAAACGCAAATGCAATCGCAATCGCATGCGATTTCATGTGCGATTTTGTTGCGTTTGCGTTTGCGCTTTCTTCAATAAGTATAGGAAATCGCATGTGATTGCGATTAAAAATGCAGAACGCAAAACGCAATCGCAATCGCACCGAAAAACGCACGTTTTTTTTCCGTTGCCGCGTTTTCAATTATTTTTTAAAAATGCAAGCGCAATCGCAAGCGCAAAAAAAACGCAGCAGTGTGGCCTAGCCCTTAATGCTGAGAAAAACAGGAAGTACCTGGGAGAAAAATTGACAGTTGAGCTGGGGAGCCTATTAATGCAGCAGAGGCTGGTCACATGACTACAAGCTGGTCTAATGGCTGAAAACAGGAAGTAACATTGCTGAACCTTTCTAGCAATAACTTCTAACAGATTTAGTCTAGAGATGTGATTTAGGGTTCATTTTAAAGGTATGATGAAAGGGCATTTTATATAACCCTAACTTGTTTGGAAGAATTGGAGACCACAGTTACCCCTTAAGGATTATAGAAATCTCAAAAAAGCATCCTTTAAATAACACAATGATTGGTATTTTCTGACCCCAGTGTTATATTATGATAGGGTTGTGCTGTATCAATATCTGCAGATACTCCACATACATAAACAGTCCCCCTTATTCTTTTTCAAAGATCATAGCATTATTTAAGGATCATATACTATTTAAGGATGAGTTGTGTTATTTACTGATGGGTAGTATTTTTTAACTCTTTCATAACCCTGCTTTTAAATATGCCCCAATATTTACTATATAATCCATACTTGGTAATAAATATTACAGTCATAAAGGAAAAAAACTTCAGAACAGTTGCGTAACTAGGAATCACTGGACCCCCCAGTAAAACTATGATGGGGCCCCTATCCGTACTTCATCAACAGTGGTTTTCTGGGAGGAGACTATATCTCTCATTGGAAAAATAAGAAGATGGGGCCCCTTTGGCTCCCGCTCCCCTCTAGTTATGCCCTTGCTTCAGAAGCACGATTAAAAAAACTTTAGAATCCCAGAATAAATTTTAAGTTCTTAGAAAACAACCACTTCACTTGACCTTAGCCTGTTCTTCAGTTTATGCCCATAAACACCTGGATATACTATTGATAACAGACTGGACCAATGCTATTTTTATTAGAAACAAGAAAATGAGAGGAGTTTAGGAGGGCAGTAAATAAACAGAAACCATAAATCAGGTAGAATTTAGGGCAGACAGCAAACAGATATAATGCAAAAACAGGCTAGGGACACATGGTGCAAGCGCAGTGTCATTACTTGAAATTACTGGGCCCCCAGCAAACATATGATGAGGCCCCTATCCCTGCCTCAACTACAGTGGATTTCTGTGAGGAGGCTATATCTTAAAAAAGAGGTGTTTTGCCTATATATAGGCATTTTATTGTATGCTGCTAGACTATTTCCGGTATCATATATGACTGGGAGGTACTAACTCATTATTGAGCACTGATATAGCATGGCCGTGCATATCAACTAGCAACTCTACTGCTATACAGATGCTGGAAATACACCAGTTCTTTGTTTTTATGTGCATCCTATGTGTGCCGGGTACATTAGGGGTTTATTACAGGGAATTGTTCCTCTTAAACTAGGAGGGCACTGAGTGCCTAGGGCTCTTTACCTACTTTAGGGCTAGCCTATCTAGTGACACGGATTGTGTCTGCTAATTTAAGCTGAGGGACATACAGGTCTGCTCCCTTCCCATCTACTCTTCCTTTCTGTGGCACACTATGGTTTTTGCTAATTTTAAATCTGCTGTGTGTGATTTTTTAATGTATATAGAGTAAAAGTTAAGTTTTAATTGTTTCCCTTTGCAGACCCTCACCATTTTGATTGTCACTGATTGCACTATGGGGGGATCCTTACCTCCCTGTTTTTTGTAGGAGGCTGTATCTGTCATAGGAAAAATAAGAATTCCCCCCAACCCCCTCAGGGTCTCCCCTGGTAGTTATGTCTCTGTGCAAGAGTAGTTGGGTCCCATCCAAAATATTTAAACAAAATCACAGAAAGCCAGGATACAAGAGCTGTTGTATAGGCATAGAAAATATACATGCGTCTACATTAACATTTTTTGTGTAAGTGATAAGGTCATAAGACATCACTCATCAAGGAATATATAAATATAATTGACAGCTTAGAATATTTCAGATAAAATAAACTCATAAAGTATAACGTGGGAAGTATGCATTATGTGTATATGTGTATGTAGGTATGTGTGTATACAAATGTGTGAATGTGTAAGTGTCAGGTAAGAGAGCAGGAAGGATCCCCACTGACCTTTTTTTTCTTGGAATATATGCAGTTTACTCATTGGGCTGCAACATCCCCACCCTAATATATTCATATAAGGCAAGTTAGTTACACACAATCCCGTTTGAGTGTTGGGGATCAGGTTGCATAAGTGGCAATAATGAAAATAACCCCCAATAATAATTTTTAACAGTCGGTTCAAATATATTTTTTAGATCTTAGGCCCTTTGTTCTTCTCCATTTAGTCCTACCACAAAGTATCTCTTTGTACTTGGGAATATTCCATGACATATGTGGCTAACCACAAAAAATCACTTTGCTGCAGGTTATATCTAAAACTTGCAAACCCCTGATTCTTTAAAGAATCACATATCCCGTTTAACCCTGCATTTTAAGACTTCTCCCCTCTTTCTCTCTTTCCCATCTCTCTCTCTCCCCCCCCTCTCTTTCCCTTCTCTCTCCCCTCACCTCTCTCTCTCTGTCCCTTCTCTCTCCCCCCTTCTCCCCACTCACTCCCTGCTTTCTCTGTCTCCCTCCTCTTCTACCCCCTCTTTCTCTCTATCCTCCTCTCCCCCTCTTTCTCTCTCCCCTTCTCTTTCTCTCACGCTCTCCCTTCTTTTTCACTCCCTCCTCTCTCACACTTTCTCTCTGTCCCTTCCTCTCTACCCCCCTCCTCCTCCTATGGAAATGGCATAGAGGTGTGCGCATGTGAGTCTCGGGTGTGCGTGCACTGTTGCAATTAGGGGTCCGTGCACGCTTGTGGATAGTGGTACTCAGATTGCCTTCTCCAACGGCAATCTCCAGATGCTGCGCTCTATTAAATGTGTCCGTGATCCATGAATATCGATGTCTCTCGATTAGTATATAAGATGACATGGCTTATAATGTAACTATAACTATGTGTTTACAATTTTGCCTGCAAAATATTACTTTTAAAAACTGTTACCTAGTAAATGTCACCATTTTTTCTTTCTTTTTGAGCCAGTGCAACATCCTTTTTGCAACATTGTTTTATGTTTTTAAGTATGAAATTTGTGTTGATGTATAGAGAGTCTTGAGCTTTCACTTTCTTACATGAATAAGTTAAAAGGAGAAAAGACTTCTGGGTAGTGTTTTATACTTGTGACACTTTACATTCATGTTCATAAACAACAGCCCTATCTTAGCTTTTCTGAACCTGCAAATAAAAATAAAATACACAAAAAGTCCAAAAGATGGCAGTGTATTCACAAAAGACACAAGAATCTGTGCGAGACAAATAGATTTACCCATCCACACTAAACTGGCCAAACATTCCAAACTTACCTCCACTTTTTCTTGCAACCAGCAGACTACCATTTGGTAGTCTCTCAATCCGAAAGATAGGTACCAGGCCTAGGTGCCCATACACTATGTAGACATTAGACAGATGTCCAATCACTCATAAGACAAAAATGTCCAATTGTCCAAAAGGCAAGTACCAGTAGGTTAGGACCCAGTTAAAGAAAGCAACCTTGACGTGGTGACTGGGCTTAAAATAATTTGGCCAACTTATTGAACTAATTGCTTTTATTTATCCAGTGTTTAGCAGACTGTTTGTAGTAGCAACCTTATGGAGGTAGCCAATATGCAATTAGAATTGTTTGTGCACTAGAATTCTATTTTCTGTATGTATTATATTTTTGGTCTCTAGTTGCACTTTAATATGGATTTACAACAGCCTAGCCCATTCTTTTATGCAATCAATTTGAGATCAAGTTCAGATAGGAACATCTTAAGATAAAAAAAAGTGATATTTAGACATTAGATATCTTAAATCTAACTTATGTCTGCCTAATGTATGGCCAGCTTTAGTCTTATTCATCCCTTCTATTTATTCTATTTAGTTTTCTTTCCTGTTTCCTACATGTACGTTCAGCTTCTTATAAATCCTTTCTGTCAAATTTCACCATGTTAGCTGACCTATATGGAACCAAGGTAAATTTCCCCCTCATATCTCTACATACCTTCCAAACAGCTGAACCTGACACCACAGAACCCCTTAGTAGGTCCAGGAATTGTTAGTATTCAGTGTAAGTCACACTACAACACGCGCACTGAAGCAATGGTTTCCAGTGCATGTTGCCATGTGCGTTGCGATCGTGCAAAGCTGCGCAATCAGAGCGCATGCGATTGTGCAAAGAATTGCGGATCTCATCCGCACAGATTAACGGATCGCATGTGCAGCGCAGTAGTGTGGCCACATCAGTTGGAACACACTAGTGTGTGCTTTTAAAAGCACATTAGTGTGGCCTAGCCCTTAAAGGGACACTAAACTCCCATAATCCATAAATATAACTATTTGCCATTCGGGGGACCTGGAACTTACCTTACCGCTGCTCCACTGCAAGCTGCTCCTTCACTGACAGCCGCTCTTTCCCGACCGTGCACCCTATCTTAGACGATAGGTCCCCCGAGCATCCTATTATTCACAGAGACGTGAGAATAAGCGTTCCTTACCTCCCTGTGAATAATAGAAACAAATGGCAAATAGTTATTTTTATGGATTTAGTGTTCCTTTAAACATTTCAATTGGCTGGTTGACTGCATAACTGAAATCTGGTAGAGTTGCAATCACCCCTTAAGAGCTAGGCCACACTAGCGTGTTTTTTGCGTGTTTGCGCCCGCATTTTTGCTCGATATTGTGCCCGCAATTTTGGCTAACATGGAAATCACTGGAACATTAACATTCCTGCGTATTCATATGCGCATGCGATTACGCATCTGTTCACGTTTTGCATTTTTTCACGCAATCGCATGCGTATTCTCTTTAAAAAAACGTGAAACACGCAAACACAAAGAAATTGTTTGAGATAACATTCACGATTGCGTGTGCGATTTGGTGCGTTGTAGTGTGTCCTCAGCCTAAATTGCATTGTACCTCTATGTTCTCCCTTCTATCCCTTACAAGTTCTAAATGGCAGTACATTTTGTGTATGTGCAATTTATGCCCTTTTTATGAGTTTGTTTTTTTATTTCATAGACATTGCATGTGACTGGAAATTTGTCATATAAATTAAATTTGGACAGTGTCGAGCTATGTCTTAGAAAATGTTGACCTTAAGCAAATATCATTTTAATGCCATTTCTTTTTTATAATGCTAAAAGTGAGTTCACTGCAGACCAGAGCGAGCTGACTCATTTCTTATTATTATGGATGTTTAAAAGTACAGCACTTTAGCCAGCAGATGAGAAAATGTGCGATCCATTTGCATTGTCATATTTATTTTTAGATACTGTGCTTTACCTGCAATATCAAGAAAACTAAGGGGCGAATTTATAAAGGTGTTATTTTCACGATACTGCACCTTTAACAAGGTCATAAAATACATTGCATTGCACAGATTCGCCCATACAATACCACAGTGGTCCATAATGGTATTGTACAACCACAGCAATAACTGAACAACCTTAGCCAAAAGAAATAAACCGGCGGTATCAGACCTTTCCGATTATGTGGGATTATAAATACAGCCCTAAAAATTAAAAAGCTATTTTGACTGTTTTGTGAAGTTTTGAAATATGTTATTAGAATTCCTGGTTATCATAAGACCCAATGAAAATCTTCCCATTGAAATCAGTGTACTTTCAATGATGTTGATAAAGCATTAAAGGGGTAGTTCAGTACAAAAACTATCAGGGTTATTCAATAAAAGTTCTAACTTCTAACTTTGCCCCAACCAATCAGATGTTAGCTTTCAAATGTTAAATAAGATCTGATTGGTTGGGGTAAAATTAGCACCACTTTAAACAACAAGAACTTTTATTGAATCTCCCTGATAGTGCCTGATTTACCCACGTGTGCTGTGCTAAAGTGGCGGACCACTTGCCCAGTGGGGCAAATTTTATTTGGAGGGTGGTGGACATGCCCTTTAATCACTTAGCTTGGGAACAATTGACTTGACCAGCGTGTAAAGTTCAAATCCATCCTCGCTCACATCTGCAAGGAGTTTGTGTGTTCTCCATATCACAAAACATACTTTAGATTTTAAGCTCTTTAGAAAAGAACTGAGGTAAATAGATAAACAAATAGAAATAATATAGTTATATTTTACTGGTAATTCTGTATATGTATTTTGCATTCCCCAAGCAATAGGATGGGGGTTACAAAGGAAATATTAATATATTATATTACTGAATGATTAAAATCATATTTTTTATTCTTTATTTACATGCTAAACCTTACACTTTACTGATCACTGCCCCTATCTAATTTTTTTGAGAATTGTTGCCATTAAATTACTGATTATTAAATTAACTGATATTAGGTAAGTAGTCTTGCTGCTTGTTTAACTTTCCCACCAAGTGGGAATTCTCGTGTGTGTGGTTTAAACTACTGCTGGGCACACCAGGAAACATTTCTAGAGCTACCAGCTAATTGGATAGTGACTCAGCTAGCTTTTCCCCAATTGTCTATACTACCATATACTGGAAGGTTTGTTTTTTTGAAAGCAAATTACTTTTCCAAACACATAATCATTTGACATTTCATGTTGTTTTTCAGGCATATCGGTACAAATAAAGTAAGATTTAATGTATAGAACATTTTATGCTTCACAGCAGTTGTCTCAATAGATAAGGCAGAGTCCTCAATAGCTATTATAATAACTAACCCGTTCTCCATTGCAGATTCCCCTGAATTTACATTAATATTTCTTATTTCTGCAAGAATAGTGTACACATTACATGGCAGAAAAATAGGCAATAGGGCAAGAGAAGGCCTCCTTTGTGGTTGCCCTCTATGAGTGCCCATTTACAGATTATCTTGGATTATGTTAAATGTTGCAGCCTTTCAGGTCACCTAATAGCAGTTACTTTTCTTACATTACATTATAATTACAAGCAGCACAGAGTAATATTTCCTTTTGCCAAAGTTTATCAGTTAGTGTTTAATAAAAAATGATAAAGCTTCCAATCACCCAGAAGTCAGGGGCGTAGCTACCAGGGGTGCAGGGGATGCGACCGCACCAGGGCCCTTGGCCAAGAAGGGGCCACATTTTGTGCTAAGGTTCCAAAACTACCAGTCTGTGTGCAAAGCATTTAACCAGTGCATGGCTGTGTGCAGTGCCAGTTTCCCAACTAGTTTATCAGTGTCTGGAAGCAATTAACCAGTCTTCGTGCCAACTATTTTGCCAGTGGTTATATACAAAGCATTTTACCAATGATTATTTGGTTTGCAGTGCCGATTTGTGTTTGCGGCGGTGTTGGGGGGTCCATGCCCAAATTTTGCATCAATAAGTCTGTAGCTACGCCACTGCCAGAAGTGCTTCTTCAATAAGGCCACCTGGGTTACCCTATCAGGCAGAATTTCACCACCCAGCATATTAGAATTGAATGTGTACAGTATGTGCACAGAGGAAGGAGCAGTGGAGGGTTTTGTGCCTTGGCAGGCACAATGGTAAAGAGGGCTCCTGGCTGGTCAGAAAGCTCCTCAGTTGATCTAAATGCAGACTAATGGCAGCCACCTAGATTCACATAATGTGAATTGGTACAGGTGCCTTATTAGCATTTTTAACATGGTGCATAGAGGATTGCATTTAATTATCTTGTCTGGCCCCATCTGTGAAATCAGTGTCTATGAGTAAGGGGTAAGCCCGAAACGCGTTAGACCATTTACACCTGTATCCTAGGCGGCCAGCTGATGGTTTTAAATAACTATGGAAATAAAAGATGTTTTTTAACGAAAGAACATTGGCCTGATTCTTGCTGGAGATCATTTACCTGGTTCTGGTTGGTGCGGCGGGCTTTTGTTTCTGGTTTTGGTTATATACAGAGGTGGGACCCTCTGATTCATGGGCACACCAGACGGGGAAGAACGCTGTAGAGGATCGGGAATGGACGGGAGCCGCCATTGAAGTTTGTTCTAAGCAAGGTACACACTATACAATTATTTCTCCAGGCCGACCGTTCATGGCTTTCATCCGGTTGGCCAGGAGGAAGGACCGTCAGTCTTGGCAAAAGAAGCTGCGTCCAACAGTTAGGCGGAACCGATGGTGTGGTCCATAGAGGACCGCACTATCGGTTGTGATTTTCCGACCTGTCCGATTGTTGGTTTGTCCGTTTTGAACGAACGGTTGGCGATCGGTCACAGCCGCAAAAAGCCGATGGTTGATCGGGCTGAATTAATGTATCGTGTGTACCTAGCTTAAACCTATCTGATAAATAGAGATGTAATGTGGGTTTGAATAGAACCCAGTTTCGAATCGAATCTGGGGGTTTCGAAGTCCTGACAACTTTTGGAACTCCCAAATTTCACAGAACCCGCATTTTTCGAATTTTTGATTTTTATCGGAAATTGAAAATCGAAAGTAGATGATTTTAGAAAATCGAAACTCGAAAGTAGATGATTTTCGAAACTCGAAAGAAGACGACTTTCGAAAATCGAAACTCGAACTTTCGAACTTTCCGAAAAATTCTAAAACGGAACGAAGCTCAATAGTTTCGAACATCTCTACTGATAAACCTATATTTCCAGGTTTAGACCATCTGCGCACACCTGCTTCTTATCTGGTGGTGGTGCCATACTAACCCCTTACAACATTTGGTTTATCTTTCATATAATGAGGAACACACTCACAAATGTTGTTTTATGCACCTAAGGAAGCGGGCAATTCCGAAACGTTGTGCACATACTAAGTCATAAACCACTTAAAAATCCAAGTGAGTGCGTTCTTCAGTATATGAAAGATACACCTAGTTGACCTGGACAGCCCTGTCCTTTAGCATTTACTAATCTCTAGGAACTTTTGTTAAGATCTGAGGCATTGTGACCAGTCTTCTTGCTTTAACAAATTTGAAACAGTTATATATAATATAATTTTTGCATGCTTGTGCAAGATTTGTAAAAATGTAAAAGCTTTTGTGTTATAAACACTTATTTCAAAATGTTTAACTTTATCGAGACTTTCTGCTACACTTATTCATTTTGCATTTCATGTATAAAATAACCTTCACAAAAGTAATTCTCTACAATTAATTCTATATCTTATAAAATATATTTTACATTTGAGCAACAAAAAAAAGTAACTACGGTCAAGTAACCCGGCCAAGCGTTCAACACTAACGAGAAGTCGGCCAGGACAAATCACTGTCTGTCGCGGTGAATGACAATCTTGGGATCCATAGAAAATTGCACGATTAGCAGTGATGTTCCAACATGACCAATCACCCGTTCTTCCAATCTGGGTGAACAAGAGGCCGTCATCGATCGATGCCCCTGCCGAAATCACCTCAGATTTTCGACCCAACCGTCCGATATACGGAAATATTGGTCGGCTGTTCTGAATGTGTGTGAATGAAACTGTAATATCAGCTAACAATTAGTTAAATTGATTACCGATCTAGTGTGGAAATATAAGAAAAGATTACGATAAAATTATTGATCTTCCCTCTCCTCTTTTTTCCTTGGTTCTCTATGGCTATGGCTGTTCCTGGTAGCGCTTTAGTCTCTATACTTTTTAATGGCAATGTAGTCATCACCAGTCATAGCAAAATTAATTTTCTGTGTGGTCAGTTTATGTAACCTGGCCCATTGTTGAGTGGAACTACTTTTAAGAGTATTTGATCTGACTATGTAATGCTGTTCATACATTGCCTCAAAATGACATTGATTTGGCATTCAATTAAATGTCAAATCAGAGCTGGATCATTATTTGTGATCGACATTAAGAGGATAATACAGTTTTATAAATTATTATTAATTCACAAAATCACTGGTTCAGACAGTTTTTGGAATGTCTGCCTGTATGTTTTATCCTTGCATGAACCACAATCCAATCATCTATGACTCCTGTTTCTGTTACACATAGATCCATATGGTGTGAGCAATGTAGGATGATGGGTCAGGAATATGTGGTTTATTTATCCCTAAATTCATCTTGCCTTTCCCCCCCAAAGGGAGTGTGGCCCTCGCATTGTTTTACTACATTCATTTTGGAATCTGTTTCCTATATTTTTTTCCTTAGCTTTCCTCAAGAATAGAAGAAAATTTGGGTTAACTATAAGTCATGATTTTTAATTTAAAAAAAAAAAAGTGACCATGAAATATTTGAAAATAACTGAAAGGTTTGTAGCTTATAAAGAAAGAAATGGACCCAATTTACCATGAATAAAATAATCTATTTTGGTGCTTTATCTATTGAATAAAGCAGAGCCTGAATGCCGTTTAGAATCTTTTTAAAACACATTGTAATGGTTTTGCCCTTCAGTTTCACACACACGCACTATCACAGTTACTTGACCTGTTTCCTGTAGATAGCTAGATCGCTGATATTTCTTTCTCAGTGTGGAAAACCATAAAATATATCGTCATGATATATATATATTTTTTTTTTCATATCTTTTATCAAAAGATTTCAAACAGTGTCTTTATATACTTTATAACATGTAAAAATTAATTAAGGCTCAATACAAATAAGCAGATTTTTTAGTTTGTCTAAAAAAAATCTAAGGTGTTTTCATGGCTGGCCAAGAGTACCGGACGAACAGATAATCAGACAAGTTGGCAAAGCAAGGCCGATCGTGCGGTCTCCTATGGAACACACAATCAGTCGAGTTAAACTGTCAGCTATGGCTACTTTAGCCCCAACCAACAGCGATTCATCCCATCTGATCACTAGTGGTGAACGGTTGGCCAGGATGAAGAATCTGTTCATATGTACCCAGCCTTAAAACAAACATTGTTTGTGCACACATAGATATACAAAGTTTATTATAGATTACATTCATTAGTTGGACTAAAATGATGCAATGGTTTTAGGGTAAATTGGGCCTGTTTCTAGCTAAATGTGTAAAAATGCGGTTAGGTTCCATTTTTTTCTCAAAAAAAGTAATGTTGTGCAAATATATACAAAGAAAATGAGAAAGATGGGTAACTCATGAGTCCAGCATTACTTTTTAGTGTCAGTTTCATCACAATCTTCTGTTGGCATCCTGCCATGAAACACATCAAGAAAGAGGTTATTTCCTAGTCTAGTGTACTGTTTTAAATGATTAAATAAAGGAGTATATTGGTCCTGCCTGTCCTGCTTCTTTTATATGGCACTGTCTGATGCTCCTGGCTTTAAAGACTATTGGACCAGAAGCACCACATGATTCACACCATAAGAGAGCTGCTGTTTTACAAATGGTTGTCCAGTTTAGTATTTTCCAGTTTCTTTATAGAAAAGAATCAGATGCATTCCCTAATAACTCTAACTCATACCTTCAAGCAATTTCTTTAAAAAATACAGGCACAAAGGCATTACTGTTTTAGTGATATCTCAAATGAGCACTGGAGAACAAATGACACTCTCTACTGTCATTTTATGCAAGAAATTGAGGAATTCATGATGTATAGACATATTTTATTTACATGTTCCTTAAGGTAACTTAAACCAGGGTAGGGTACGCAACACACAGCCAATCAAGTACTTTTGTGAAGTGTATGAGGTAGGAGGGTGAGGTAGGTAGAGTGGGTAGGGTTGGGATGGCAATTCCTCTCTTTTCTTTGATGGATTCATAATTAACTGTGCAAAATAAGCACACGTTAAAGGGACACTTTATCCTTTGCCTTTATCCTTTTCTATATTTTTTGTGCTGTTAGGAACTTTATCCCTTTCTGCTCTCAGTGCTCCCTGTCACTAGACCTCCTTATGTCCTGTTCAGCTCACTTCTAGTTAGTATGCATGTCTCCTCTCTATGTATCCACCCCCTCCCAAAACTGAGGTACAGCTAGATTTTGGAGCATGTGCAGTGAAGACGATCTGTGCTCCACTACAGCCAATACCATTCACCCAGTGATTTTGTGTTATAGTAAAAGTGCCAGTAAAACTGCTTTGCTATGGGAAGGTAAGCAACACTGGGAGCTTAAATCACTGCTTGAATCAAGTAAGATTTTCTTTTAGATGTAGGAGTTTGAAGGTGTGTGCGTGTGTGTAGTGGGGGTGGGGGGAGGTTTTAATTGATTTCTTAAGGTTCAGTGCTACATTGGGACTTAAAGAGGGACTTAAAGAGGAACTGTGGTCCAAAAATGACTATAGGTAAATTGATAGGAGTTGCTCTCCTGAGAGTTTTTGCAATTTATTTCCATTGTTTATTTTACATAGTTTTGGCGATATTTACATTTTTGTGTGTGATATGGCAGCAGCATCACCAGGTCCCCTGTACTGCTTCCTGCTCTGAAACCTGTCAGTCAATCTGCCCTGTGTCTCCTCCCCTTTGCAGCCCCCCTGGTCCCTCCCACTCATGGACGCCATGGTCCCTCTAGTTGCAGGCCCCCCATGGCCCATTCCCTTACAGCCCCATGTGGCCCCACCCACTCAGGGTGCCATGGCCATGTCCACTCATGGGTGCCTAAGCCCCACCCACTCACAGGTGCCTAAGCCCCACCCGCTCACAGGTGCTGTGGGCCACTCTGACACTGCAGGCCCTTCACACAGCAGAGAGGAGGAGGGACTTCCTGTCTCTCTCCCACACTGTTGGATTCTGAGGCTGTGCTCGCCGGCGGCACTATGCAGGAGAAGCCTTAGGAATGTCAAATGTCAGCCTCCCACCCATTAACTTTCTGATCAGTCATTTCTGTATATCTTGGGCTGTGGAGCACGTAGAAATGTGGTTGATGGCTCATTTTAAAGGTAGGAAACTGGTCTTACATTTAAACTGAACTTCTTTGGAGACCACAGTTCCCCTTTAAATAAGTTAAGTAACACAGCCAGCAGCTAACTGCAGGATTGGGTTTATCTGCACAGAAAGCACAGAGCAACAGATAAGGCTTATTCTCTTTCCTGATATTAATGCTGAATCAATTAGCCATGCAGTGACAGAGAAATAAGCTTTATCCTAATTACTGTGTGATAAGTTAAAAAAATGTTTTTAAGGGCATCTAGGGAAAAGCCCATGATAGAGTATATGAGGGCAATTGTACTTTTAAACCATTTTCAACCATCTTACCCCCTTAAAAGTACCTGAGTACTTTTAAGGGAACTGTATTGAGTCCTAGTTTAAACAGGCCAATGTTGGCTACTTATGTTCGCCATATACTACGAACTTTCCTCCCAAAATTCAAGCAATAGTCCAACAACAGCCTGGCTGGATCATTTTGCGATTATTATTACCAATCGTAATATTGGTTGTAATCAGGATCATAGACATGATTCAACTGGGGGAATGTCGGCAGGTAAAACTGTTGCTCCACTCTACATTACAATCGCTTTGAGATTCATCTTAGATTGAATGTTTTGTTGGTGTAAAGATTTATTGTTGCCCAACAATCAATATATTCATTTGGTATTTGTTTTAATTATAATTATTAAACACGCTTACGATTGCATTTTGCTATCCGTTCACACATGAGAAATGCAGAGCAGTGCATGTCAATGTGGGTAGCCATATTGCATGCGCTGCTCTGTACTGTGATCTGTTTTCGGGACACATGTCAATTTTTTTTTTTTTGTGAAATCTCATGCATTCCGATTGCTGAACATTGCACAGTTTACTGCACAAGCAGACAGAAACATGCGGGAAGCTTCTCCTGCATGTTGCTGTCCGGCAAACTTTGGCTTCAGCCTAAAGAGCAAGTAAAGCTCTTTGCTCAGAAGTAATTAGGGTGTAAAAGTACAGACACTCTGAATTAGGCTACTTTAAGACGAATGACTTGTTTGTCCAAAAGTAGCCTTCAAGCGCAATAGGGACCCAAGTCACTAGTGACCCAAAATTCTGCAAACAGTAATTTACAAAAGGCTCATTTTTGGGAAAACTCTGATCTTTCATAAATACAGGCCATTATCTTAATACATTTGTTTATGAGAACATTGAGAACACATAATTGTATTAGGACAAAATGTGAGAATAATTTTCTTGCCAAAAGGCAATCCATTTAGAAATGTGTAATCCTCTTAAATGGGATTTAGCTCCTAATGTAATGGATTTTAAAATGTGTCAGTTTGTTTTTTTGTAATCACTTGTTGAAGCTGGAAAGGTTACATTCTAAACACAAGGTTTATGTATTTATCCAAAACATTAAAACACCCTAAACTGAATTTATTGGGTTTGCTCTGACTTTGAACTAGAAAAACCAGATCTTATGTTGTTATTATAGTATCACCTGTTTGGTGGGTGTAGCTGATTTGGCAGAATCTTTTCCTTGTTAAAGGGCATGTCCACCCCATTTTACAACTTGTTTCTGTAGTGTAGGGCTCCCTCCCCCAACCCCAAACTCCATAGAAGTTTCAAACAAAACAACCCTGATCACTACTTACATCATCTCATTCCCCTGGCGATGTGTCACGGCCCTCTGCTTGCATGAAACTGCTACTGTGATTGGCGGACGCGGCTTCCGGCTGTGCAGATCGACGGGGGAAAGAGGTAGAGATCGGGGGGGGTTTGTGTGAAACTACTATGGTGTTTGGGGTTGGGGGAGGGAGCCCTACACTACAGAAAAAGGGTTTTGTGCTAGGGGGAGGGAGAGAGAAACGGTAGGGAGAGAGAGGGAGGGGGAGGGGGGAGGAGGTCTGTACTGAGCATAACAAAATTCTCCTGGAGGAGAGACAGGAGGCAGAGTCCTATATGAACACTGCAGAGCTCCTGGTGGGCAGTTTTTGGGACTTTGGTGGGGGATTACTGGAGAACCATTTGCAGCTGGGATGTAAGGTAAGGATTTTTCTACACTACACAGTGGGGCCAGTAGTGGGTTAAATTGTAGTTTTGGGGGTGGACATGCCCTTTAAGGGCTAGGTCACACTACACTGCATAGTAGCGGACCCGATTGCAATTGCCTGCACGTTTCAGGTGCACTAGTCTTCATTGCCATGCGCATGAGAGCGCAGATTGAATGTGCTCCGATTAGAGGATTGCAGCGCAATGCAGGGGAGCGTACCTAGTGGGGCCAGACTGATTAGCCAACACTATTGTGCGTTTTTTAATGCAAGAAAAAATCTTATCATCAGAAACGTGTGCAAAAAAAAATCAGTGCAAAGTGTTTACATAGCACATGCGATCAGCTCCGATTGTGTATGCAAATGGACGGTAACATGCAGGAAATATGCCATTGCGCACATGCTTTCGCACACGTTTCTGTCAGGCACAGTGTGGTCTTAGACTAAAGGTTCGTACATACGCTCAATTTGCGAGCGAGCAACGACCCCCGAGCGATACACTTGAACAACGACCGTTTCGGGCGAGAATCGTCTGTGTGTATACATTTGGTTGGGGGTCATTCGCTGATCCGCCAGGCAGATCAACGAACGACCTCTGACCGAGCATATACACACGGACGATTCTCAGACGAAATGGGCGTTCGCCGCGTGTAGTGCTAGGCCTTCAGGCGTCGTTGCTTGCTCGCAAATTGAGCCTGTGTATAAACCTTAACTCTTCTCTGGGTCCACCCTGACCCATATATCCAGCTTAAAGAAAGTGATCTGACAGGTTTCAAAATATACTTTAAATATTCCTGTTGATATATGGACACACTTTGATATAGATATTTGATATTGTAATGTAACAAAATACCCACTGTGTTGGCTGGCAGGTTGTAAGTGTTAAAAATGTAATAAAAATAAATTTGAAGTTTATTTTTAATGTAATTACCTAATTATAGATCAAATGCTTGAAGAAGGGGAAAAAAAACAACCCTTTGATGATCATAAGATCATAAGTTGCAGAGAATGTTTTTCACTGTAAATGCACAGTAGTCAATCTGCAAAGTAAACCCTCTGTACAATACACATACTTTAGAAGGTCCTTTTGAAACTAAAGTCTATAGTTACACACCTGCTATATTTCCTTCATACAGTGGAAAATATGGGATTTACTTAAAAGTATCCCAATCCTTTTATAGTTTATTAGATTAAATGTTTTAGGTGAAAAGTCATCTGCCAGTTTCTGTATACACAATACTGTGTAGTTCCATATGTAGCATTTTGGCAAAGTATCCGCAGAATCTTATTAAAGATATTTTAATTCCTGAAAGAATGTTACACTACTGTGCGGCCAAACTATTACAGCTGAAATATACGCATGAAAAACCGGTCTCACATTGGTTGAAAGTGATATTCAGCATAGAGGTACAGAGACTGATGTTTTCCACAGCCTTTAATGGTGCAGAGATCTCATGTTCCATGTAGGGAAATTATAACTGCCTTTACCGTTAGATAGTAGTAAACACACTATGCTATGTAACTACACTATGATATGACATACTGTAGTCATTTTGTAGAGGGAATATACTGGCCCCGTCTCAAATATCAAACAAGCATCATCCCAAGGTTAATTATATTTTATTTTGGTAACTGCTGAGTTATATGAAACCTCAACTTAAGAAAATAAGATCCTGCTCTAAAACTGATTCACCGCTCACATTTTAGGAATTTTTAATGTTTTTTTCCCCCATATCTATTAGATAACTTTTTTGATATAAAACATATTTTTCAGCGCTTACTCTTCAAACATTATAAATTGTGTCCTTGCTGCTTGACCTATTTTTGCCTTACTATCTGCAGACAAAAGCGAACTTCTCGAGAAAACAGCAATGTACTGTAAAGCGGGATCTATTGTTCTGTCAATGATGACTAGCTATCCAACAATGTGCCTTACAGGTATATGTCTTTTACAGATTGCTGACACATGTTTTCAAGCAGGATTATTATTGCAAAGCAAGATGTTTGTATTCTGAAAAGCAGTGTACAAATCATCAAATACGGACTTGCAGCCACATATATAAATATTAGTGGACATGTATACTCAGAAAATACATTTAATTTTTAAAAAATTAATATAATAAAATAGAGCTAATTAAATAACTATGCCCACATAGTGTCTTCTCCTTGTAGGAGTAGGGACACCCCGTCCATAAGGCAAGTTTGAAAAAATTGCTCAGGGCACCAAATACTTTTTCAATGGAAGGTCCTCCTCAACCATAAAGAGTGATGGTCAGTTGGGCAGCACCAATGGAATTTTGTTTCAGGTGCTCTTCCCCCTTGAATGCTGATCTTGGCATAAAATTTCCCTGTAGATTTAAAGGAAAACTTAAGCTAAAATATATCAATGAAATAAAATATTCATTCTAGAACTTCTAATTAACAAGTTACATCTAAATCTGCAGGTTTCTAATTTTTACAGAAAAGGTGGAATCCCAATTCCACCTTTTCAGATATTTGTGTTGATGTACATGTAGTCTCACACACCAACACAGACAACTTTACAAATGGTCTAAAGGATGCTATTTTCTTTCAAATAACTTTTGGCATAGCCCAGTACAATTTCCCTGATTTATTCTAACAAATCCTTTATTGTCGGTGAATAATATATCAAAATATCAAAAAGCAGCATAAATGGAGCATCAAATTTAATCAGTCACGGCTTATTGGTCTTATTGGCCTTCACTCAACTGTTGTCTTGAACTGCATCTGTGTTATTGGGCCATACACCAATCCTATCCCAGTTATATGATATCTGGATATCTTGATATCGTATGATCGCCATTTCGTGTATTGCCAATCATATTTTTTTTCCTATCGGGTCATGGAGGATTTTTTTTCCCGATCAGTCGTACCATTGGAATTTGTTCATTATTATTAATCAATTAAACAAACTATAAAATCCCATTGTTAGATATTACTTGTTTTCTTATTGCTACTTTATCCCAAACAAAAATATTCCACAAACCGTTATTTCACAAATAAATTACTATTTAATGAAACTATCCTGTTATTGAAAAATGATACAAAGGTCAAACAACACTTAGAAATGTGTATATGTCACTGATGTGTTGTAAATATTTAAAGAAGTAATTTACTCTAAACATTTACTCAACCCATTTTATAACGATGGACAGGGCAAGGTACATAGAGGAAACTATGGCCATTTTGTACTTTGTGCCCCCCAGATAATGTTAGACCTGGTGACTTCCTTTATTCACTCATTAAGCTATAGAATTCTCTCTCATTTATAATAAGAGTTGGCCGAACTTACTAAAGTTCAGTTTGTTTATGAACTTACGAACTTCAGTAAAAGTTCGGTAGTTCGAAAATGAACCCATTAAAGTCAATGGGGGAAAAGAGTTCTGATTAAATACAATGAATATACCCAGGGCCATTTATAACCATCTTGGTGCCCTAGCGTGATCAGATCGCAATCCCACCATGCTTAAAATCGCAGTAGCCCTCCAAGAATATTGACATTAACCCTTCAGTGCCAGCAGACTTCCCCAGAATATTGTGATTAACACTTTCAGTGTCAGCAGAGTATTGCCTTTCAGCTGCCAGCATTGACATGATATACAGTATGTACCTGCTTTCCATGTCTCCTCCATTGAATTGTTCACTCCTCACCCACTCTCATTGGAGAGTTGGATGGAAGCAAAAAGAGGCAGGGATAGGGATCTCATGGCTGCTAGTCACAGGGGCCACTGTTCTAAAGTGTGCAGCAGCTTTTACCTGGCATTTTAAAATTGTGTTAAAATTTAGAATTTTGGCTGGTCACCACTCAGGCATTTTAGTAGTTACTGAATTGCATATGAATAGGTGACATATTTCACTTTAACCTTCTGCTTCATTTGTTGTGCTCACTTGGTTCAGTAATGTTTCCAGAAAGAGTTTTTTTTTCTTCTAACAAAATTTAACTTTTATGTAAATGCAGTTTTGTAACTTTCTTTGGAGATCAATTTTCATGTAATCACTCAGCTAGCTGAAAGAATTAGTGTGACTACTTGAAGGGGACATTGATCAACAGTAATTTAAATGCATCATGTGGTCATTGGTTCTTCCTATGTACCAATGTAGCAATAGCATCCACTCTTTCTGTTTCAAGATAAAGCGCCCAGTGGTGTAACATCAGGGCCCATGACCTGGGGGGGGGTGTGTGTTGATCATCTCGAGAGGGGAAGGGTGTGTGTCAGGGGCCCGGCCTCCAATCTTGGGGGGGGGGGGGGATAAAAACTGCAACTCGCTATACTTTAATATAGTGGCTGACAGTAGCTGAGGGAAATTTTCAGGAATTAATGACTGTTTTTGACGCTGAACGTTCTTCGCATCGGACGTTTTTGCGGCTACATACAGTACCGAAAATAGGACCAATCCTGTAGGTACTGATGGAATAGGCCCTTTATCAGTAACATGTGTACCCAGCTTTAGAGTTAAATTAAAGGAATAGTTCACTCGGAAAGTGAATTATTATTAAATTCCTTTAATGTATTGATTGAAGCCTGGGAGGTTAAGAAGCTATACCTTACCTACCATTCTTCAGTCCACTGAGCAAGAGCCTGAGACAAAGGTTCAACTGCTGAAGAGATGAAAATTTAAGAACGCTTTCTGGCTCTAATCCTCTATAGCACACATGGGCAATAATGTGCACTATAGAGGATTAGAACCAGGAAGCGGTCTGAGATTTTCATCTCTTCAGAGGTGGATTGCGTAAAAGTTAAATATATTTACCTTCATCCCTGGCTCCTGCTCAGTTGATTGAACAATGGGAGGTAAGGTATAGCTCCTTAACCTCCAGGCCTTCAATCAATACATTAAAGGAATAGTTCACTTTTTGAGTGAACTATTCCTTTAAGGCTGAAAGGGATCCTAGACAATGATATTATAAGAGTCTGGAAATCTCTGAATATTCTTATCCAATCTCCACCTATAGCTAAGCCCCCTTTAACCAGTATGCCTTACTAGGACACGGTTGCCTTTAACACTTGAAATCACAAAGTATTCTTTCCGCGGCTTAAAACCCCTAGAATAGAACAAAACACCACAGGAGCAGAACAGGGGACATTGCAGCAAAGTAGATAAAGAAAAACTGGAATCAGAGTCATAACATAGTCAATCAGGGTCAGTAATAAAACAGGCAAATACACAGAAGTGGCAGGAATGCGTGCCTAGAGCAAAGGCAAAGCACTGGAACCACCATCTGAATGAAAGGGAGCTAGGTCCCAGCAGCCAACAGCCAGCTCTGGCTCTTTGCTAAAGTTCCATAGCAAAATAAGGGATTGTATTTACTCACACTTCAATCTGTTCATTAGGCTGGGTACACACCAGCCGATATTTTCGGCCGACCGAACGATTCACGACACTTTCAGTCGGGCTGCCGAAAATATTGGCTGGTGTGGGGTGGCCGGCCGCGACCGACATCGATCATTTGTTTGTCCGGATCTGACGAACGTACGATCGGATGCGTCAGAAAATTCCGATCGTTCACAAATTCCTCCGCGACCGACAGACATTTGTCCCGGCCGAGCGCTCACTTGTAGCGAGCGCTTGGTCGGGACAAATAGTCTGGCCATGTGCACCCAGCCTTATAGGGCTTTCTGGTTCCTCCAGTTAGAAACTGTCAGTTATGGATTTTACAGCTGACGTCACAGCCAATGACTGAATGTTAATCCCCCGTCTGCCTCTTCTGAGCATGCCCAGGCTCAGTACAGGTTTCTAAATTGCTCAGTTTCCATGAGGAATCCAGAAGCATAGCAGGCGTACAGTAATAAATTAATAGGACAAAGTACGATATATCAACATATTTTAAAGAGACCATTCTTTCTAAAAGATGTTCTTATGAGGATGGAGTTGCCCTTTAACCACTCAGATCCCACTCCACCCCATCCTTGGTGGTCAGAAATCCAAAAGCATAATAAATTAGTAGGAGAGCTACAGGCAGAGCGAAACAAATCTATTCACTGGCTATGGCTATTGGTTATGTGGAAGCTGCTAAGAGTCTCAGGTTTGTAGAGATGGGTTATAACAAAAATTACAAAAGGAAGAATTACTTTAAAAGAAGAATTCATTAAAAAGTAAAGAAGTAAAATCCCAAAGGCCAGTCTTTGTATCACAATACTTAGGGGCATATTTATAAAAGAGCGAAAAGCAGCAAAATGTTTTCGCATTCGCTTTTCGCATGGGTTTTCGCCAAAAAGACAGTTAACGCTATTTATAAAGGTAGCGTTAACGAATGGCGAAACCGTTTCCGCGAGCTATCGCTAAACCCTTTTCGCCTTACTTCGCAATGGTAATTTTAGCGAAAAGGGAGCGAAAAGGCATAACGCGATTTATAAAAGAGCGAAAGGTGGTTTTTGCGTTAAAAAGAGCGAAAGATTAGCGCGACCCTGAAGGTGGTGAAAAGTCATTGTTTGAGCGAAAAGGCATTCTAATGGGTAATATGCCTTGAAAAAGCGAACGCGCATTAGACGGGCGATCGCGCATTAGAATGAAATGTGCCTTGGAAAAGCGACATTAGAAAGACGAACGCACATTAGAAAGGCGAATGCAAATTAGAAAGGCGAACGCACATTAGAAAGGCAAACGCACATTAGAAAGGCGACCGCGCATTATAATGGAATATGCCTTGGAAAAGCGAACGCACATTAGAAAGGCGACCGCGCATTATAATGGAATATGCCTTGGAAAAGCGATCGCGCATTAGAAAGGCGAATGTGCAGTGCAAAAGAAAATTGTATTCCAATTGAGAAATTCTAAGAAGATTGACTAAATAAGACATGGCTGACTTCTTGGTAAATGTGAGGTGGCCATTTTGAACTTGACATCATTTTCTAGTGGGCTTTTCTGGTTTGAAATGGTTTTCGCAATGCAGTCTTCTTAGATGCGTTAAGTTTTCGCTGCGATACGTCGCGCCCGTTCGCCTTTTTCAGCAGCGAAGTGTGTTTTTTTCGTTTTTTTATAAATAAGGCGAAACGAAGCCCCAAATGGCGCTATTTTCGCTGCGATGTGCTGCGCTAATTATTTGGCGAAAAAGACAATCCTTTATAAATATGCCCCTTAGACTCAAGTATTCAGATAAAAAGACCATTAGGAAATATTGTGCAATACTTTCACACGACCCTGCATGTGCAAAAAAACCCCAAAAACCGAAAGCTGGTCTGTTAAACCTTTTCTGTCAGAGTGATCCATATTCATATTCTGGAGTCCAGAAGGTGCATGTGGATCACAACCTAACAACCTATACAAACCAAACTTCTGTTCTATATGTGTGTATTCGAATTGTAACCTCTAGAAAGAAGCTGTTTAATAAAGTGAACTATATTGATGTTCACTTTATATGCTTAACCATTGTTTGAAAAAAAATAGCTATATCTTAAAGTATTCATTTGCAGAAACCATGAAAATGGATAGATTGTGTGATTCATATATGGATAATATTCTACGTGTAAGATAAATATAAGCCTGTGAATCTAACAGATTGTAATTATAAGTGAAATAGCATCTTAAGCAAACTTAAAACAAAATGTCATAAAACATTAAGGAGTACTATGTTTATAAAAGTACATGTATATGGAAACTGAACACCGTCCCTTTATCTAGTACCTGGTTGGCATGTATAGTGCAGTACCATGTATATATTAAGTTTTTATACTCTTTTTGATATATAACAGTGATTGTGAACCTTTTAGAGGCCGAGTGCCCAAACTGCAATTTAGCCCCATACTGGCCACATTCTGTAGTTTAAAATTGTTACCTTACATTTCTACTCCAAATGATTCTCCTGCTATGCCTTTTCTAAGTCCAGGAAACTGCAGTGTAGAAGCTGTCAGTGACTCATCCGGTGCCTGTCTCTGCCTCAACCTCGACAAGGTTTGAGGCATGCACAGGGGAGCCCTCCCCTCCTACCATTCGGATCCATCCTCTGAGGCCGTGGCACCTAGTGTGAAATCCGCTTCAGGTAAGGTAAGTAACAGCAGCCCAACCCTAACCGCCATAATATTTTTTTTTAAAAATACTCCGATCTTTACTTACAGAGCCTTCTCTCCTGCGGCGTCTTCGATGACATCCACGTCTGTGATTGGCTAAGACGTGGCCAATCACAGACACGGATGTCGGACCAGCTCCTGCTTGCAACTTTCGCAAACAGGGAGCTGGATAAGAGATGGCGCGGGAGAGAAGGGGCTGTAAGTGAACACCTGGGCATATTTAAAAAAAAATATTATGGCGGTTAGGGGTGGGCAGCTGCTACCTACCATATATAAAAAGTTACATTTCAGGGTGGATATGCCCTTTAACAAACTCTGTTGAACTGCCCACAAAAAGGGCTCCAAGTGCCACCTCGGGCACGTGTGCCATAGGTTCGCCACCACTGATATATAAAGTTCATGTATACTCTGTCACGATGGGAACATGAACACTGAGGGGTAGGGTTTTGTAACCCTTATAGGTGTAAGCCCCTTTGTATTTATATGAAACATGTTGCTTGAAATAAAAAGTTGTTTTGCAGTTTAAACGTTTGCCTGTAGCTCTCCCACTAATTTCTTCCGCTTTCCTATTTAAGTTCCACCCAGCTCAGTCCTGGACCTTCCAATCCTGACCCACCAAGTCATGCAGTGGAACAGCCCAAACACACCCCCTAAAACCAAATTCCTGTCCCTTGTGTGACAAAGCTTCTGATTGGGGCTGTCCTGGCCATACCAGGATGGTTTGGGGTATGGAATGAACTAACCGATGTTAATTGGGGGCCTCTGTATTTGTCTGATCATTTCTAAACAGCAAATTGGGATTATCTTTTATCTGGTATTTGTGTACTATGTTGATGCTTTAGTTCACATACAATGTATTGTTAGCATACTGTTTTATGCTCTGTTAATGGTAATAAGGGGGATATGTAATAACAGGTGTTATCCTGCATCGTGTAAACCACATGCTACATGTATAAAGTGTTGGCTTTACACCTAACAAGCGGGGCCTGCATCTTAAGAGCACTATTAGGTTTTGCACTAACTGAAGAGGAGTGATAAGATGCATTCTTCAATGTGCATCTCCCGCCACGATAGTCATCAGTGTAGACCAGTCTTATTCCTGTGCTGATATAAAATTGTTGCACCTTTATTACATATACCTTGAAATGTACTTGTGTGTGAGCATACCAAAGCTGTTTTTTTTGCAATCCTGACATTTCCACTGATATCCCACATTTATTGACACCCTTTCTACTGCCTTTGTTGATGTTCTTTTAGGATTTTAATATGCAGGATCAGTTTTTACAGCTGTACAGCTTTCCATTCTACTGACAGGTCCACAGAGTGATATATTAGCAGTGGTTGGCCTGTGTGGATCTAGCCTAAGAACATACTGGGAATTTTACTTACGCTTGTTATGATTTATGATTGTTTAGATAACCAAAAAGGATACTGCTAAGATAAAATATATTTAGATAGGTCACAACTTTCCCTTCCAGTTACTTGTTCAGCTTTAACTGTTATGATGTGTACTGTAGTGTTTATGTGCTGGATTCTAATAATAACCTTAGAATGTGGAAATATTGTAACCTATAGAGTAGCTATTTAGCTATAATTTGAACTTCTGGGTAAAACTGCACACCATACCAACATCAACACCATACGGCTCATTTACCCAGAGCTGCTGTGCAATTATATGGAGTTATAGTCAAGCTAACCGATTCGCTATCAGATTTACCCGTAGCGATAGTGGCTCTAGCTAAATCTCCCCCTATATGTTTAGGGACATTCACCATTTTGTTAAAATGTGGCACAGATAAAAACTTCTGATCATACGATTAGGATTGGTTTGTTTATGGTAACCTTTAGGTCTGTTGCACAGAGGCCAATATTTCAGTCTATTTTGCCTAGATCAGATAGGGATAAGCCATGACTTACGGACACAACAGATCCTTTCAAATCACTTTTAGGTAACAAAGGGTGTACTTGGAAAGTTGTGTTGTCTTTACTAGGTCACAAAATCAGTGTCAGACTGGGGTATTGGGTCCCAAAAGGAAATTGAGACCAGGGCAACTTTAGGGGGCCACCTAAAATGTCATATCTCTATTCTCACCTATTATTTTGAGCTGTTGCTACTGCTTTAAACTACTGATCCAAATTATGTGAGCACCAGGCCTAAAACAAACTTTATTGCTCTGCGTTTTAGATAATCTTGATGTTTTGGAAATGATTGTGTTTTTTGGAGGTTTTTATTTTCCTGAAAACCCTTATTTATATATATTCTTTAAAGTAGCAACTGTTCATATGTTAAGTGATAATGGTATAAAAGTAATGAATAATAAAGTGATAAGGTATAAAAGTGATAATTGTATAAAAGTGATGTTGGTATAAAACTGCTGATTGTATAAAAGCGATGATGGTATAAAATTGATGACAATATAAAAGTAATAATTATATAGTAATAATTGTATAAAGTAATAATGGTATAAAGGTGCCCATACATTGAACTCACCGCCCGGCCAATCCCACTACATTCAATCCTCAGGAACCGTCTTACTCTTCTTTTTTTGCGACGGACATATGATCGTGATGGTTCTGCCTGGCCCATTCCATTTGCTATGTTGGTCGCAATAAAGAACCTTAAAAGTGATGATGGAATAAAGTGATGATTGTATAATAGAGATAACTGTATAAAAGTGATGTAAACACACACTTGTTGAACACCACACTCCTCCTGGGATTGTCCTGCTGAAGACTGCACTGCTCCTCAGTCCATAAACGTTCATACTATTATAACTTTCATAATATCATCACTTTCATACTTTCATCAATTTCTGATACTATCATAATTTTTACACAATCATCACTCTATACAATCATCACTTTATACAATCATTACTCTATACAATCATCACTTTATACATTCATTACTCTATACAATCATCACTTTATACATTCATTACTCTATACAATCATCACTTTATACAATCATTACTCTATACAATCATCACTCTATACATTCATCACTTTATACAATCATCACTCTATACAATCATCACTTTATGCAACCATTAATCTATACAATCATCATCATCATTCTATACAATCATCACTTTTTACAATCATTACTCTATACAATCATCACTTTATACAATCATTACTCTATACAATCATCATTCTATACAATCATCACTTTATAACTTTATACAATCATCACTTTATACAATCATCACTCTATACATTCATCACTTTATACAATCATCACTCTATACAATCATCACTTTATACAATCATCACTTTATACAATCATCACTCTATACATTCATCACTTTATACAATAATCACTCTATACATTCATCACTTTAAACAATAATCATTCTATACAATCAGCACTTTATACAAGCATAACTTCATCACTTTATACAATCATCACTTTATACAATCATCACTCTATACAATCATCACTTTATGCAATCATTACTCTATACAATCATTCTATACAATCATTACTCTATACAATCATCACTCTATACAATCATCATTTTATACAATCATCACTCTATACAATCAACACTTTATGCAATCATTACTCTATACAATAATCATTCTATACAATCATTACATTATACAATCATTACACTATACAATCATCATTCTATACAATCATCACTTTATGCAATCATTACTCTATACAATCATCACTTTATCACTTTATACAATCATCACTTTATACAATCTTCAATTTATACAATCATCACTTTATACAATCATCACTCTATACATTCATCACTTTAAACAATCATCACTTTATACATTCATCACTTTATGCAATCATTACTCTATACAATTATCATTCTATACAATCATCACTTTTTACAATCATCACTCTATACAATCATCACTTTATACAATCATCACTCTATACAATTATCACTTTATACAATCATAACTCTATACAATAATCACGTTATAAAATCATCACTTTTTACAATCATTACTCTATACAATCATCACTCTATACAATCATCACTTTATACAATCATCACTCTATACAATACAATCATCCCTTTACACAATCATCACTCTATTCAATCATCACTCTACACAATCATCACTTTATACAATCATCACTCTATACAATCATCACTTTATGCAATCATTACAATCATTACTCTATACAATTATCATTCTATACAATCATTACTCTATACAATCATCACTTTATACAATCATCACTTTATACAATCATCACTCTATACATTTATCACTTTAAACGTCCTCACTTTATACAATCATCATTCTATATAATCATCACTTTATACAATCATCATTCTATACAATCATCACTTATACAATCCACAATCATCATTTATACAATCATCACTTATACAATCATCACTTTTACAATCACATCACTCTATGCAATCGTCCATCTTATACAATTCATCACTCTATACAATCATCGCTTTATACATCAGACCGACATTTTTGTATATAATTGTATTAATGAATAAAAGTGATAATTGCATAGTGATGGTATAAAATTTACAGCATCAAACAACTCCAAAGGTTCAAACAAAACCTTAAAAAAAACGTATGGATGGCATTTCACATGACTTTTATGTAGCAACTGGCAAACATTCCAGTGTCATGAATCTAGATAATTATAGCAAACTCAGTGAACATCACAGACTTGCTGAGTGAGGACAGTTTTTAGCATATCTGTTGTCCTCAATGTTACCTAATGTACCTAAATTTATGTAATTTCCTAAATCCTAAGCTGTACAAACTTCAAAATCAACAGTTTGACACTTTTTGGTAAATATTAATTCAGTCCTTTCTATTCTAAATTGTACAGTAACGATATATTTAACATTTTTTGCAAGAAGAACACAATTGTACTGAAAAGGTTAAAGGGCATGTCCACCCCCAAAACTATAACCCCCCCCCAACTACTGGCCCTATTAGTAGTGTAGTGTAATACTTACTCCCATCCCAGCTCCATATGTTTCTCCTGTAGTCCCCCCCCAAAGTCCCAAAAACTGCCCACCAGGAGGCTAGCAGAGTCCATATAGGACTCTGCCTCCTACCTGGCCTCCGGGAGAAGTTTGGCATGCGTACTGCAGACCTTCTCCCCCTCCCTCCCCCTCCCTCTCCCGATTCCTCCCCCTAGCGTATAACCATTAAAGTATAAGATTCCTTCTGGTCTCCCATCCCCAACCGCTCTATTTATATGTTTATAAAGCTCCCCAAACTTTTCTTACCTCTCCTCTTTCCTCCGCCGAATGAGACTGCCGCGAGCCGCGTCCGTGATTGGCTGCCGCTCAGCCATCACAGACGCGGCTGCCGGTTCCCGCCCCTCTGCTTGCTTTTTTTCTCAAGCAGAGGGCCGGGAGTGCGACGGAGGAAAGAGGGAGGTAAGTAGAGTTTGGGGGCTTTCTAAACATTAAATAGAGCGGTTGGGGCTGGGAGACCAGGGGGATCCTTATATTAAAATATAATTTAGGTGGACATACCCTTTAAGTCCTGCTTTGTAGCTGGCGGCTCGAGTACCGGAAGAGGTATTTGCGCAGCCGGCGCAAACCAATTTACCAGAGCTGCGGTAGTATTGAACGCCAGCTAAATACTTACATGCTTGTGAGATTTACAGTCACACACCCTCTGGTAAATCGCAACAGGATATTTGCGCAGAGAGCTTGCGCCTCTGGGTGAATCTCCTGGATGATTGTATTACTGAATCTCTGTGTAGGCAGCACTTAGAAAGATATTTCTAATCTGTATGATAAAATGTACTTTAGCCAATACTTTAAACCTTTTTTAAAAGATAGTACGTTGTTTTCTCTGTGGTTTATACTTACAGTATAATATAATTTAAATTATATACAACTTCCATTGTAATCAGTTTTTTACAAAGCACAAATAAGAGTTTCTGTATTCTCAAGCACTGTTAACTCTGGCATCTGTTTTTGGAGTTTATATAATTAATCTTTTATGAAACATCCTGCATTATCATTTCCTGGCTTATAACATCCTCATTTTCTCTCCTCATTATCCTTTGTTTAGCTAATTTCACTTTATGAACCCATAAAGCATAGTCTCAATGTAGGATAATGAATGATCAGAAATTCATCCGATTAATACACAACATGCAATGTTCCATTCATTTTGTATACACTAACACACAATTAGAGAATGTATTAGCTTTGAATGTGCATTGAGTGTACATTGAATGTGCAATGAGTGTGCATTAAATATGCTTTGACATACATTAATGATGCTTATAAAACATTTCAGCTTATCATGCCTTCTGTAATATTGTTAAAACATAAATGTGATGTTCTGCTTAAAGGGTATGTCGTCTTAAAATAATATTTTATATTAATGTCAGCTACCCCCCAAACCCCATTTTCGCATTATTGAAAGTTCCAAAGATGCTCCTGAAGACGCTTACCTACCAGGTCCTTTCCGCCTGGTACCACCCCCCTGCTTTTGCAGCGTTGTTTCAAGCAAGAACAGCAGCATGATGTCACTTCCTGTTTGTGGCTGACAGGAAATTGGGCATGTAGTACCATCTCGCCTTTGATTGACAACCGCAACTAGGAAGCAGAGAGAATAGTGAGACAGGCTGTCGAGGGACTGGATCAGGTAAGCCCCTTCAGGGGAATTTTTGCAACTTTTCAATAATGCAAAAATGGGGTTCGGGGGGGAGGAGCTGAACATAAGTATAAAATACTATTTTAAGGCTGGACATGCCTATTTAACTTTATTTCCAAGGGAAGCTAAATTGAAAACTAAATAATAAAAACATTATGATTAAAATGAGCCCACAACTTTTCTCTAGTGATCTGGTTTAATGATCATATAGGAAGAATAGTATTTACTTCAATCCACTGGCTGGGGCATGCCATAATCTGAAATGGGTGTTCTTAGACTGGACTTTGAGTTTGGAAATTAAAAATGTAATAGTTAATATAAAGGGCATGCCAACCTATTTCCTTTTTCATACAATTGCACCCTATCCCCCCCAAACCCATGTTTCGCATATACATAAATGCCAAAGATGCCCCTAATTGACTTAACTAATCCGGTCCCTCACCGCCTGGATACCGCCCCCTGCTCCTGTTTTAAGATTGTTTTGAGCAAAAACAGGAGCAGTGAGGCCTGCACGCAGCCATTCTAGTTCCTGGTCCGGCTGTAAAAAATTTTGGGCAGCTTGGTTCTTTGGATGTCTCAAAAACATTGGTAGAGGGAATGCTGGATGGAGTTTTTGTAGTGTTTTGGCACTTTAACTGTAAAATAAATTGTGATTAATTTCCTAATCTAACAAACAATACTGCTTAACATTTAAGAGAATGTAATTTGGAACCTACTTTCATGTACCACAGATACTTTTTGTACACACATATAGCCTGTAATCTTGTGTCCTGATGTTCTGCTTTTTCTTAGGACATGAATTACTCATACCCCATACTATGGTATATTTGCTCTGATCATTAGTTAATATGCATAAGCACTCACTATTGGCATATTTTGCCAGGCTCATAGGCTGGTGGGTTCTAGAAAAGAAAAGTATACTGCTGTTGCACAAGGGACACAAATCTTTATCTTAGGTATATCAAATCTTGTAAACATTCACCCTAACTCTCCTGTAAATTTAGTCTATCCTGAATTCAGCGTTTGGATCATTTCACTCTCCTTCAGAAAGAACCTGCTTGCCAGGGAATAGATCAGATGATCATAATGAATTCTGTTAACATTTCAGAAAATGATTTAGCGCCTATTTAATATTTTTAAGTTGATAAGCTATTAAATATGTTCTCTTTCAGATAGTGCAAAGGTGCTCTAAAAAGGTAAAGACATGAAAGGCTTCTTTTCTTAACAACTGGACAAAAGAATAAATAGAAGTAAAAGATCATGCTAAGAAACAGTACTAACAGTGGTGTTAAATACAGAGAGTGAGCCAAGAAAGGATAAAGGGAATTAAAGGTTCATGCTAAGAAAACATGGTACTTACCATGGGTGTTAAAACAATTGAGATAATATAGAATAAATGGAATTAAAGGATCATGCTAAGATAACATGGTACTTACCGTGTGGTGTTGAGAGCCGCTGGTGCTGGTGTTGACAAATGAACAGCGATTTACTGATTAAAATAATCCTGTCCATAAACTTGTTAATTTAAAATTTTGTTAGGTATGAGTTTAGAATCAATGTCCAATCATCAATCTAATATCTAAAAAAAAACATTAGTTTACTTCCCAACCTTGGTTTTACCAACAAATATAAAACCTCCGTAAATACAGAAGTTTTCTATGATCTTTTCTGCTCTCTGTGCCCCTCACACAGCCGTTAAGCAGCCATTGCAAATTATTGGCTATGATGTCACCATTACAGGCTGCCTTATGGCGGGGAGAGCACGGCAAAGGACTGGAAAAGTTCAATGTAAGATATTAGAAAGGTAAGTACACAACTGAGAAACAATGGAGAGAATGTGAAGGTGTGAAATGGATGTAAATTGGGGGACAGATTATTTCTTTAGGATGATAAATTAATGATAAATTAGAAATAAAAACCAAAGACTTATAGCTGTGTAAAATGATTGTGTACTGCATAAGATTATAAATGTAGGATCACGGGCCTGACCTCAGTCACATGCTTCCTTGCCTAATCTGTACTGTAAATGGATTGGATAAAGACTACTAGTGGCGTTACCAACTGTAACAATTTCCTGTAGTAGTTTATGACTGAGCCCTGAACATAATGGTCAGTAACCAACAGTGTGATACTGGAATACTGGGAAAATAAGCTCCAACCCTGTATTAGTAAGGTCAGGTTCCCCAACATATATCAAAATAAGAGGTACAGACACTACTATGCTTTATGTTAATGTGCTCTGCCTTCTAATTCAGTGTTGTTCTGAGCTTTAGTTGTCTTTTAATCAAAATTTAGAACCTTCCAACTAGAATTACAACACCCAGAATACTCCTACAACTAGGGAATGCAGGTTGGACATATATCCCTAGTTCCCAACATACTACCGTCAAATCAAAATGCAACCCTATTATTGCAGCCTAAAAGCGTAGCATTAACTTTGGGAACTCGAGGGGCATGAGTAAGTGCAGAGATACTGTATGTCTATCCCGATTTCTATCCTCAGTTTTTTCAACCATTAACACTATTAATACTATGTTATTTGTCTCTCTATGGTTCTGTTCTTCCAATGATAGTGCTGCCATAGATATTCCTCCCGTTTCCTCTCTGTCCAACATATAACTGTTGTTCCAGCAAGAGGTTTTCTTTCATTTATTTTGAGCCCATTTTAAAACATACATAACATTCCTTTCTATAGAATTGCTATCTCTTATATACAAAGCAAAGTGCCCTTTGCTGTTGGTGGAATCTGGAAATAACTGTTCAAACAGTTGGTGAACAGCAGCTTGGTTTCCATTTTTGTTGTAATATTATCTTCTGTCAAGTTTTGGTTTTTAAGGATTTGGGGAGGAACAGCTGAAGATAGTTGGCTTGTCATCTTTAATACCCATCATCCCTCAGCAGCTTCGGAATTTGAAGAGTTATAAAGACACAAGTTTTGTTCCAAAAATCCTTAAAATACGTCTCTGCCACACCAACAACTTTCTAGCTCATTATACTTATCAATGGGCTTTTGGAGGTTAAAAAGACATTTTAACACTAACAGTGCTTCTGGTATAATGCCATCAATGCACTAACAATGTATATCCCCCATGATTCTACTTGTTTAAAAAGAATTTTATGGAGGATTGCCTATTGCTTAGACATTTTTATTGTACAATACTATTTTAGAAACCCTTAATGAGCCCTGGGTTTCAGCCACTAAAAAAACACAAATAAGCCAGAAACATTCAAACAGCCAGCTGTAACCTTGTAATGGCAGAACGTGGGGATTAGTGCGGTAATCTTTACTGTTCTTTCTATTTTTGTTGCTTAAAAAATAATTTCAAGGAATTCTGTATCTCAACCCTTTAAAGATAAACATGGAACAGCTTCCCTGCATCACTTTTTTGCTGATGAATTTTCTTTGCCAAGCCTGCATTACTTATAAATGATAGCTTACATATGATATATGGATATGTTACACACCTATCAGTTTTGTCTTTTGTGTTTTTTGTTAAACATAGGGATTTTTTTGGGGGGGAAACAGTCAGTTTCAAATAAAACAAGTTATTTTGCATCTGGTGAAAAACAGACATAAGTTGCACTAAAGATCTAACACATTTGTTTGAGTGCAAATCAGTTTGCTCACTTTGAAGCCTGTACGTAATGGATTGCCAACAGCTCTGGACAAGCATGTCCCTCTGACATCACTGCAGTGAAATATAGACCAGTGCTGTTTTCTAAAGAAACCAGGTTTTTTTTTTCGAAAATCTGTGCATCTGACGTAATTTTCAGAAATCCCAAAGTCTGAACATGTCAAAAATTTAACATCGAAATATTAAAAATTTAAAAATTGCATCAAAATGTAGAATTTTGAAAGCGAAAATTCTAAAATTATATCTGAAAATTAGATCCTCAGATCGAAATATTCGGCTTCAAATTTATAACTCTTCATATTCAATATTTTAATATAATTTTCACGTTTCACTAATCTCGGACGGAAAAAAAGAACTTGCCAGTTTTGCTCATCTCGAGTGCAATGCCATATTGTGACATGTGCCATTGCACTGCATGTGGTAGCCCATAATTCAAACCTTAAAAAAGGGATTCAGCAGTGTTGAAAAAATGCTAACGTGACTAGCCCTTAGGGCCATATTTATAAACCTGCGGTACCGCTTTTTAGCGATATCGCTGGTTAGTTAATTTACGCAATTAGGTTAGTTGAAGACATCTTTTAGAAAGAAGTGCCTCTTAAAATATGTTGATATATCATAGTTTGTCCTATGAATTCATTACTGTTTGCCTGCTATGCTTCTGGATCCTCATGGAAACTGAGCAATTTAGAAACCTGTACTGAGCATTTACTGACCTGGGCATGCTCAGAAAGGCAGACAGGGGATTAACATTCAGTCATTGCCGTGATGTCAACTGTCAAATCCATAACTGACAGTTGCTAACTGGAAGAACCAGGAAGCAGAAACAGGGGCAAAGGACATTGTGTGATTTCAAGTTGACTTGTATATTTCAGATTTCAAAACTATTACCATTTAGGGTTTGGGGGGTGATTTACCTGTATGTAAGTTTTAATTTTGGGGCTGGACTTGCCCTTTAACCTACCGCAATGGTATTCTATAGGGATGGTAGTAAATCTACGATTTTGTTATCGTAAATTTACAACCGATTTTAAATTTACGATCGTTAAACCGATCATTAATCTCCAATCGGTTTAACAACCGTGGCTTTATAAATATGGCCGTTAGTTCTTACAAACTGAATGAAACGAAAAGCTACTGTAAATCAAAATGGAAGCTTCTTGATTAATTCTATTTGCTAGTAGGTGACAGGTCTGCATTGGCAATGCTAGAGATGGAAATTTCTCTAGTAATATGCATTTTTATGCATTTTAGTGCAGGAGGTAAAACTAGCACTAAATTTACCAATATTTTCACCTAATATATCATAGCACATAACTTAAGACCAAATGCAGAATGGTGTCAGTCTTTAGAAGAACAGGCATATTTGAACATTTTTGCATCAGATGTTAAAATGCTAATTACCTTCTAGCAGGAAGACCACGTACAGTACCGCAGTTACTGCAGCCATTTTAACTGTTTTTGTTTGCTGATGGGTGTGTCTCAATGCTGTGCTGTGTGTTCTATATTTCAACTTATGGTGGGCATAGATGCAGTTATGTGGATAAAATATGGAAATATGTTAAGGGAAAGAAAAGTTTCCTGCAAGCAGACTCATGTTTTAGGCACTTGTAGATTAGGAAAGGGTTCATTTAGTTCAAGGTGAGAGCATGCATTGGCAGGTGTAATGTTTGAAACGTTATGGTATATGTTACTGGAACAATGATAAGGATTCCCAGATTTAAACCAAATGATTAATGTTAATGCATTAAAGGCAACTTTAGTGTCCAAGCTCGGCCTCAGCGTTATCTAACCAGTAACCCCGCTATTCTTTCAAAATCTGCTACCTCAACTGGGAGCAAACCCCCTCCGGCGGCACACCTTTCCCCTCCCCCTGCAGTGCACCTCTCCCCCTGCGGCGTAAATTTCCCCCGCAGTGCACCCTACCCCACGTCGCACTCCAAAGTATGTGCTGCGTCCGTCAAACTGCGATTAGAAGAAGCGCTTCTTGCAGAGAGAATCAGCTCATTTACCCGAGCCGCTATCCTTCTAGGTAAGTCCTGTTGGCAATTCAATATCGCATTTGAGAATGTGGGATTTGAGCGCCAGCTATTTGCTGGCATTAAAATCCTGCGCTAAAACTAGCGCAAATGCGAAAATAAATCGCGAGTGCCAATGCGTGGGTGATTTTTGTGTAGCCCGTGCATCCGACCGCCAATATGGATAAAGTTGCGCTAACCATAGCGAACTAGCGAGTAGCCCAGCGAGTCTGGGTAAATGAGCCCAATGTCTTTATACTGGTTCTGCCCTGATCCAGAAGGGGGGTGAGCAACAAACCTACAGCTGTCCTCTAAATATTCCACTACCAATAAGCATAGTTTAGAATAAAACAAGTGCAATGTGTTCATTATCTTGTTGTATAAATAACTGAAAACAAAACGATCAGTCCTTTATTATCTTTTAGCCTTTATTTTATATCTTATATTTTTTGCAATTTTTAAAAAAAATTTTTTTAAATTAAAAGTGCAGGACAGAACAACTCTACCTTCAAACCTAACTAAAACATGCATCAAAATGAAGTTTTACATTAATTCTGTTTGCTAGTAGGTGACAGGTCCACATAAGCAACCCATTTTTATTTAAATAGGTGTTTACCGGTTGAAAGGCAACTAAATCCTTAGATTGCAGAATCAGAATGCAGAACATTCATTTTGATGAGGTGCTAGTAATTGACCATAACAACATGGGGCTTTTGTGCTTTATTATCCATCATTCATGTACCACACAGTACAAATGAAGTTAACAGGCCTGAATGTGCCCCCACCCATAGTTATCTATTAAGTTCTTCAAGGGGGTTACATTTACTTAATAGAATTTAAATGTGGTCTTTTAAATGTATTGGTGTTCTTGGGGTGATTATTTTTGATTATATAAAAGGATTAGTTAACTTCTCATTTAAAATATGAATAGAATGTGTGAAACCAGAGTGAGTTGTAGAAGCCTTTAAAGGGGAAGTTCAGTGCAAATACATATGCTTTTCAGAAAAAGAGCAGTATTTTTCATCCATGACCTTAATCTGCCTATTCACATTGTGTCTGTATAAATAAATGCAACCGAAAATCTGACTTCCTGTTTGCAGGACCCCTAGTAGAGACCGTTATGGTTTTGCCCTTGACCCACGCCTGTTTGATTCAGTTGCTCAGTAACATTTGAGCATCTTTGACCCTCCAACAGCCAATCAGTAGAATTACTGTTAGGGGACATTCCAAGGATTGTGTGCATCCTGGAAGAAGAAGGACCATTAGAACACCTGAAATGTCAGCTCACTAATGTCAACAGCAGGGAAGAGAAAAGGGTATGAAATCAACTGATTTTTCAAAATGGGAGAGAATATGTAGAGAATTTATGTAACTAAAAAGGCATTACACAGACCAACATTTTACAAATTGATCATTTCCACTGAACTGTCCCTTTAATGGGGTTATAGAGGAAGTTGCTGTTGATTTTGAGAACTGGTGGGAAGCTACAGTAAATACCATATTATAATGAGTATTATGTATGAGCATGGTCTCTATTTAACTTTCTACTGCAATAATGGGGAGGAATTGATTTCATTTTCAAAAATACTATGATTGATAAATGCAGTTTTCACATTTACATTTAATTAGATAGATTAGAACTCAGAAAATTAGCTTTAAATTGTTATTCAAATTTTAAATTAAAAATTGGAAGTTACCATATATACTTGAGTATAAGTTGAGGTAAAATGAGTAAAACCGATTACTCAATTTACCCGAGGGTAGAAATTGTAGGGTAAAAAAGGGTGTTGTATAACTTTTTTTTTAAAATGTGCATTCACTTTTTATTATTACCAAATAAAAAGATCAACGATCATCTTAGGGAATGATAACGAACTTGGTATACGGAAAAAATGCCAATTTTGCAAGTCAAAATCCAATCGGAAAAATCACTCCCCGGAACAAATTTTCCAGGAAGTGATTTTTTATTCATTGGCAAAGATCAATAATTAGGCGATCAGAACTGATCACCTAATATATCTCAGTCCTTGCTAAGTAGCAAATCCTATTTGTGAATGGAACTCTGAGTTCCATTCACAAATACTATAGTAAGCTGTCATTCACTGACACAGCTACTATAGAATGCAGCAAAGTGCACAGGGCCCTGGGTACTTTGCGATTGGGATTGACAGGCCTGCTGGTCATGCATTCCTTTGCTGCTATCTCCCAATCCCACATCGGTTTTGGACAAAACCGATGGCGGTTTGAGGAGGCTAGGGGGGCACATGAATGCTGTCCCCCGATTGCCCCTAGTTGCCTTAAATGGGCATTATGCAGCAAAAGTGCTGTTGCTGTACTCATTATAAGCCGAGGTCAGCTTTTTAGGCTCATTTTAAAGATAAAAACCTTGGCTTATACTTATATACTTATATACGGTAACATAAATACCATGGGTGAGCAATTCATTTCACAAACAAAACATCAATACGGCACTTGCTCCTTCAGCCAATATGTTTCATTCTAGCGGGCACGTCAGAAAGGCTTCACCCTCACCTTCCAACATCAGATGTTGGGCAATTCATTTTCCCAGGGCAGGGTCACATAACTAATGGGGTGCTGTGAAGGGCTGAACCAAATTTTGAACTCCGTTCCGTTCAACATAAATTTAATCTCATTGTAACAAACATCAATGCTGCCAGAAGGAAATCAAATTAATGGTTAATTGCATGGTTTTTTTAAAAATTTTAGCTGCTGCAGATACTTTGTATTAGCAGCTAATAATCAATAAATATATCTGTGCTATTCAGTTAAATTGTAGGAGGACTAGTGGATGTCTTAAGAACTAACTCAATCCAGTTGTTCAAACTGATACCTGCTACTGCTACTAAAATTTTGGGGGTGTAGGTCTGGTAACAGTGGGCCAGCAGGAACAGTCAGCAGGCGGATGTGGCCGGGCCTTGTTTGCCCATGTCTGTTAAATACAATAGCAAAAGCAATGACTGCCATCAGATCTTACAATTATGATTAATGCAGATGCATTATTTCATTCATTCATAGTTCCACATTCCCCCTGATTGCTGCCTAATTCACTGGCTTACGATCCGCTAAATATCTACTGATTCATCAGTAACAGCATCTTCTCTACCTGTAGATTTAGCAATCTAGGGGAAAGCTATTTCAATGACAAATATGTCCGGTTGAATTTGGGTTAAGGATAACTAAATCTAAATTTGGACCCTTACAGGGTTCTTTATAAATGATTAAAATTATCATTTGAAATCATGAGAAATATCATTTGAAATCATATCTTCTATGATATTTATCTGCCTGCTAGCACACTTTCTGCAACATTTAAGAGAATCAGACAGAGAAATGAAGAAGAGGGGTTGGGGGGATTGTAAGCCGAGCATGTCTATGGTGAGGCTGGTGCAAGAACTTATAAGTGTCCGCAGACACAACATAGGCAGTTAGTAAGGAGGGTGGGGGCAAACTTAGGAGAACATATTAAACATCAATAATTAATGACAAGTAAGCACAGATAATATGTGAGTACCACCACATTTTACTTCTCTCAAATAGTGTTCATAAATGTAAAGTTGTTTGAGTGGTATCAGTGACCCTTTAATATGAAAGAATTCCCAGTGACTTACTGATCATGTTATCTTACCAAATATGGAAGCCCCTGTATGGTTATTAAAGCAGTTGTTTGCATTGTAATTTATTCACCAGACAGCAATGTAAGGCAGGAATAAACATTTTTGTGAGAATATTAGCAAATAGCAACTTTGAGCATTTATTTACCCCAACTCTGTCCGTGCCTGAAAGAAAGACAATAACACATGAATAGATCCAAATTCTATTGAGTGGGACGACCTTCAACTTCTATGTTTAAATCTGCTGTGCAGGAGATACTGTATAACAGAATGTTGCTAGATATGGATTACACCCTCTCCATCCAAATGAATTCTTTAACATAGCATTGTGCATACTAATTAATTTCAGTAATACTTTAATATCCTGTGAACTCGTGCAATCTGTCTTCTCTTTTAACCATCCCCCTTTAAAAATGCACATTATTTATGCAAAAAATGCTCCACCGGAAAAAAAATAACACATCAAAAGCCCTTTCATATAATTTGTTCCAGCGTGTCAAACACAATCTTTACCAATTGATCATTTTACATTTGTTCCTTTTTGGATGTTTTCTATCACATCTATACTAAAAGTATACATACATACCTGAGCAGAGCTTCTCCAATCAGCATCTACAAATTTGCTCTATGTCAAAAAAGTTATGGGACCAAAAATGTGATCTTTAAATAAAGTAACCTGTGGTAATTGCAATAGTGGGAGTCCTTGAAAATGAATGCAAACTTCTGTCTCCAACTACACCATAATCGCCCTACACTTTTTTTAAAAATAACAGTATCCGCCACAAAAGTGAGTACAACCTTCCATTTTTGTGAGTGGTAAGTACACCTGTGAAGTGTCTCATTCATCCAGGTCATGTATATCTGTTGTATTCAATTAGATCACGGGACTGAATGTAGTTCTTGAAGACGTTTCGCTATGCATCTGACTGGCTTCTCAATTCAGAATGACGTGTACAAGAATCTGTGGCATATTGTACCCTGAAAATCCCAATATAGCATCTCACACGCGTGTGTTTAAGAGCCATTTAGGTGAACATAATAGAACAGCGCCTAAAAGAGGTGGGTGGGTTCTCAACCAACTGTTCCTGCCATGTACAATGCTGTTTAAGCATCTTACCCTGGCGTTCCTATAACACTCTTAGCCACTATCCAATCACACCCTTAACACTGGCTGTGATATGCTAATTGGGATTTCCGGTGCATATTGTCACGATTCTTGTACAAGTCATTCTGAATTGAGAAAGCCGTCTGATGACTAGCGAAACGTTCTTCAGAACACATTTCAATGTCCCATTGATCTATTGAATACACAGTATATAGTTGAATAACTTAAAGGGCATGTCCATCCAAAACTAGGTTTGCTATCAATGATCTCAAACCCCCTTTCACATTTTAACATGTGGCTAATAAATCCCCTGAAAGCACTTACCTTACCCGGTCCCCATCGCCTAGGCTAATGCTAATGTGTTTTTGAGCAAAAACAGGAGCACAAGGGTTTTCCCTTTCTCTTCTTCTGCGCTGAAATAACACTCTTATTCTTCGGGTCCTCACTTCAAACGTTTTGGCTGTTATGGTCATGTTCGCTCCTCTATTAAATCCACAACTAAGGGGGGGAAAAGTGGAGCGGTTGTCAGCAGCAGAGGGCATAGGAGAGGTGATGACCCATGTCAGGTAAGGGACTGTCAGCTAACTTAATTTTTTGACTGGATCATGTCTTTTCAGAGTGTATACTCACTTTTTCCTAGATATTATTGACTGTGTATGAAGCTTATTTTTGAGGGGACAGCATATTTACACTGACAACTTTACATTGTATCAAAGTATCATATCTTCAGTATTGTCCCATGAAAAGATATAATAAAATATTTACCAAAAAGTGAGGGGTGAACTCAATTTTGTGATATACTGTATACTAGAATATGTACAAGCATATCTTTCTAAGAGTCTGCCTTTACTGTGTGTCTTAATACAGGCTATATTTCTCCACCACCTTCTAAGATAGTTGGCACTATGCCACAGAAATACAAGAGAAACATAAAAAAGGTTAATGATTGCAAATAGAAAGATACTAAAAAGGATCCTTATGGTATAATTCACACAATCATCCAAAGTATCTGTGCAAAGAAGTCCAATATAGAAGATGGCTGAACATGTTAAGTTGTGTTCTGTTTTTTTGGATTAATGGATCTCGTGAAAATCCTAAAGATCGGAAATAGGAATATACATCGGACTTCGGATCCCAATTTTTACGATTACCAACGTTCGAGGCTATTTTTCAGTCATCCCTCGAAAATAGCTGCATACGTTCGATTATCCTAGAAATAAATGATTGGAAACGACTTTCGAGTTTTCTAATTTTTCTGTTTTTAAGGGATCAAGGCTATGTTTGCCAGATTATATCGAAAAAGCCTCAACCTTTGGTAATCCATCAAAATGGGATCTGAAGTCCCGAAATCCCGGTTTCAGACGGAACATTCGCAGTTCAGATCGCGGGTTCCGTGGCGGATCCGGGTCCAGGACGGACGCAGATCGCATCCTCTTTTCCTTGTAAATGTAAAGGCACTCTTTAAAGTTGCAAAATGGACAATGGCATAACTATAGCCCCCTGACAGGAGACGAATTGGACCTGCTGACAGGTACAACAAACCGATCAGCTGTTTTGTAAACAAGCAATTAAAGGGTATCTTCACCTTCAGTATAAACTTTTTTTTGTAGTGTAGGGGACCGTATCCCGCCCCCCACCGCCGCCATGTTTGTTGCTAAAAAACTTATCAGGGAATGTACTATAGCGCTTTGTCCACCCAGCGTTCTGATCTGTCCCGCTCTGCGTGCAGGAAATGGCAAGAAGGTTTCTGGACCGCATCCTGGCGTCTTTGATGGGCTGAGATGCAGCCAATCCGAGACGTTGCTGGCCTGGCAGTGGAGAAAACCCATGTAGTTCAATTCAGCAAAGAGAGATCGAGATGAAGGGTGGGTGGAGAGGGATCCACTAACGCTGGCCCAAAACCACTCATAGGAAAGGTAAGGGGCAGAAACCTTTTTACACCACAGACAGGCGCTGCTCTCCCTTTCGGGAACTTGGCTAGACACGCTGTATCCCATTTGCAGTAGAAGATGTAATGTAATGATTTTTTTCCACCTATACAGTGGGGCCCCAGCGGGGGAAATTTCAGTGTTTGGGGGTGACATGCCCTTTAAGTTTGAGCCGCGATCACTGTTTTAAACTTCCTTGCGTTCTGGTACTGCTGTTTTATAAATACTAATCGCGCACCTTTACTTACATATTTGTGGGCATATTTAAAGGAAAATTTAAGTTATTATAAATTATGTTTCAGCTAATTCTCCATCTAATAACAAATTCAATGTATTTATTCCTTGTATGTTTAAAGGGCATTAATGCAACCCTCTCCCCCCTTCCCAGTGATCCCTGGTCTTACCTTATTCACTGAGAACGATCCCTCTTAAGTGCTTCTGAAAGCCGAATTCCAGAAACAAACCCTTCACTTCCCAGTAGACAACCACTGGTAAGACACAAGCTCCTTGCAAGAGTGCATCTTCCCCACTGATTAAGCCCTGTCATAGTCTGGACTATGGCAGGGGAGCCCTACAACCGGCTTTACAACGCTGACTTTGCAGGGCTATTTTCTCAATGCTAAAGCAAGCCCAGGGATGAGGACCTAAAACTTGTGGGGTAATATTGCTGTAACTGAAACCGTGTGTGGGTAGCAATATCCTTTATTAACAACTGATGCGACTTGCCTTCTAGTACGCCTCCTGGCTTCTAAATGTTTATTGTTCACCAGCCCCATAAACTTTTGGCTGGGTATACATCACCAGTCCACTTATGGCAATAGCTATAGGTATATATCCCGGCATAAATTATTACCATTTAGTTCTCTTTTAAAACAAGTCCGACATACTTCATAAGAAAACCTAAAATCTAATAAATGGGCAAACATAACACATATATACAGGTCAAATACATTTTTACTCCACACTTCTTTTAATATACCTTGATAATAATTATTTACAAAGGGAACAGCAAAATATTTACGATATAGAGTTGGGTTATTTTTCACCAACATTTAAATTCTGCAACATATCCAATATTTGGAAAAAGTATGCACATCACACCGCAATCAAATTAAAAAAAAAACAATGTACCATACATGTAGCTCCATTTTTTTATGAATCTATAAGTAATATTAAAAATAAACCATCTCTGTATACTGGATAGGTACTGCCCCCATAACTAACACTTACCTTTCCAAAAAACTAAAACAAGTATTCCATGAACTAATTACTTTGTCTTTTTGACTGTTTTTGCTGCTGGAACCTAAATCACGAGCTACTGTACACTGATGTGTTAAAAAAAAAAAAAAAATCTTTGTTTCACCTTAATATGATCAAATAAATGGAAAAAAAAGCTGAAATTGAATGTCCTAGTTGTTCTAATTTTTTTTTAAAACAAAGCACGAGTTGTCGTGAGTTAAGAAAAACTCTAGAAACTCTTTGGATATGAAATCCCTTACGTATGGCAAGGAAGGTTGTCCTCACTGAAGAATGAGCCTCATAACTGTCCCCAATTTTTTACTATACTAACTAGCTGCCCTCCACCAGAATCACTGACATTAGTGTGATGAGTGTTAGCAAATTATTGTCACACAACATTTTTAATTTCTTAATGGAAATCCATGGCTCCAAAAAACAGTCTTCCTGTGGAAAATTATCATCTATTTTTTAATTGTTTCTATCTTCAGAGTTTAACTACAGAATAATTGTAGTTACTAACAGAAGTTAATGTAACGTCTTGGTCAACAGAAAAAGGTTTGTATTTTTTGAATATAAAAATATCAGTGATTATTGATTATATTGATTAATTAAAGGCAGCATGTCCCCACCCTTAAACAACAAAAAAAAACCCTGTGATTGTCAGGTTACCCACCTATTTATTTTTACACCAGTTTATTACATGCATTTTTAAAACCAATATTTAATGATAAGTTCTATTCCTTTCTGCAAAGGTATCTGCCCTTTCACTGATGATCAAGGAGATTTTTGCAAGCTTGAGCATGGGCAGAGGAGGCAGACGTGAAACAGCAGTCAATCATTTGTTGTGAGTCAGTTGTTATAATCCTGATTGACGCTAGCGTGAGGTCCCATCTTCTCTTCCAGAATGGGAACTATAATTTTCCTCAAATACCGTATATACTCGAAGTATAATCCAAGGTTTTTACTTTTTTAAATGGCCCATAGAGCCTATCCTCGGCTTACAACTCGGGTCCACAGGCATTCTTACCTGCCTTCTGCAAAACCGTAGCAGTCCAGGAGCAGAGCGGTGTACGAAGGCGCCAGCTTGCACATAGGTCAACAAGTTCCATGAAGTTGCGGGAACATCGTAACGAAGTTAATGCTTCCTCTCTGTCTGCCTGGACATACCACAATGGAGGACTGGGGACTTAACAAAGAACTACTGTATCTTCTGTCAGTGGATTAGTAAGACAAAGTGCCTCTTCTTCGTTATATTTTATAGGTGGGCATTTGTTTGAACCTTGCCTCTCCAGATGTTAGAAACTAAACTCCCCAGCAACCAGATCTATTGGGAAGTTGTAGGAGGAATTTGGGGTAAGTTAGGGTCAATTTAAAGTCAACTAAAAGGCCCTCAGACAATACTGAATGAATGCAGTAGTGTCTAATTTCTAATATTTTTTTTTTTCCGTGTGAAAAAATAAGTACCATGGCTTTAGCTCTGGGTCGACTTAAATGTTTTGGTAATTGTAGTATATACGTATTTTCGTTAGTACTTTTTAGGTAATAAAGTGCAGAAAATATATAATTTGGGGGGTTGGGAGACATGTAACTGAAAATATCCCGTTTTCTTTTCTTCGTTTTAAAGGGTGAATATTCGAACATTAACATTGAGAAAACCAAACAAAGTCAGAAATGTCTTTGTATTCTGTCACCTATGGCAGTGGCACGATGATTTTTCTATCAATAGACGTGGGAGACCCTAAGTGCTAGTATCCAGATCTGTGCCTATGTTTTCAATTTAAAGGTGGAGCTAAGTGTCCTCGAGATAGATCAAAAATAGCAAAATAATCGGCTGAGCAACAACATTTACATACGTATATCGTTCTAGTGCAAAATGTCTGCCCTTCGTGACCCACACAAATACAATCATACATGTTCTTTTGGTTTTGTGTTTAGTTAATACATAGTGCCTTTTATTCGTCAATAAAGAACATTTTAATATGGATTTTGGATTAATTAACAGGCCAACAGTATTGCTGTATTTTCTCTTCTAATTGCAGTTAATACGTTGTTTTCATTGCACACAGGGTCACTTAAGCCTGCTCTGTGATTTTAAGAGAAAAAACATTTTTTGTTTCAGGAAAACAATACGGACAGACAATGTATAGTGTTCATAAGATATGGCGAATGTCCCCAGTTTTCAAGAGTTCCTACATAAAAGGTGTTGTAGTTTCCCAAATAACCATAATCTTGTTCTTTTAGTATCTTCATAGGATGACTCCTACAATAGAGAGAGAGAGAGAGAAAGAAATGGAATTTGGTTAGGGTCCACACTGGTCCAGTCACGTACAATGTTTTAGCCTCATTTAAAGCCTGTTCAAAAGTGATACGTTTTATAACCCTAAAAAAGATTTACATTGTGCAATAGCAGTCTGTAATGTGACTTCTTGTAACATAGGAACACCACACGCTACATTTCGCATTGAGCTTTGAAATATGATACTAAGTCTGGAAGCACCTAATTGGTATCCCATAAGTTGCCTTAGTGCTTTACTGCTAGTCTCAACACGGAAATTGGAAACATTGCTATACCATACGTGTGGTGCCGTTAAATTGTAACTCTTCGAACAGGGATCTCATTTTCTAATGACTTAAATGCACACTATATCAAGTTAAATTTATAAGTTTATATATATTTTTTTTTTAACCAATGTATAACTTGATTTAATTTTTATTTCTGTTAACTGCTTTCACTTATCCTCTTTTTGTAATACTCGTACCCAAGTGGACGCTTTAAAATTCTGAAGCCATTGTTAAAAATAGCGTGTACATGCCTATGTGATGTTCTTTACAAACCCCAAACAGATTTTAGAGATCCCTTGCATTTCAAGTTTGTCATGAAGGTACTAGTTACAATATGTTTAACAATAACCCTTCTATTTTTGGTTTTAATAATTTTCCTTCCCATCAAGGGTTTGTACAACCCCCTTAGTTTGTGTAGATTAACTGATATTGCTCCATAGTGTATTAGGATAGAACCCATATATCATACTGCCATGGAATAGGACATTCACCACATGATTGGTATTTTGCCTTAAGTAGTTAACCATTTCCTACCAACCGCTGATTGGTAGTAGATAGTTTTCTATGGAACTACATTTTGGTGGCTAAGCCAGGAGACCAGAAAACTATCCTTTCCTCATCTACATATGTTTGTATATTTTAAGTACAGACGAGGGCTAATTGAGGGCAAATCACCCCTGTCAGGGGTTTATTATCTATATCACATTAAAACTTGTGGAAAGCAATGCTGTTGTTAGATCACACCATTGTTTTGGTTTAACCCTTAATGGCTGTTTGCAGTTTTAATATTTATTAAAGTCCTCCAAATATACAAGTAGATGTATTGGTCCTTGATAAATTGTGCTGATTGTATGGAAAAGCAACTTTTTGCATTGGTAAAACAAGACAACTATAAATTGTCCCTTAAGCGCTGGCTCTGATTCTTTCTCTAAGGTTTGTATAAAACACTGTCAACACATTAAGAATGGAAAATTCTGATCATAGTCTTTATTCATTAATTGAACATTTAATCTACTGGTGGTTTTAGAGGCAATTTTGTTGTCCTTTTTATTTCCTGAATTTCTACAACAATCTTTAAGCTAACAGGAAGGGAATTTTTGGTGAACCAAGCTATAAAACGTCCAAAGTCTTCCTAAAAAACTATCCAATATCATTGTACAACAAGAATCTTTGGTTGGGTAAGGTTTAGGACAGCATGGTACAATAGTTTTTTAAACTTTATTAGACTAAATGTTCCTTTTAATAAACAGCACTCCAGCCTTCTCCCTTCTCCTTCCACATTGCTGGAAGACATGTCTATGCCTGAGCTGGCTCACCACCTCTCTACTACTAATCTCTCTTGACCACCTCCAGTCAGTCTTCCACCCCCTAACTTTTTCACGGAGACTACCCTCACTAGAGTGACCAAGACTCTGCTAATCTAAGGGTCCTCCTCCTTTGCTATTCTTCTTAAACTCTCCGCCGCTTTTGATTAAGGTGGGTCACCCTCTCCTTCTTGACCTCCCTTAGGATCCAGAAACGGCACTTTCTTGGATTTTCTTTCCAAACTCCTCTTGTAGACCTTTATCTGTTTACACATCTGGAATTACGCTCCATCCCCCTTCCAATGCTCCCCGGTGGGGGCCGCAAGTTCATAACTTGGTCCTCTTCTTTTTTCTCCAGTTCCATCCACCTATGGCTTGACACCTTTAAGCTCATTTGGATTTTAGTATCACCTGTAATCGATTATACCGAATGTTAATTCTCTTCCCGCGGATCTCCCTAACTACATCCCAGGTCCCCACGGCCTAGTGCTATCTCTGCCTTCATGTCCTCCCTGCTTTTCCTCAAACTAAACATGGACCAAGACTGAACTTGTCTTTTTCCCACCCTCATGCTCCTGTTCCTTCCTAGTCTCGTCACTTCAATATTAAAACATCGATTATCCCCATCTTCTCATGTACATTGCCCTGGGCATAATGCCTAGATTCAGACCTTTCCTTCAACCCATGTCAACACATTTATCAACCCCCATTTGGCTCCACCTCAGAAACATCTCCCGCATTCATCTCTTCAAAAAAAAAAGCTTCAAAATCCTAGTCCCTGCCCTAATCATATCCCGGCTAGACTACTCTACTTCAACAAACTCCTGTTTTGGGTTACCAACACTGCCTGCACCAACTTCAACCCATCCTAAACGTGCTACCTTAGCTTATTTTAATTCTCTCTTGTTTCTCTAATGCCTGTCCTCTCTGTTAACTCCCTCCACTGGCTGCCTATCATGCACCGGATCCAATTCAAGCTACGAAACCCCTATCCCCTATAAAGCACTGGCGCAATACCGCCCCTCCATAAACTTCAGAGCGATCCACAGATACTGTCCCAACAACCCTCCGCTCTGCAAATGATACCCCCTCTCATCCTCTTGTTGCCTTGCCGGCCCTCTTCCCATGCTTGCATTCAGGGAAAAACTTTTTTGCTCGTGCTGGCCCCTCTGCCTGGAATCTCCCTTCCTCTCTGCCCATTCACTTCAATCCCTTAATACCTTCAAATGTAAGGCAAGCATATAACCTGGCCTAGACATTACCAACCCCTCTCACTGACTCAACCTGATCCTAAACCACCTCTCACACTCACTGACATCTATTTACCTCCTACCTCATGCCCGCACCTTATGCCTCACCCCCATTTTCGCTAGACTTGTAAGCTGCTGTTTGGGCCGGGTCCTCTTTCCTATTCTCATGGTATTGCTGTAGTCACCTCATCACTTATATTGGTACTTATATTATGGTATTACCTGTATATGTAATATGTATGACTTTGTAAAATAATATGAGTACCCTGTATGTAATTTATGATTGTATGTAAATGTAAGATGTTGGCACTAATAAATCCATAATAATAGTAATAATTAATAATAATTAACCATACACTTTTCAATTCCTTGGTTGTAGAATTTTGATTAAATTAACATTTATTCAGATTCTATAATGACATTCTATTACATATGTATTTTTATAATAAAATCAGGGTGATAAATTAAAATTAGGATGTGTCAAAACATGTGATTCTGTCCTCTCCCTCTCTAAGGAACAACAGTGTACATTATCACACAGTAAATGAGAACACTGCGTGCTGTGTGGCCCTAATAACGGTTGCACTAAATACACAACTCACATGATTTTTGCACACATAACAAACGAATTTACATGAAAAACACACAATGATTTACAACAACTTTCAGCTGGGCACACACATAGCCAATCATTATTTTTGCCAAATCCAGATAGGTGCGGCGGATTTCAATTATCAGCCAGGTGTATGGTGTCAAAACAATACAACACCATTCCTGTGTCCTGAGTAAAATCATTGTCAACTGCAGTATCACCCCTTGTTCTCACAAAAATGGCAACTTTCGCTCTTGGCTTCCACTTTGAATCAACAGCCAATAGCCACTGGGATATGTGTATTCCCCCAATGATCGTACCCCACTGCATAATGGGGGGTCACTGAGAAAAATAATGTATGTCAATTGTAGCTGGTAGATTCCCGTGGAATTTTACCTTATAATCTGTGACGGCACACATGTAAACTCAGTCCTTATACAATCTGATTGCTTTCCGGTAATGTTCAAAACAAAAGAAAAAAATCGTCATCTTAAACAACCCTATCTAGTTTTTAATCGAACTGTAAATTAATGTGTGCCATCTAGAAGCTGTCTGCCTGATTTTTCTAAAGAGATTCATTACGTAAGAGCGTCAGAATCTTTGTTCTATAACAAGTCAGTGATGGGTCTGTGAGTTATAAACATGATATAGCTGTTTACAAATAAAATTTAATTTTAAGAAAAAGCTCTCTATGTGTTTATATGTTACAAAGGAGCTAGGATAAAAACAAGTACCAACAACAAACCCATAAATAACATGGGGTTGTTTAAAGAGTTTAGTATTTAATGAAACCAAATCACATAAACCAGGTGAACATATCATCATCTTACATTGAGAAACAGTATCATTTGTATAACAAAGAACTCCCCTCTGCCACTGGTAACCTTTTTGGTTGGGCCAAACCTTCATTTGGCACTAACCATTTGGGCATAAAATTTACTGACATCACCAGCAACAAAGAACAAAGAGAAAAGAACAAAGACAACATACAGGATCAATAGATTATAAGAGACTTTGAAAGTTTTTTTTTGTTTTTTTATAGTATTTCAGTTTACGTCCCTTACATAAGAGACAACTAAACTTAAAGGCATGCCCCACCCTAATAAATTTTTTTATATAATGTAGGGCACCCCTTCCCAAGACCCATGTCAGAAAGTTTACAAAAAATATTTAGAATGCTACTTAAACCCCCTCGTCCTTCGTGGACTGATCCGACGGATCCCACCAGTGCAACCGCCCACCCCCCCAAAAAAACCTTGCCTGTCAACTATAGCTGGTTTCTTCCTTTTAGACAACTGCCCTGGCTTCTGTTTCTTTATTGTGGGAAGCTTTACTAGTTTGGTACAGGGTGCATGCTATACCAGGTGTGTACTTACATTGTGCGTATACAGCTACACTGGCCTCACCAATAAAAGACTTGATTGGAAGTACAGACAGGTTTTCATGTGGATGCGTGGTATGTAGCCCAGGTTTCCTCTTCTCCCTCAGATCTTGTGTTTCTGGCCGGGTAGGGCAGAACAGAGAAATTTGGTGAGATCTGAGTGTGTTTTTAACTCTTTCATTGCCAGTAGATTGTAAAAGGAGTATGTGGCATTAATCATTTCAGTACAAGCACTTTCCTAGGGTATTGCCATACCCTTCAGTTCCAGCAGGCTTCCCTATATATTGCCATTAACACCTTCAGTGCCATCAGATTTTAAAAGATTATGGCATTAATATGTCAGTACCAACCAGCACTTTTCAGGGTATTGCAAGTAACCCTTCAGTGGCAGCATTCTTCCCCAGCGTATTGCCATTACCACCAACTTTCATTGCCAGCAGACTTACTACTAATACATTTCAGTACCAGCTCGGTTCCAGAGTATTGCCAGTAACCCTTCAGTACAAGCAGACTTCCCCCATAGTCTTGGCATTTAACACTTTCAGTGCCACAAGAGTAGTACCATTACCCCTTTAATGCTCACACGACTTTCCTATAATACTTTCAGTGCCCGCAAAGTATTACCTTTAACCCTTTCACTGCAGGTATGTACCTGCTTTCCGTGTCTCCTCCAATGAATTGTGCCTCCTCACCCACTCTAAGTTTCTAATTGAGAGGTTGGATGGAAGGAAGAAAAAGATGCAGGGATGTTATAAAGTCGCAGCAGCTTTACTGCATTTTAGACCGGTTAACCCTCAGTACTATTAGGCTGAGTCTAATCCTCTCCCTCCTTTCCTTCACCGTCAGTTCATTTTAATATTTTGTTGCTAAATAGAGTGTGGTGGAAGTTAAGGTCTCTACTCAATACAATGTTGCAAAATTTCAGCAGAAAAGGAGAGAAGTTCTGAAACATAAAGTAGAGCTGACAGGGAGTGCGAGGGAAGAAGAATAGCAACCTTGGTTCAACCTAGGTGCCCTCAGTTCTTCACCTAGATTGCCTATGCTAAAATGGCCTCGGCGCCACAGGAACGAAGGGCTGTAGTAGAATTCTAAATCTTTTTTAACAAAATGACATGGCATTTGGGGGCGGCAGGGTGCTAGGTGGATAGCAGGATATGGATGGTTCCAGGTGTTGGAGTGAGTGGGGGACAGGGCTCCTGCAAGGAACATAAGGAGCAGATATTAAGGTAAGGATTTTATTAACTAATACAATAGGGGACAGTAGGGGTTACATTTTAGTTTGGGGGTGGAAATGCCTTTATTTTCGTTTTACTTTAAAAGCACCAGCAACAACACAAATCAATCAAACTATTTACCATTTACCAGCTACTTCACAGTTTATAAATCCATCTTGCTCTTAAATATAGTTTGGGGTGGGCTGGCGTAATCCTCCTCACAGGTAAAGCAATAGGTCAAATCAATATATAATGTAAGAAATATCAGGTTATTCACTAAAAGTTCTTATTGTTTAAAATTGGTTGCTAATTTTGCCCCAATTAATAAGATGTTAGCTTTTCCAAATGTTAAATAAATTTGATTGGTTGGGGCAAAATTAGCACCATTTTAGGGGCCAGGCCAATAAAACTTTTTATTGAATAACCCTGATATTTCTTTACATAATATTTAAATTTACCTATTCTTTCCATGTGAGGAGGATTACGCAGCCCACCCCCAAACTATATTTAAGAGCCAAGATGGATATAACTGTGAGTAGCTGGTAAATAGTTTGATTATTTGGTTGTTGCTGGTGCTTTAAAGTAAAACGAAAATTAAAGGCATTTCCACCCCCCAACTAAAATGTAACCCACTACTGTCCCCTCTGTATAGGTTAATAAAATCCTTACCTTACATCTCCTGCTCATTCGTATGGTTTCCTCTGCAGGAGCCCTTTCCCCACTCCTCCCACCACCTGGAACCATCCATATCCTTCTATCCACTAGCATCCCTGCCTGCCCCCACTGCCATTCCCATTTTGCGTTTAAAAAAGATTTAAATGCTACTTACACCCTTCGTTCTGTGGCGCCAGGGCCAGTTTAGCCATAGGCCATCAGGTGAAGACTAGGGCACCTAGGTTGACCAAGTGTGCCTATTCTTCTCCCTAGCATCTCCCTGTCCTCTTACTTTTTGTTTCAGACTTCTCTCCTTGTTCTCTGACATTTGCACATGGTCTTTAGTCGAGAGCCTTAACTCACACCATATACAATCATCACTTTATACAATCATCACTTTATACAATCATCACTCTATACATTTATCACTTTAAACAGTCATCACTTTATACAATCATCATTCTATATAATCATCACTTTATACAATCATCATTCTATACAATCATCACTTTATACAATCATCATTTTATACAATCATCACTTTATACAATCATCACTCTATACATTCATCACTTTAAACAATCATCACTTTATACAATCATCACTTTATGCAATCATTACTCTATACAATTATCATATTATACAATCATCACTTTATACAATCATCACTTTTTACAATCATCACTCTATGCAATCGTCACTTTATACAATCATCACTCTATACATTCATCACTTTATACAATCATTACTCTATACAATCATCATTGAGCACCAAAAAAAAGTAACTACGGTCAATTACACCCGCCAAGCGTTTCAACCAACGAGAATTCTGCCAGGACAATCCCTGTCTGTCGCGTTGATGACAATCTTGGATCCTAGAAAATTGCAACTTAGCAGTGATTTCCAACATACTGACTCACCCGTTCTTATCTCCAATCTGGGTGAACAAGAGGCCTCCATCGATCGATCCCCTGCCGAAATCACCTCATAGTATTTTCGACCCACCGTCCGATATACGGAAACTTGGTCGGCTGTTCTGAAAGTGTGTGAATGAAACTGTAATATCCACTAACAATTAGTTAAATTGTTACCGATCTAGTGTGGAAATATAAGAAAAAGATTACATAAAATTATTGATCTTCCCTCTCCTCTTTTTTTCCTTGGTTCTCTATGGCTATGGCTGTTCCTGGTAGCGCTTTAGTCCTATACTTTTAAATGGCAATGTATCATCACCAGTCATAGCAAATTAATTTTCTGTTGGTCTGTTTGTAACCTGGCCCATTGTTGAGTGGAACTACTTTAAGAGTATTTGATCTGACTATGTAATGCTGTTCCTATACATTGCCTCAAATGACATTGATTTGGCATTCACTTAAATGTCAAATCAGAGCTGGATCTTATTTGTGATCGACATTAAGAGGATAATACAGTTTTATAAATTATTATTAATTCACAAAATCACGGTTCAGACAGTTTTGGAATGTCCTGCTCCTGTATGTTTTATCCTATGCATGAACCCAACCCATCATCTATGACTCCTGTTTCTGTTACAGATAGATCCATATGGTGTGAGCAATGTAGGATGATGGGTCAGGAATATGTGTGTTTATTATCCCTAATTCATCTTGCCTTCCCCCCCAAGGGGTGTGGCCCTCGCATTGTTTTTTACTACATTCACTTTTGGAATCGGTTTCCTATATTTTTTCCTTAGCTTTCCTCAAGAATAGAAGAAATTTTGGGTTTACTATAGTCATGATTTTTAATTTAAAAAAAAAAAAAAGTGACCATGAAATATTTGAAAAAACTGAAAGTTTTGTAGCTTATAAAGAAAGAAATGGACCCAATTTCGCATGAATAAATAATCTATTTTGGTGCTTTAAATCTATTGAATAAAGCAAGCCTGAATGCCGTTTAGAATCTTTTTAAAACACATTGTAATGGTTTTGCCTTCAGTGTTCACACACAAAGCGTACACTATCACAGTTTACTTGACCTTTTTCCTGGTAGATAGCTAGATATCGCTGATATTTCTTTCTCAGTGTGGAAAACCATAAAATATATCGTCAGTGATATATATATATTTTTTGTTTTTTTTTCATATCTTTTAATCAAAATTGTTCAAACAGTGTCTTTAATACTTTATACGATGTAAAAATTAGTTAAGGCTCATACAAATAAGCAGATTTTTTATTTGTCTAAAAAAAATCTAAGGTGTTTTCATGGCTGGCCAAGAGTACCGGACGAACATATAATCAGACAGTTGGCAAAGCAAGGCCGATCGTTCGCGTCCTCCTATGGAACACACAATCAGTCGAGTTAAAAACTGTCATGCTATGGCTACTTTAGCCCCAACCAACAGCGATTCATCCCATCTGACACTAGTGGTGAACGGTTGGCCAGATGAAAGAATCTTTATCATATGTACCCAGCCTTAAACAAACTTGTTTGTGCACACATAGATATCAAAGTTTATTATAATTTACATTCATTAGTGGACTAAAATGAATGCAATGGTTTTAGGGTATTGGGCCTGTTTCTTGCTAAATTTGTAAAATGCGGTTAGGTTTCCATTTTTTTCTCAAAAAAAGTAATGTTGTGACAAATATATACAAAGAAATGAGAAAGATGGGTAACTCATTGAGTCCAGCATTACTTTTTAGTGTCAGTTTTCATCACAATCTTCTTTGGCATCCTGCCATGAAACACATCAGAAAGAGGTTATTTCCTAGTCTAGTGTACTGTTTTAAATGATTAAATAAAGGAGTATATTGGTCCTGCCTGTCCTGCTTCTTTTATATGCACTGTCCTGATGCTCTGGGCTTTAAGACTATTGGACCAGAAGCACCACATGATTCACACCATAAGAGAGCTGCTGTTTTACAAATGGTGTCCAGTTTAGTATTTTCCAGTTTCTTTAGAGAAAAAGAATCAGATGCATTCCATAACTCTCGAACCACCTTCAACAATTCTTTAAAAATACAGCACAAGCCATTACTTTTTAGTGATATCTCCAATGAGCACTGGAGAACAAATGACACTCTCTACTGTCATTTTATGCAAGAATTGAGGATCATGATGTATGACATATTTTATTTACATGTTCCTTAAGGTAACTTAAAACCAGGTAGGGTACGCAACACACAGCCAATCAGTACTTTTGTGAAGTGTTGAGGTAGGAGGTGAGTAGGTAGAGTGGGTAGGGTTGGGATGGCATCCTCTCTTTCTTTGATGGATTCATAATTACTGTGCAAAATAAGCACACGTTAAAGGGACACTTTATCCTTTGCCTTTATCCTTTTCTATATTTTTGTGCGTGTTAGGAACTTTATCCCTTCTGCTCTCAGTGCTCCCTGTCACTAGACCTCCTTATGTCCTGTTCAGCTCACTTCTAGTCTAGTTAATGCATGTCTCCTCTCTATGTTCCACCCCCCCCAAAACTGAGGTACAGCTAATTTTGGAGCATGTGCAGTGAAGACGATCTGTGCTCCACTACAGCCAATACCATTCACCCCGTGATTTTGTGTGTATAGTAAAAGTGCCAGTAAAACGTGCTTTGCTATGGGAAGGTAAGCAACACTGGGAGCTTAAATCACTGCTTGAATCAAGTAAGATTTTTTCTTTTAGATGTAGGAGTTTGAAGGTGTGTGCGTGTGTGTAGTGGGGGTGGGGGAGGTTTTAATTGATTTCTTAAGGTTCATGCTACATTGGGACTTAAAGAGGGACTTAAAGAGGAACTGTGGTCCAAAAATGACTATAGGTATTGATAGGAGTTGCCTCCTGAGAGTTTTTGCAATTTATTTCCATTGTTTATTTTACTAGTTTTGCGATATTTACATTTTTGTGTGTGATATGGCAGCAGCAATCACCAGGTCCCCTGTACTGCTTCTGCTCTGAAACCTGTCAGTCAATCTGCCCCTGTGTTCCCTCCCCTTTGCAGCCCCCCTGGTCCCTCCACTCATGGACGCCATGGTCCCTCTAGTTCAGGCCCCCCATGGCCCATTCCCTTACAGCCCCATGTTGCCCCACCACTCAGGGTGCCATGGCCATGTCCACTCATGGGTGCCTAAGCCCCCCACTCACAGTGCCTAAGCCCCACCCGCTCCAAGTGCCTAAGCCCCACCCGCCAGGTGCCTAACCCCACCCGCTCAGGTGCTGTGGGCCACTCTGACACTGCAGGCCCTTCACACAGCAGAAGAGGAGGGACTTCCTGTCTCTCTCCCACACTGTTGGATTCTGAGGCTGTGCTCGCCGGCGGCACTATGCAGGAGAAGCCTTAGGAATGTCAAATGTCAGCCTCCCACCCATTAACTTTCTGATCAGTCATTTCTGTATATCTTGTGGCCTGTGGAGCACGTAGAAATGTGGTTGATGCCTCATTTTAAAGGTAGGAAACTGGTCTTACATTTAAACTGAACTTCTTTGGAGACCACATTCCCCTTTAAATAAGTTAAGTAACACAGCCAGCAGCTAACTGCAGGAGTGGTTTATCTCACAGAAAGCACAGAGCAACAGATAAGGCTTATTCTCTTTCCTGATATTAATGCGTGAATCAATTAGCCATGCGTGACAGAGAAATAAGCTTTATCCTAATTACTGTGTGATAAGTTAAAAAAATGTTTTAAGGGCATCTAGGAAAAGCCCATGATAGAGTATATGAGGCAATGTACTTTTAAACCATTTTCAACCATCTTACCCCCTTAAAGTACCTGAGTACTTTTAAGGGAACTGTATTGAGTCCTAGTTTAAACAGGCCAATGTTGGCTACTTATGTTCGCCATATACTACGAACTTTCCTCCCAAAATTCAGCAATAGTCCAACAACAGCCTGGCTGGATCATTTTGCGATTATTATTACCAATCGTAATATTGGTTGTAATCAGGATATAGACATGATTCAACTGGGAAATGTCGGCAGGTAAAACTGTTGCTCCACTCTACATTACAATCGCTTTGAGATTCATCTTGATTGAATGTTTTGTTGGTGTAAGATTTATTTTGCCCAACAATCAATATATTCATTTGGTATTTGTTTTAATATATTATTAAACCCTTACGATTGCATTTTGCTATCCGTTCACACATGAGAAATGCAGAGCAGTGCATGTCATGTGGGTGCCATATTGCATGCCTGCTCTGTACTGTGATCTGTTTTCGGGACACATTGTCAATTTTTTTTTTTTTTTGTAAATCTCATGCATTCCGATTGCTGAACATTGCACAGTTTACTGCACAAGCAGACAGAAACATGCGGAAGCTTCTCCTGCATGTTGCTGTCCGGCAAACTTTGCTTCAGCCTAAAGAGCAAGTAAAGCTCTTTGCTCAGAAGTAATTAGGGTGTAAAAGTACGACACTCGTGAATTAGGCTACTTTAAGACGAATGACTTGTTTGTCCAAAAGTAGCCTTCAGCGCAATAGGGACCCAAGTCACTAGTGACCCAAAATTCTGCAAACAGTAATTTACAAAAGGCTCATTTTTGGGAAAACTCTCTTTCATAAATACAGGCCATTATCTTAATACATTTGTTTATGAGAACATTGAGAACACATAATTGTATTAGGACAAAATGTGAGAATAATTTTCTTGCCAAAAGGCAATCCATTTAGAAATGTGTATCCTCTTAAATGGGATTTAGCTCCTAATGTAATGGATTTTAAATGTGTCAGTTTGTTTTTTTGTAATCACTTGTTGAAGCTGGAAAGGTTACATTCTAAACACAAGGTTTATGTATTTATCCAAAACATTAAAACACCCTAAACTGAATTTATTGGGTTTGCCTCGACTTGAACTAGAAAACCAGATCTTATGTTTGTATTATATAGTATCACCTTTTTGGTGGTGTAGCTGATTTGGCAGAATCTTTTTCCTTGTTAAAGGCATGTCCACCCCATTTTACAACTTGTTTCTGTAGTGTAGGGCTCCCTCCCCCAACCCCAAACTCCATAGAAGTTTCAAACAAAACAACCCTGATCACTACTTACATCATCTCATTCCCCTGGCGATGTGTCACGGCACGGCCTCTGCTTGCATGAACTGCTACTGTGATTGGCGAGCGGCTTCCGGCTGTGCAGATCGACGGGGAAAGAGGTAGAGATCGGGGGGGTTTGTGTGAAACTACTATGGTGTTTGGGGTTGGGGGAGGAGCCCTACACTACAGAAAAAGTTTTGTGCTAGGGGGAGGGAGAGAGAAACGGTAGGGGAGAGAGAGGGAGGGGAGGGGGGAGGAGGTCTGTACTGAGCATAACAAATTCTCCTGGGGAGGACAGGAGGCAGAGTCCTATATGAACACTGCAGAGCTCCTGGTGGGCAGTTTTTGGGACTTTGGTGGGGGATTACTGGAGAACCATTTGCAGCTGGGATGTAAGTAAGGATTTTTCTACACTACCCAGTGGGGCCAGTAGTGGGTTAAATTGTAGTTTGGGGGTGGACATGCCCTTTAGGGCTAGGTCACACTACACTGCATAGTAGCGGACCCGATTGCATTGCCTGCACGTTTCAGGTGCACTAGTCTTTTCATTGCCATGCGCATGAGAGCGCGATTGAATGTGCTCCGATTAGAGGATTGCAGCGCAATGCAGGGGAGCGTACCTATGTGCCAGACTGATTAGCCACCTATTGGTGCGTTTTTTAATGCAAGAAAAAATCTTATCATCAGAACGTGTGCAAAAAAAATCGTGCAAAGTGTGTTACATAGCACATCGATCAGCTCCGATTGTGTATGCAAATGGACGGTAACATGCAGGAAATATGCCATTGCGCACATGCTTTCGCACACTTTTTCTGTCAGGCACAGTGTGGTCTTAGCTAAAGGTTCGTACATACGCTCAATTTGCGAGCGAGCAACGACCCCGAGCGATACTTGAACAACGACCGTTTCGGGGCGAGAATCGTCTGTGTGTATACATTTGGTTGGGGGTCATTCGCTGATCGCCAGGCAGATCAACGAACGACCTCTGACCGCCATATACACACGGACGATTCTCAGACTCAGACGAAATGGGCGTTCGCCGCGTGTAGTGCTAGGCCTTCAGGCGTCGTTGCTTGCTCGCAAATTGAGCCTGTGTATAAACCTTAACTCTTCTCTGGTCCACCCTGACCCATTATCCAGCTTAAAGAAAGTGATCTGACAGGTTTCAAAATATCCTTTAAATATTCCTGTTGATATATGACACACTTTGAATATATATTTTGATATTGTAATGTAACAAAATACCCACTGTGTTGGCTGGCAGGTTGTAGTGTTAAAAATGTAATAAAATAATTTGAATTTAATTTTTATGATTTAAAAACTGTAATATAATATCCTATACCTAATTATAGATCAAATGCTTGAAGAAGGGGAAAAAAAACACCCTTTGATGATCATAAGATCATAAGTTGCAGAGAATGTTTTTCACTGTAAATGCACAGTAGTCAATCTGCAAGTAAACCTCTGTACAACACATCTTTAGAAGGTCCTTTTGAAACTAAAGTCTATGTTACCACACCTGCTTATTTCCTTCATACAGTGGAAAATATGGGATTTACTTAAAAGTATCCCAATCCTTTTATGTTTTATTAATTAAATGTTTTAGGTGAAAAGTCATCTGCCAGTTTCTGTATACACAATACTGTGTAGTTCCATATGTAGCATTTTGGCAAAGTATCCGCAGAATCTTATTAAAGATATTTTAATTCCTGAAAGAATGTTACACTACTGTGCGGCCAACTATTACGCTGAAATATACGCATGAAAAACCGGTCTCACATTGGTTGAAAGTGAATTCAGATAGAGGTACAGAGACTGATGTTTTCCACAGCCTTTAATGGTGCAAGATCTCATGTTCCATGTAGGGAAATTATAACTGCCTTACCGTTAGATAGTAGTAAACACACTATGCTATGTAACTACACTATGATATGACATACTGTAGTCATTTTGTAGAGGGAATATACTGGCCCCGTCTCAAATATCAAACAAGCATCATCCCAAGGTTAATTATATTTTATTTTGGTAACTGCTGAGTTATATGAACCTCAACTTAAGAAAATAAGATCCTGCTCTAAAACTGATTCACCCGCTCACATTAGGAATTTTTAATGTTTTTTTCCCCCATATCTATTAGATAACTTTTTTGATATAAAACATATTTTTCAGCGCTTACTCTTCAAACATTATAAATGGTGTCCTTGCTGCTTGACCTATTTTTGCCTTACTATCGCAGACAAAGCGAACTCTATCTCGAGAAAACAGCAATGTACTGTAGCGGATCTATTGTTCTGTCAATGATGACTAGCTATCCAACAATGTGCCTTACAGGTATATGTCTTTTACAGATTGCTGACACATGTTTTCAAGCAGGATTATTATTGCAAGCAGATGTTTGTATTCTGAAAAGCAGTGTACAAATCATCATCACGGACTTGCAGCCACATATATAATATTAGTGGCCATGTATACTCAGAAAATACATTTAATTTTAAAAAATTAATATAATAAAATAGAGCTAATTAAATAACTATGCCCACATAGTGTCTTCTCCTTGTAGGAGTAGGGACACCCCGTCCATAAGGCAAGTTTGAAAAAATTGCTCAGGGCACCAAATACTTTTTCAATGGAAGGTCCTCCTCAACCATAAAGAGTGATGGTCAGTTGGGCACACCAATGGAATTTTGTTTCAGGTGCTCTTCCCCCTTGAATGCTGATCTTGGCATAAATTTCCCTGTAGATTTAAAGAAAACTTAAGCTAAAATATATCAATGAAATAAAATATTCATTCTAGAACTTCTAATTAACAAGTTACATCTAAATCTGCAGGTTTTCTAATTTTTACAGAAAAGGTGGAATCCCAATTCCACCTTTTCAGATATTTGTGTTGATGTACATGTTCTCACACACCAACACAGACAACTTTACAAATGTTCTAAAGGATGCTATTTTCTTTCAAATAACTTTTGGCATAGCCCAGTACAATTTCCCTGATTATTCTAACAATCCTTTATTGTCGGTGAATAATATTCAAAATATCAAAAAGCAGCATAAATGGAGCATCATTTAATCAGTCACGGCTTATTGGTCTTATTGGCCTTCACTCAACTGTTGTCTTGAACTGCATCTGTGTTATTGGGCATACACACCAATCCTATCCCGTTATATGATATCTGGATATCTTGATATCGTATGATCGCCATTTCGTGTATTGCCATCATATTTTTTTTCCTATCGGGTCTGGAGGATTTTTTTTCCCGATCATTCGTACCATTGGAATTTGTTCATTTTTATTACAATTAAACAAACTATAAAATCCCATTGTTAGATATTACTTGGTTTCCTTATTGCTACTTTATCCCAAACAAAAATATTCCACAAACCGTTATTTCACAAATAAATACTATTTAATAATTACTATCTGTATTGAAAAATGATACAAGGTCAAACAACACTTAGAAATGTGTATATGTCACTGTGTGTGTTGTAAATATTTAAAGAAGTAATTTACTCTAAAATTTACTCAACCCATTTTATAACGATGGACAGGGCAAGGTACATAGAGGAAAACTATGGCCATTTTGTACTTTGTGCCCCCCAGATAATGTTAGACCTGGTGACTTCCTTTATTACCATTAAGCTATAGAATTCTCTCAATTTATAATAAGAGTTGGCCGAACTTACTAAAGTTCAGTTTGTTTATGAACTTACAACTTCAGTAAGTTCGGTAGTTCGAAAATGAACCCATTAAAGTCAATGGGGGAAAAGAGTTCTGATTAAATACATTGAATATACCCAGGGCCATTTATAACCATCTTGGTGCCCTAGCTTTGATCAGATCGCAATCCCACCATGCTTAAAATCGCAGTAGCCCTCCAAGAATATTGACATTAACCCTTCAGTGCCAGCAGACTTCCCCAGAATATTGTGATTACACTTTCAGTGTCAGCAGAGTATTGCCTTTCAGCTGCCAGCATTGACATGATATCAGTATGTACCTGCTTTCCATGTCTCCTCCTCATTGAATTGTTCACTCCTCACTCTCACCCTCTCATTGGAGAGTTGGATGGAAGCAAAAAGAGGCAGGATAGGGATCTCATGGCTGCTAGCTCACAGGGGCCACTTTCTAAAGTGTGCAGCAGCTTTTACCTGGCATTTTAAATTTGTGTTAAAATTAGAATTTTGGCTGGTCACCACTCAGGCATTTTAGTAGTTACTGAATTGCATATGATAGGTGACATATTTCACTTAACCTTCTGCTTCATTTGTTTGTGCTCACTTGGTTCAGTAATGTTTCCAGAAAGAGTTTTTTTTTCTTCTAACAAATTTTAACTTTTATGTAAATGCAGTTTTGTAACTTTCTTTGGAGATCAATTTTCATGTAATCACTCAGCTAGCTGAAAGAATTAGTGTGACTACTTGAAGGGGACATTGATCAACAGTAATTTAAATTGCTCATGTGGTCATTGGTTCTTCCTATGTACCAATGTAGCAATGCATCCACTCTTTCTGTTTCAAGATAAAGCGCCCAGTGGTGTAACATCAGGGCCCATGACCTGGGGGGGGGTGTGTGTTTGATCATCTCGAGAGGGGAAGGGTGTGTGTCAGGCCCGGCCTCCAATCTTGCCGGGGGGGGGGGATAAAACTGCAACTCGCTATACTTTAATATAGTGGCTGACAGTAGCTGAGGGAAATTTTCAGGAATTAATGACTGTTTTGACGCTGAACGTCTTCGCATCGGACGTTTTTGCGGCTACATACAGTACCGAAAAGGACCAATCCTGTAGGTACTGATGGAATAGGCCCTTTATCAGTAACATGTGTACCCAGCTTTAGAGTTAATTAAAGGAATAGTTCACTCGGAAGTGAATTATTATTAAATTCCTTTAATGTATTGATTGAAGCCTGGGAGGTTAAGAAGCGTATACCTTACCTACCATTCTTCAGTCCACTGAGCAAGAGCCTGACAAAGTTCAACGCTGAAGAGATGAAAATTTAAGAACGCTTTCTGGCTCTAATCCTCTATAGCACACATGGGCAATAATGTGCACTATAGAGGATTAGAACCAGGAAGCGGTCTGAGATTTTCATCTCTTCAGAGGTGGATTGCGTAAAAGTTAATAATTTACCTTCATCCCTGGCTCCTGCTCAGTTGATTGAACAATGGGAGGTAAGGTATAGCTCCTTAACCTCCAGGCCTTCAATCAATACATTAAAGGAATAGTTCACTTTTTGAGTGAACTATTCCTTTAAGGCTGAAAGGGATCCTAGACAATGATATTATAAGAGTCTGGAAATCTCGAATATTCTTATCCAATCTCCACCTATAGCTAAGCCCCCTTTAACCAGTATGCCTTACTAGGACCCGGTTGCCTTTAACACTGAAATCACAAAGTATTCTTTCCGCGGCTTAAAACCCCTAGAATAGAACAAAACACCACAGAGCAGAACAGGGGACATTGCAGCAAGTAGATAAAGAAAAACTGGATCAGAGTCATAACATAGTCATCAGGGTCAAATAAAACAGGCAAATACACAGAAGTGGCAGGAATGCGTGCCTAGAGCAAAGGCAAAGCACTGGAACCACCATCTGAATGAAAGGGAGCTAGGTCCGCAGCCAACAGCCAGCTCTGGCTCTTTGCTAAAGTTCCATGCAAATAAGGGATTGTATTTACTCACACTTCAATCTGTTTCATTAGGCTGGGTACACACCAGCCGATATTTTCGGCCGACCGAACGATTCACGACACTTTCAGTCGGGCTTGCCGAAATATTGGCTGGTGTGGGGTGGCCGGCCGCGACCGACATCGATCATTTGTTTTTCCGGATCTGACGAACGTACGATCGGATGCGTCAGAAAATTCCGAAATTCCGATCGTTCACAAATTCCTCCGCGACCGACAGACATTTGTCCCGGCCGAGCGCTCACTTGTAGCGAGCGCTTGGTCGGGACAATAGTCTGGCCTGTGCACCCAGCCTTATAGGGCTTTCGGTTCCTCCAGTTAGAAACTGTCAGTTTGGATTTTACAGCTGACGTCACAAGCCAATGACTGAATTTTAATCCCCCGTCTGCCTCTTCTGAGCATGCCAGGCCAGTACAGGTTTCTAAATTGCTCAGTTTCCATGAGGAATCCAGAACATAGCAGGCGTACAGTAATAAATTAATAGGACAAAGTACGATATATCAACATATTTTAAAGAGACCATTCTTCTAAAGATGTCTTATGAGGATGGAGTTGCCCTTTAACCACCATCAGATCCCACTCCACCCCATCCTTGGTGGTCAGAAATCCAAAAGCATAATAAATTAGTAGGAGAGCTCCAGGCAGAGCGAAACAACTCTATTCACTGGCTATGGCATTGGTTATGTGGAAGCTGCTAAGAGTCTCAGGTTTGTAGAGATGGGTTATAACAAAAATTACAAAAGGAAGAATTACTTTAAAAGAAGAATTCATTAAAGTAAAAGAAGTAAATCCCAAAGGCCAGTCTTTGTATCACAATACTTAGGGGCATATTTTATAAAGAGCGAAAAGCAGCGAAATGTTTTCGCATTCGCTTTTCGCATGGGTTTTCGCCAAAAGACAGTTAACGCTATTTATAAAGGTAGCGTTAACGAATGGCGAAACCGTTTCCGCGAGCTATCGCTAAACCTTTTCCGCCTTACTTGCGAATGGTAATTTTAGCGAAAAGGGAGCGAAAAGGCATAACCGATTTATAAAAGAGCGAAGGTGGTTTTTTGCGTTAAAAAGAGCAAAGATTAGCGCGACCCTGAAGGTGGTGAAAAGTCATTGTTTGAGCGAAAAGGCATTCTAATGGGTAATATGCCTTGAAAAAGCGAACGCGCATTAGACGGGCGATCGCGCATTAGAATGAAATGTGCCTTGGAAAAGCGACATTAGAAAGACGAACGCACTTAGAAAGGCGAATGCAATTAGAAAGGCGAACGCACATTAGAGGCAACGCACATTAGAAAGGCACCGCGCATTATAATGGAATATGCCTTGGAAAAGCGAACGCACATTAGAAAGGCGACCGCGCATTATAATGGAATATGCCTTGGAAAAGCGATCGCGCATTAGAAAGGCAATGTGCAGTGCAAAAGAAAATTGTATTCCAATTGAGAAATCTAAGAATTGACTAATAAGACATGGCTGACTTCTTGGTAAATGTGAGGTGCCATTTTGAACTTGACATCATTTTCTAGTGGGCTTTTCTGGTTTGAAATGGTTTCTATGAATTCAGTGCATGCATTTCGGTGTATGTGCGTTAGTTTTTCGCATTCGATAGCGCCCTCGCTTTTTTTCCTTTCAGCAGCGTAAGTTGTTTTTTTTTCTTTTTTATAAAAGGCGAAACGAAGCCCAAATGGCGCTATTTCGGCGATGTGCTGCGCTAATTATTGGCGAAAAGACAATCCTTATAAATAGCCCCTTAGCTCAAGCAGATAAAAAGACCATTAGGAAATATTGGCAATACTTTCACACGACCCGCATGTGCAAAAAAACCCCAAAAACCGAAAGCTGGTCTGAAACCTTCTGTCAGAGTGACCATATTCATATTCTGGAGTCCAGAAGGTGCATGTGGATCACAACCTAACACCTATACAAACACCAACTTCTGTTCTATATGTGTGTATTCGAATTGTACCCTCTAGAAAGAAGCTGTTAATAAAGTGAACTATATTGATGTTCACTTATATGCTTAACCATTGTTTGAAAAAAAATAGCTATATCTTAAATTATTCATTTGCAGAAACCAGAAATGGATGATTGTGTGATTCATATATGGATATATTCTAACGTGTAAGATAATATAAGCCGTGAATCTAACAGATTTAATTATAAGTGAAATAGCATCTTAAGCAAACTTAAAACAAAATGTCATAAAACTTAAGGAGTACTATGTTTATAAAAGTACATGTATATGGAAACGGAACACCGTCCCTTTATCTAGTACCTGGTTGGCATGTATAGTGCAGTACCATTATATAAGTTTTTATACTCTTTTTGATATATACAGGTATTGTGAACCTTTAGAGGCCGAGTGCCCAAACTGCAATTTAGCCCCATACTGGCCACATTCTGTAGTTTAAAATTGTACCTTACATTTCTACTCCAAATGATTCTCCTGCTATGCCTTTTCTAAGTCCAGGAACTGCAGTGTAGAAGCTGTCAGTGACTCATCCGGTGCCTGTCTCTGCCTCAACCTCGACAAGGTTTGAGGCATGCACAGGGGAGCCCTCCCCTCCTACCATTCGGATCCATCCTCTGAGGCCGTGGCACCTAGTGTGAAATCCGCTTCAGTAAGGTAAGTAACAGCAGCCCACCCTAACCGCCATAATATTTTTTTTAAAAATACTCCGATCTTTACTTACAGAGCCTTCTCTCCTGCGGCGTCTTCGATGACATCCACGTCTGTGATTGGCTAAGACGTGGCCATCACAGCCGATGTCGGACCAGCTCCTGCTTGCAACTTTCGCAAACAGGGAGCTGGATAAGAGGGCGCGGAGAGAAGGGGCTGTAAGTGAACCCCTGGGCATATTTAAAAAAAAATATTATGGCGTTAGGTGGGCAGCTGCTACCTACCATATATAAAAAGTTACATTTCAGGGTGGATATGCCCTTTAACAACTCTGTTGAACTGCCCACAAAAGGGCTCCAAGTGCCACCTCGGGCACGTGTGCCATAGTTCGCCACCACTGATATATAAAGTTCATGTATACTCTGTCACGATGGAACATGAACACTGAGGGGTAGGGTTTTGTAACCCTTATAGGTGTAAGCCCCTTTGTATTTATTGAAACATGTTGCTTGAAATAAAAGTTGTTTGCAGTTAAAACGTTTGCCTGTAGCTCTCCCACTAATTTCTTCCGCTTTCCTATTAAGTTCCACCCAGCTCAGTCCTGACCTTCCAATCCTGACCCACCAAGTCATGCAGTGGAAACAGCCAAACACACCCCCTAAAACCAAATTCCTGTCCCTTGTGTGACAAAGCTTCTGATGGGGCTGTCCTGGCCATACCAGGATGGTTTGGGGTATGGAATGAACTACCGATGTTATTGGGGGCCTCTGTATTTGTCTGATCATTTCTAAACAGCAAATTGGATTATCTTTTATCTGGTATTTGTGTATATGTTGATGCTTTAGTTCACATACAATGTATTGTTAGCATACTGTTTTATGCTCTGTTAATGGTAATAAGGGGGATATGTAATAACAGGTGTTATCCTGCATCGTGTAAACCACATGCTACATGATAAAGTGTTGGCTTTACACCAACAACGGGGCCTGCATCTTAAGAGCACTATTAGGTTTTTGCACTAACTGAAGAGGAGTGATAAATGCATTCTTCAATGTGCACTCCCGCCACGATAGTCATCAGTGTAGACCAGTCTTATTCCTGTGCTGATATAAATTGTTGCACCCTTTATTACATATACCTTGAAATGTACTGTGTGTTGAGCATACCAAAGCTGTTTTTTTTGCAATCCTGACATTTCCACTGATATCCCACATTTATTGACACCCTTTCTACTGCCTTTGTTGATGTTCTTTTAGGATTTTAATATGCAGGATCAGTTTTTACAGCTGTACAGCTTTCCATTCACTGACAGGTCCACAGATGATATTTAGCAGTGTGGCCTTGTGGATCTAGCCTAAGAACATACTGGGAATTTTACTTACGCTTGTTATGATTTATGATTGTTTAGATAACCAAAAAGGATACTGCTAAGATAAAATATTTTAGATAGGTCACAACTTTCCCTTCCAGTTACTTGTTCAGCTTTAACTGTATGATGTTACTGTAGTGTTTATGTGCTGATTCTAATAATAACCTTAGAATGTGGAAATATTGTAACCTATAGAGTAGCTATTTAGCTATAATTTGAACTTCTGGTAAAACTGCACACCATACCAACATCCACCCATACGGCTCATTTACCCAGAGCTGCTGTGCAATTATATGGAGTTAAGTCAAGCTAACCGACGTTCACTATCAATTTACACCCGTAGCGATAGTGGCTCTAGCTAAATCTCCCCCTATATGTTTAGGGACATTCACCATTTGGTTAAAATGTGGCACAGATAAAAACTTCTGATCATACGATTAGGATTGGTTTGTTTATGGTAACCTTGAGTCTGTTGCACAGAGGCCATATTTCAGTCTATTTTGCCTAGATCAGATAGGATAAGCCATGACTTACGGACACAACAATCCTTTCAAATCACTTTTAGGTAAAAGGGTGTACTTGGAAAGTTGTGTTGTCTTTACTAGGTCACAAAATCAGTGTCAGACTGGGTATTGGGTCCCAAAGGAAATTGAGACCAGGGCAACTTTAGGGGGCCACCTAAAATGTCTATCTCTATTCTCACCTATTATTTTGAGCTGTTGCTACTGCTTTAAACTACTGATCCAATTATTTGAGCACCAGGCCTAAAAAAACTTTATTGCTCTGCGTTTTAGATAATCTTGATGTTTTGGAAATGATGTGTTTTTTGGAGGTTTTTATTTTCCTGAAACCCTTATTTATATATATTCTTTAAAGTAGCAACTGTTCATATGTTAAGTGATAATGGTATAAAAGTGATGAATATAAAGTGATAAGTATAAAAGTGATACCGAATATAGCTCGAGGATACCCACCAGTATAAACCGAGGTACCCAATTCATCACCTAAAAATCTAATAAAAGTTGTTGACTCGAGTATAAACCGAGGGTAAAACTTGGCATTCAAGATGTTTGGAAACTACAACTCCCAGCTAATAAAGCATGCTGGGAGTTGTAGTTTCCAACATCTTGAATGCCACCCTCACTTGGCATTCAAGATGTTTTGGAAACTACAACTACTCCCAGCAGCTTATTAGCTGGGAGTTGTAGTTTCCAAACATCTTGAATGCCAAGTGAGGGTGGCATTCAAGATGTTTGGAAACTACAACTCCCAGCATGCTTTATTAGCTGGGAGTTGTAGTTTCCAAACATCTTGAATGCCACACTCATTTGGCATTCAAGATGTTTGGAAACTACAACTCCCAGCTAATAAGCATGCTGGGAGTTGTAGTTTCCAAAACATCTTGAATGCCACCCTCACCCTCAAACCCAGTTAAGTTTGTACCTGTGGGCTCTCTTCATCCGGATCTGTGGGCTCTCCTCCATCTAAGGGCTTCCTGGGACTGGTTCTGGTAAGTTCCTCTCCATTCTGGCAGCAGCGTCCTCTCCATTCCGGCAGCAGCGTCCCTCCATTCCGGCAGCCACACGATCATCCATGTACTGTGCACCGGCTGACGTCACTAATTGGTGCCAAGCCCGGCGCCAATTAGTGACGTCAGCCAGCGCGCCAGTACATGGACTGATCGTGCGGCTGCCGGAATGGAGAGGACGCTGCTGCCGAATGGAGAGGACGCTGATCTTCAATGGTGAGTGACTCGAGTATAAACCAGTCCGAGTTTTCAGGCTGATTTTTCAGCCTGAAAAACTCGGTTTATACTCGAGTATATACGGTAATTGTATAAAAGTGATGTTGGTATAAAACTGCTGATTGTATAAAAAGCGATGATGGTATAAATTGAGGACAATATAAAGTAATAATTATATAGTACTAATTGTATAAGTAATAATGGTATAAAGGTGCCCATACATTGAACTCACCACCCGGCCAATCCCACTACATTCAATCCTCAGGAACCGTCTACCCTTCTTTTTTTGCGACGGTACATATGATCGTGATGGTTTCTGCCTGGCCCATTCCATTTGCTATGTTGGTCGCAATAAAGAACCTTAAAAGTGATGATGGAATAAGTGATGATTGTATAATAGAGATAACTGTATAAAAGTGATGTAAACACACACTTGTTTGAACACCACACTCCTCCTGGGATTGTCCTGCTGAAGACTGCACTGCTCTCAGTCCATAACTTTCATACTATTATAACTTTCATATTATCACTTTCATACTTTCATCAATTTCTGATACTATCATATTTTTACACAATCATCACTCTATCAATTCATCACTCTATAACAATCATCACTTTATACAATCATTACTCTATACAATCATCACTTTCTTACATTCATTACTCTATACAATCATCACTTATACTAATCATTACTCTATACAATCATCACTTATACATCATTACTCTATACAATCATCACTCTATACATTCATCACTTTATACAATCATCACTCTATACAATCATCACTTTATGCACCATTCATCTATACACATCATCATCATCATTCTATACATCATCACTTTTTACAATCATTACTCTATACAATCATCACTTTATACAATCATTACTCTATACAATCATCATTCTACTATACAATCATCACTTTATAACTTTATACACATCACTTTATACAATCATCACTCTATACATTATCACTTTATACAATCATCACTCTATACACTCATCACTTTATACAATCATCACTTTATACAATCATCACTCTATACATTCATCACTTTATACAATAATCACTCTATACATTCATCACTTTAAACAATAATCATTCTATACAATCAGCACTTTATACAAGCCTAACTTCATCACTTTATACAATCATCACTTTATACAATCATCACTCTATACAATCATCACTTTATGCAATCATTACTCTATACAATCATTCTATACAATCATTACTCTATACAATCATCACTCTATACAATCATCATTTTATACAATCATCACTCTATACAATCAACACTTTATGCAATCATTACTCTATACAATCATCATTCTATACAATCATTACATTATACAATCATTACACTATACAATCATCATTCTATACAATCATCACTTTATGCAATCATTACTCTATACAATCATCACTTTATCACTTTATACAATCATCACTTTATACAATCTTCAATTTATACAATCATCACTTTATACAATCATCACTCTATAACATACATACATACATCACTTTAAACAATCATCATTCTATACAATCATCACTTTATACAATCATCATTCTATACAATCATCACTTTATACAATAATTTTATACAATCATCACTCTATACATTCATCACTTTATGCAATCATTACTCTATACAATTATCATTCTATACAATCATCACTTTATAACTTTATACAATCATCACTTTATACAATCATCACTCTATACATTCATCACTTTAAACAATAATCATTCTATACAATCAGCACTTTATACAAGCATAACTTCATCACTTTATACAATCATCACTTTATACAATCATCACTCTATACAATCATCACTTTATGCAATCATTACTCTATACAATCATTCTATACAATCATTACTCTATACAATAATCATTATATACAATCATCACTTTATGCAATCATTACTCTATACAATCATCACTTTATCACTTTATACAATCATCACTTTATACAATCTTCAATTTTATACAATCATCACTTTATACAATCATCACTCTATACATTCATCACTTTAAACAATCATCACTTTATCATTCATCACCTTTATGCAATCATTACTCTATACAATTATCATTCTAACAATCATCACTTTTACAATCATCACTCTATACAATCATTACTTTATACAATCATAACTCTATACAATAATCACGTTAAAAATCATCACTTTTTACAATCATTACTCTATACAATCATCACTCTATACATCATCACTTTATACAATCATCACTCTATACAATACAATCATCCCTTTACACAATCATCACTCTATTCAATCATCACTCTACACACATCATCACTTTATACAATCATCACTCTATACAATCATCACTTTATGCAATCATTACAATCATTACTCTATACAATTATCATTCTATACAATCATTACTCTATACAATCATCACTTTATACAATCATCACTTTATACAATCATCACTTTATACAATCATCACTCTATACATTTATCACTTTAAACAGTCATCACTTTATACAATCATCATTCTATATAATCATCACTTTATACAATCATCATTCTATACAATCATCACTTTATACAATCATCATTTTATACACATCATCACTTTATACAATCATCACTCTATACATTCAATCACTTTAACCAATCATCACTTTATACATCATCACTTTATGCAATCATTACTCTATACAATTATCATATTATACAATCATCACTTTATCAATCATCACTTTTTACAATCATCACTCTAGTGCATCGTCACTTTATACAATCATCACTCTATACATTCATCACTTTAACAATCATCATTTTATCAATCATCACTTTATACAATCATCACTCTATAACATTCATCACTTTAAACAATCATCATTTTATACAATCATCACTTTATACAATCATCACTCTATACTTCATCACTTTAAACAATCATCCACTTTATACAATCATCACTTTATGCAATCATTACTCTATACAATTATCATATTTACATCATCATCACTTTATACAATCATCACTTTTTACAATCATCACTCTATGCAATCGTCACTTTATACAATCATCACTCTATACAATCATCGCTTTATACAATCAGACCGACATTTTTGTATTATAATTGTATTAAATGAATAAAAGTGATAATTGCATAGTGATGGTATAAAAATTTACAGCATCAAACAACTCCAAAGGTTTCAAACAAAACCTTAAAAAAAACTGTATGGATGGCATTTCACATGACTTTATATGTAGCAACTGGCAACATTCCAGTGTCATGAATCTAGATAATTATAGCAAACTCATGTAGACATCACAGACTTGCTGAGTGAGGACAGTTTTTAGCATATCTATTGTCCTCAATGTTACCTAAATGTACCTAAATGTATGTAATTTCCTAAGATCCTAAGCTGTACAAAACTTTCAAAATCAACAGTTTGACACTTTTTTGGTAAATATTAATTCAGTCCTTTCTATTCTAAACATTGTACAGTACAGTATATATTTAACATTTTCTTGCAAGAAGAACACAATTGTACTGAAAAGGTTAAAGGGCATGTCCACCCCCAAAACTATAATCCCCCCAACTACTGGCCCTATTATGTAGTGTAGTGTAATACTTACCTCACATCCCAGCTCCATATGGTTCTCCTGTAGTCCCCCCCCAAAGTCCCAAAACTGCCCACCAGGAGGCTAGCAGAGTCCATATAGGACTCTGCCTCCTATCTGGCCTCCGGGAGAAGTTTGGCATGCGTACTGCAGACTTCTCCCCCTCCCCCCCCTCCCTCTCCCGATTCCCTCCCCCTAGCGTATACACCATTAAAGTATAAGATTCCTTCTGGTCTCCCATCCCCAACCGCTCTATTTATATGTTTATAAAGCTCCCCAAACTTTTCTTACCTCTCCTCTTTCCTCCCCGAAATGAGCTGCCGGCAGCCGCGTCCGTGATTGGCTGCCGCTCAGCCAATCACGACGCGGCTGCCGGTCCCGCCCCTCTGCTTGCATTTTTTCTCAAGCAGAGGGCCGGGAGTGCGACGGGGAAAGAGGGAGGTAAGTAGAGTTGGGGGGCTTTCTAAACATATAAATAGAGCGGTTGGGGCTGGGAGACCAGGGGGATCCTTATATTAAAAAATATAATTTAGGGTGGACATACCCTTTAAGTCCTGCTTTGTAGTGGCTGCTCGAGTACCGGAAGAGGTATTTGCGCAGCCGGCGCAAACCAATTTACCAGAGGCTGCGAGTATATTGAACGCCAGCTAAAACTTACATGCTTGTGAGATTTACAGTCGCACACCCTCTGGTAAATCTGCACAGATATTGCGCAGAAGCTTGCGCCTCTGGGTGAATCTCTCTGGATAGATTTGTATTACTGAATCTCTGTGTAGGCAGCACTTAGAAAGATATTTCTAATCTGTATGATTGAAAAATGTACTTTAGCCAATACTTTAAACCTTTTTTAAAAAGATAGTACGTTGTTTTCTCTGTGGTTTATACTTACAGTAATAATATAATTTAAATTATATACAACTTCCAGTTGTAATCAGTTTTTTACAAAGCACAAATAAGAGTTTCTGTATTCTCAAGCACTGTTAACTCTGGCATCTGTTTTTGAGTTTATATAATTAATCTTTTATGAAACATCCTGCATTATCATTTCCTGGCTTATAACATCCTCATTTTCTCTCCTCATTATCCTTTGTTTAGCTAATTTCACTTTATGAACCCATAAAGCATAGTCTCTAATGTAGGATAAATGAATGATCAGAAATTCATGCCGATTAATACACAACATGCAATGTTCCATCATTTTGTATACCACTAACACACAATTAGAGAATGTATTGAGCTTTGAATGTGCATTGAGTGTACATTGAATGTGCAATGAGTGTGCATTAAATATGCTTTGACATACATTAATGATGCTTATAAAACATTTCAGCTTATCATGCCTTCTGTAATATTGTTAAAACATAAATGTGATGTTCTGCTTAAAGGGTATGTCCAGTCTTAAAATAATATTTTATATTAATGTTCAGCTACCCCCCAAACCCCATTTTCGCATTATTGAAATGTTCCAAAGATGCTCCTGAAGACGCTTACCTGACCAGGTCCTTTCCGCCTGGGTACCACCCCCTGCTGCTGTTGCGAGCTTGTTTCAAGCAAGAACAGCAGCAGTGAGTCACTTCCTGTTTGTGGCTGACAGGAAATTGGGCATGTAGTACCATCTCGCCTTTGATTGACAACCGCAACTAGGAAGCAGAGAGAATAGTGAGACAGGCTGTCGAGGGACTGGATCAGGTAAGCCCCTTCAGGGGAATTTTTGCAACTTTTCAATAATGCAAAAATGGGGGTTCGGGGGGAGGAGCTGAACATAAGTATAAAATACTATTTTAAGGCTGGACATGCCTATTTAACTTTATTTCCAAGGTGAAGCTAAATTGAAAACTAAATAATAAAAACATTATGATTAAAATGAGCCCACAACTTTTCTCTAGGTGATCTGGTTTAATGATACATATAGGAAGAATAGTATTTACTTCAATCCACTGGCTGGGGCATGCCATGAATCTGAATGGTGTTCTTAGACTGGACTTTGAGTTTGGAAATTAAAAATGTAATAGTTAATATTAAAGGGCATGTCCAACCTATTTCCTTTTTCATACAATTGCACCCTATCCCCCCCAAACCCAGTTTCGCATTATACATAAATGCCAAAGATGCCCCTGAATTGACTTAACTAATCCGGTCCCTCACCGCCTGGATACCGCCCCCTGCTCCTGTTTTAAGATTGTTTTGAGCAAAAACAGGAGCAGTGAGGCTCTGCACTGACAGCCATTCTAGTTCCTGGTCGCGGCTGTAAAAAATTATTGGGCAGCTTGGTTCTTTGGATGTCTCAAAAACATTGGTAGAGGGAATGCTGGATGGAGTTTTTGTAGTGTTTTGGCACTTTAACTGTAAAATAAATTGTGATTAATTTCCTAATCTAACAAACAATACTGCTTAACATTTTAAGAGAATGTAATTTGGAACTCTACTTTCATGTACCACAGATACTTTTTGTACACACATATAGGCTGTAATCTTGTGTCCTGATGTTCTGCTTTTCTTAGGACATGAATTACTCGTACCCCTATACTATGGTATATTTGCTCTGTATCATTAGTTAATATGCATTAAGCACATCACTATTGGCATATTTTGCCAGGCTCATAGGCTGGTGGGTTCTAGAAAAGAAAAGTATACTGCTGTTGCACAAGGGACACAAATCTTTATCTTAGGTATATCAAATCTTGTAAACATTCACACTAACTCTCCTGTAAATTTAGTCTATCCTGAATTCAGCAGTTTGGATCATTTCACTCTCCTTCAAGAAAGAACCTGCTTGCCAGGGAATAGATCAGATGATCAGTAATGAATTCTGTTAACATTTCAGAAAATGATTTAGCGCCTATTTAAATATTTTAAGTTGATAAGCTATTAAATATGTTCTCTTTCAGATAGTGCAAAGGTGCTCTAAAAAGGTAAAAGACATGAAAGGCTTCTTTTCTTAACAACTGGACAAAAAGAATAAATAGAAGTAAAAGATCATGCTAAGAAAACAGTACTAACAGTGGGTGTTAAATACAGAGAGTGAGCCAAGAAAGGATAAAGGGAATTAAAGGTTCATGCTAAGAAAACATGGTACTTACCATGGGTGTTAAAACAGATTGAGATAATATAGAATAAATGGAATTAAAGGATCATGCTAAGATAACATGGTACTTACCGTTGGTGTTGAGAGCCGCTGGTGCTGGTGTTGACAAATGACAGCGATTTACTGATTAAAATAATGCTGTCCATAAACTTGTTAGATTTAAAATTTTGTTAGGTATGAGTTAGAATCAATGTCCAATCATCAAATCTAATATCTAAAAAAAAACATTAGTTTACTTCCCAACCTTGGTATTTACCAACAGAAATATATAAAACCTCCAGTAAATACAGAAGTTTTTCTATGATCCTTTTCTGCTCTCTGTGACCTCACACAGCCGTTAAGCAGCCATTGCAAATTATTGGCTATGATGTCACCATTACAGGCTTGACTTATGGCTAGGGAGAGCACGGCAAAGGACTGGAAAAGTTCAATGTAAGATATTAGAAAGGTAAGTACACAACTGAGAAACAATGGAGAGAATGTGAAGGGTGTGAAATGGATGTAAATTGGGGGACAGATTATTTCATTTAGGATGATAAATTAATGATAAATTAGAAATAAAAACCAAAAGACTTATAGCTGTGTAAAATGATTGTGTACTGCATAAGAATTTATAAATGTAGGATCACGGGCCTGACCTCAGTCACATGCTTCCTTGCCTAATCTGTACTGTAAATGGATTGGATAAAGACTACTAGTGGGCGTTACCAACTGTAACAAGTTCCTGTAGTAGTTTATGACTGAGCACTGAACATAATGGTCAGTAACCAAACAGTGTGATACTGGAATACTGGGAAATAAAGCTCCAACCCTGTATTAGTAAGGTCAGGTTCCCAACAACTATATCAAAATAAGAGGTACAAGACACTACTGCTTTTATGTTAATGTGCTCTGCCTTCTAATTCAGTGTTGTTCTGAGGCTTTAGTTGTCTTTTAATCAAAATTTAGAACCTTCCAACTAGAATTACAACACCCAGAATACTCCTACAACTAGGGAATGCAGGTTGGACATATATCCCTAGTTCCCAACATACTACGTCAAATCAAAATGCAACCCTATTATTTGCAGCCTAAAAGCGTAGCATTAGAACTTTGGGTAACTCGAGGGGCATGAGTAAGTGCAGAGATACTGTATGTCTATCCCGATTTCTATCCTCAGTTTTTTCAACCATTAACACTTATTAATACTATGTTATTTGTCTCTCTATGGTTCTGTTCTTCCAATGATAGTGCTGCCATAGATATTCCTCCCGTTTCCTCTCTGTCCAACATATTAACTGTTGTTCCAGCAAGAGGTTTTCTTTCATTTTATTTTGAGCCCATTTTAAAACATACATAACATTCCTTTCTATAGAATTGCTATCTCTTATATACAAAGCAAAGTGCCCTTTGCTGTTGGTGGAATCTGGAAATAACTGTTCAATGACAGTTGGTGAACAGCAGCTTTGGTTTCCCATTTTGTTGTAATATTATCTTCTGTCAAGTTTTGGTTTTTGAAGGATTTGGGGAGGAACAGCTGAAGATAGTTGGGCTTGTCATCTTTAATACCCATCATCCCTCAGCAGCTTCTGAATTTGAAGAGTTATAAAGACACAAGTTTTTGTTCCAAAAATCCTTTAAAATACGTCTCATGCCACACCAGACAACTTTCTAGCTCATTATACTTATCAATGGGCTTTTGGAGGTTAAAAAGACATTTTAACAATAACAGTGCTTCTGGTATAATGCCATCAATGCACTAACAATGTATATCCCCCATGATTCTACTTGTTTAAAAAGAATTTTATGGAGGATTAGCCTATTGCTTAGACAGTTTTATTGTACAATACTATTTTAGAAACCCTTAATGAGCCCTGGGTTTCAGCCACTAAAAAAACACAATAAGCCAGAAACATTCAAACAGCCAGCTGTAACCTTGTAAGTGGCAGAACGTGGGGATTAGTGCGGTAATCTTTACTGTTCTTTCTATTTTTGTTGCTTAAAAAAATAATTTCAAGGAAATTCTGTATCTCAACCCTTTAAAGATAAACATGGAACAAGCTTCCCTGCATCACTTTTTTGCTGATGAATTTTCTTTGCCAAGCCTGCATTACTTATAAATGATTAGCTTACATATGATATATGGATATGTTACACACTATCAGTTTTGTCTTGCTGTAGTTTTGTTAAACATAGGGATTTTTTTGGGGGGGGAAACAAAAGTCAGTTCAAATAAAACAAGTTATTTTGCATCTGGTGAAAAACAGACATGAAAGTTGCACTAAAGATCTAACACATTTGTTTGATGCAAATCAGTTTGCTCACTTTGAAGCCTGTACTGTAATGGATTGCCAACAGCTCTGGACAAGCATGTCCCTCTGACATCACTGCAGTGAAATATAGAGACCAGTGCTGTTTTCTAAAGAAACCAGGTTTTGTTTTTCGAAAATCTGTGCATCTGACGTAATTTTCAGAAATCCCAAAAGTCTGAACATGTCAAAAAATTTAACATCGAAATATTAAAAATTTAAAAATTGCATCAAAATGTAGAATTTTGAAAGCGAAAATTCTAAAATTAGATCTGAAAATTAGATCCTCAGAATCGAAATATTCTGCTTCAAATTTATAACTCTTCATATTCAATATTTTAATATAATTTTCAGCGTTTCACTAATCTCTGACGGAAAAAAAGAACTTGCCAGTTTTGCTCATCTCGAGTGCAATGCCATATTGTGACATGTGCCATTGCACTGCATGTGGTAGCCCATAATTCAAACCTTAAAAAAGGGATTCAGCAGTGTTGAAAAAATGCTAACGTGGACTAGCCCGTAGGGCCATATTTATAAACCTGCGGTACCGCTTTTTAGCGATATCGCTGGTTAGTTAATTTACGCAATTAGGTTAGTTGAAGAACATCTTTTAGAAAGAACGGCCTCTTAAAATATGTTGATATATCATAGTTTGTCCTATGAATTCATTACTGTTTGCCTGCTATGCTTCTGGATGCCTCATGGAAACTGAGCAATTTAGAAACCTGTACTGAGCATTTACTGAGCCTGGGCATGCTCAGAAGAGGCAGACAGGGGATTAACATTCAGTCATTGTCTGTGATGTCAACTGTCAAATCCATAACTGACAGTTGCTAACTGGAAGAACCAGGAAGCAGAAACAGGGGCAAAGGACATTGTGTAGGATTTCAAGTTAGACTTGTATATTTCAGATTTCAAACTATTACCATTTAGGGTTTTGGGGGGTGATTTACCTGTATGTAAGTTTTAATTTTGGGGCTGGACTTGCCCTTTAACCTACTGCAATGGTATTCTATGGGGATGGTAGTAAATCTACGATTTTGTTATCGTAAATTTACAACCGATTTCGCAAATTTACGATCGTTAAACCGATCATTAATCTCCAATCGGTTTAACAACCGTGGCTTTATAAATATGGCCGTTAGTTCTTACAAACTGAATGAAACGAAAAGCTACTGTATAATCAAAATGGAAGCTTCTTGATTAATTCTATTTGCTAGTAGGTGACAGGTCTGCATTGGCAATGCTAGAGATGGAAATTTCTCTAGTAATAATGCATTTTTATGCATTTTAGTGCAGGAGGTAAAACTAGCACTAAATTTACCAATATTGTCACCTAATATTATCATAGCACATAACCTTAAGACCAAATGCAGAATGGTGTCAGTCTTTAGAAGAACAGGCATATTTGAACATTTTTGCATCAGATGTTAAAATGCTAATTACCTTCTAGCAGGAAGACCACGTACAGTAACCGCAGTTACTGCAGCCATTTTAACTGTTTTGGTTTGCTGATGGGTGTGTCTCAATGCTGTGCTGTGTGTTCTATATTTCAACTTATGGTGGGCATAGATGCAGTTATGTGGATAAAATATGGAAATATGTTAAAGGGAGAAAGAAAGTTTCCTGCAAAGCAGACTCATGTTTTAGGCACTTGTAGATTAGGAAAGGGTTCATGTAGTTCAAGGTGAGAGCATGCAGTTGGCAGGTGTAATGTTTGAAACGTTATGGTAAATGTTACTGGAACAAGATATAAGGATTCCCAGATTTTAAACCAAATGATTAATGTTAATGCATTAAAGGGCAACTTTAGTGTCCAAGCTCGGCCTCAGCGTTATCTAACCAGTAACCCCGCTATTCTTTCAAAAATCTGCTACCTCAACTGGGAGCAAACCCCCTCCTGCGGCACACCTTTCCCCTCCCCCTGCAGTGCACCTCTCCCCCTGCGGCGTAAATTTCCCCCGCAGTGCACCCCTACCCCACGTCGCACTCCAAAGTAGTGTGCTGCATCCGTCAAACTGCAGATTAGAAGAAGCGCTTCTTGCAGAGAGAATCAGGCTCATTTACCCAGAGCTGCTATCGCTCTAGGTAAAAGTCCTGTTGGCAATTCAATATCGCATTTGAGAATGTGGGATTTGAGCGCCAGCTATTTGCTGGCATTAAAATCCTGCGCTAAAACTAGCGCAAATGCGAAAATAAATCGCGAGTGCCAGATGCGTGGGTGATTTTTGTGTAGCCCGTGCATCCGACGCCAATATGGAGTTAAAGTTGCGCTAACCAGTAGCGAACAATGAGTAGCCCAGCGAGTCTGGGTAAATGAGGCCCAATGTCTTTATACTGGTTCTGCCCTGATCCAGAAGGGGGGGTGGAGCAACAAACCTACAGCTGTCCTCTAAATATTCCACTACCAATAAGCATAGTTAGAATAAAACAAGTGCAATGTGTTCATTATCTTGTTGTATAAATAACTGAAAAACAAAACGATCAGTCCTTTATTATCTTTTAGCCTTTATTTTTATATCTTATATTTTTGCAATTTTTAAAAAAAAATTTTTTAAATTAAAAGTGCAGGACAGAACAAACTGTTCCTTCAAAACTAACTAAAACATGCATCAAAATGAAAGGTTTTACATTAATTCTGTTTGCTAGTAGGTGACAGGTCCACATAAGCAACCCATTTTATTTTAAATAGGTGTTTACGGTTGAAAGGCAACTAAATCCTTAGATTGCAGAATCAGAATGCAGAACATTCATTTTGATGAGGGTGCTAAGTAATTGACCATACTAACATGGGGCTTTTGTGCTTTATTATCCATCATTCATGTACCACACAGTACAAATGAAGTTAACAGGCCTGAATGTGCTCCCACCCATAGTTATACTATTAAGTTCTTCAAGGGGGTTACATTTACTTAATAGAATTTAAATGTGGTCTTTTAAAATGTATTGGTGTTCTTGGGGTGATTATTTTTGATTATATAAAAAGTTAGGATTAGTTTAACTTCTCATTTAATAATGAATAGAATGTGTGAAACCAGAGTGAGTTGTAGAAGCCTTTAAAGGGGAAGTTCAGTGCAAATACATATGCTTTTCAGAAAAAAGAGCCTTAATCTGCCTATTCAGCATTGTGTCTGTGTATAAATAAATGCAACCGAAAATCTGACTTCCTGTTTGCAGGACCCCTAGTAGAGACCGTTATGGTTTTGCCCTTGACCCAGCGCCTGGGTTGATTCAGTTGCTCAGTAGACATTTGAGCATCTTTGACCCATCCAACAGTAGAAATTACTGTTAGGGACATTCCAAGGATGTGGTGCATCCTGGGAAGAAAAAGGACCGTTAGAACTTGAAATGTCAGCTCACTAATGTCAACAGCAGGGAAGAGAAAAGGGTATGAAATCAACTGATTTTTCAAAATGGGAGAGAATATGTAGAGAATTTATGTAACTAAAAAGGCATTACACAGACCAACAATTTAACAAATATTGATCATTTCCACTGAACTGTCCCTTTAATGGGGTATATAGAGGAGAGTTGCTTTGTTGATTTTGAGAACTGGTGGGAAGCTACAGTAAATACCATATTATAATGAGTATTAATGTATGAGCATGTGTCTCTATTTAACTTCTACTGCAATAATGGGAGAGGAATTGATTTCATTTTCTAAAAAATACTATATGATAAATGCAGTTTTCACATTTTACATTTAATTAGAATAGATTTAGAACTCAGAAAATTAGCTTTACATTGTTATTCAAATTTTAAATTAAAAACTTGGAAGTTACCATATATACTTGAGTATAAGTTGAGGTAAAATGAGTAAAACCGATTGACTCAAATTTACCCGAGGGTAGAAATTGTAGGGTAAAAAAGGGGTGTGTATAACTTTTTTTTAAAATGTGCATTCACTTTTTTATTATTACCAAAGATAATAATCAGATCATCTTAGGGAATGATAACGAACTTGGTATACGGAAAAAATGCCAATTTTGCAAGTCAAAATCCAATCGGAAAAATCACTCCCCGGAACAAATTTTCCAGGAAGTGATTTTTTATTCATTGGCAAAGATCAATAATTAGGCGATCAGAACTGATCACCTAATATATCTCAGTCCTTGCTAAGTAGCAAATCCTTAGCAGAGTAGAAAAAGTTTGTTTGTAGCTGGCCTCCACAGCAGACATCAATCAGGAGATACGAATGAGATAAGTGGCTTAATATAAAATTTAACTTTTAATAGTCCATATTAAAAACATTCATATGAATATTTAACTGGCCCATATATACATACAATCAGGTTGCCAACCACCTGACGCGTTTCGTGCCCTATGGACACTTCATCAGAGGAAGTTGGCTACTACACATCTCATGTATCAGCATGTCACATCAGAAAATTAGCATAAACATCAACAAGCCCAGGTAATCAACAGAGGTGAACATACTTAACCCTTAAAGTGCTGGAAACATCATACATACAAAAGTGTATAGATACAAAGTGGTATATATAGTAAAATCATCTTATGAATAATAATAAAAACAAAGAACCAAACAAAAAGATCATATGAATAAGGGCATATATAAATACATTTTGTTACAATAAATGAACACTATCAATAATACCTATATTAAATCCATAGTAAACCACATTACACTAAAAACTGATGAAGAAAGTTAATGTAAATAGTTAATTAAAGTATCCCATTATAATCAGCTTATTAATCTGAATAAAGAACAAGGCAGACTAACACACGTCCATACAAATATCTTATGCATAGCTCTATAAAAACTCTACATATAGGCTCTTATAGAAACAAATACTTCCCAATCTAATTGAGACAAGGGGCACTCTCGTCTCGAGATCAAAAATCCATTGTGCTTCTTTACGATATAATTATCTTTACGACTACCTCCTCTCCTAAGGGTCCCCACTCTATCTATACCTTGAAAGCTGAAGACATGTTTATTGTTATCTTTATTATTCATTATATGTTTACTTAGGGCAGATCTTGAATCTTGTGCCCTTATACTAGATAGATGTTCCAAAATCCTGTCCTTAAACTTTCGGGTCGTTAGACCCACATATTGTTTTCTTGCAATAGCAAGTTGCTAAATAAATTACTAGTCTCACAATTGATATAATCCCTGATTGGGTTCTCTTGCCTGTAACAGTACTTACAAAATCATAGAAACTGTTAAATTTTGCAACATTTACATGAATTATGTCCCATTTTATGTGCCCAGATGGCAAAGCCAGTTAGTCTGGTTCTGTACCTTCTTTTTCTAATTTGGCTGGGTGCCACCCTATTGGCAATAGAACATGATCTTTTATATGTAATGTTTGGTTTCTGAGGCAACAAACTGCTTAATATAGGGTCCACGGTGAGTATATGCCAATGTTTCTTCAAAATCGTATATATCTGTTTAGACTGAGCAGTATATGGAGTTATTAAGGAAAATTTGTTAATATTTTTGTTATTATTTTTATTATTTGTATTATATCTCCTTATAGAATATGCCCTTGCATTTCTACCATCCATTGTAGAATACGAGGATGGTCCATCATTCTTAGGAGGAATTCGTTGACATATGGGTTTGCTTAAAATAGCCCTATCATATGCTTTTTTAATAGTTTCGAATTTATACCCACGTTTAAGGAATCTATACCACATCTCCATTGCCCTTATCTGGAAACTGTCCCACGTGGAACAAATTCTACGTATCCGCAAAAATTGGCTGATGGGGATAGAGTCCTTGGTAGATTTAGGATGTTGACTCTTATAATGGAGTAAGGTATTTTTAGTGATGTCTTTACGATATAGGTCTGTACACACTATACCCTCTATTACTTTAAATTCAATATCTAAGAATGGTATATTCTGAATGTTGCTCTCACATGTAAACCTAAGATTGAGTGTATTAGTATTACAATAATCCACAAATTTTAATGCCTCAATTTTTGTGCCTCGCCAGATAAGAATGAGATCATCTATATAGCGATAATATTTGATGATATTATTTTTGAATGGATTATTTCCCGAATATATATAGAGGTGCTCCCACCACCCCATATACAAATTAGCATACGAGGGCGAAAATTTCGCCCCCATAGCTGCCCCACATGACTGGAGGAAGAATTTTCCTTCAAATTCAAAGAAGTTATGTGATAAAAGATATTCCAAACATAAGAGAATGTATTCAATTTGGTCGTATGGGAACTCCATATAGTAATTAAGCCAAAATTCAATGGCCTTGATCCCCTGTTCATGGGGAATGGATGAGTATAGACTAGATACATCAATAGTCAGCCATAAGAAATCTGTTGACCATTCAAGACCTCGTAATTTACCAATACAGTCTCCAGTATCTCTCACATACGATGTTAATTTTTGGACCATGGGAAACAGAAAAGTATCAATGTATTCTGACAAAGGTTCATTTAATGATCCTTTCCCCGTTATAATAGGTCTTCCCTGGGGATTATGAAGATTTTTATGTACTTTAGGTAAGAAATGGTAAATGGGGGTCACTGGTGTTTGAACCAATAAATATTCATGTTCAACAGATGTAAGTATCCCCATATCTTTACCTTTATCCAAAATCCTTTTCAAAACCTTGTAATATTGAGGGGTTGGATTGTTAGTTAATCTGGAATATGTTTGTATATCAAACAGTTGTCTTTCAGATTCTTTAATATAATAAGATCTGTCCATGATAACAATAGACCCACCTTTGTCTGATTGTTTGATAACAATATCCTCTTTAGAAGCCAAAGATTTTAAGGCTAATTTCATTCTATGAGGTAAGTTATCATGAATATTACCCTTACAGTGATTGGACTGGGCCTTGCGATACAATGTAATGAGATCTTTTTCTATTAATTTTTGAAACTGTTGGATATACTGACCCCTACTCTGTAAGGGAAAAAACTTTGATGGTTTTTTAAGATTAGTATGAATAAATTCAGAATTATCATTAGGATTGTTGTTAATCAAACTCGCCAAGTCATGTATTGCACAAACATCTGAGAAATCCTCCAAAACACCAGATTCTGATAAAGATAATGTATCAGATACCCCAGCAAGATCGTGACCCTGTTCAGAGTCTACAATAGCATCAAAATTATTGGTATCCTCCTCATTTTCTAAAGCAAAATGACGTGTTAACGTAAGTTTTCTAATCAATCTATTGACATCTATAATAGTATCAAATAATGAAAAAGAAGAAACTGTTGGTACAAAGTTAAGACCTAAATTCAACACTTCATATTCAGAGACAGACAAGGTCACATTGGATAAGTTAATTATGTTGTCCTGGATTATTCCCGGACTGTCCATTAACGTGTGCGATTTTTGTAGGTTCGACTGCGTGTGAACATAATTGGATCTAATTCTTCGGCGTCTCGCCCTTCTTTTTGTGGATTTGTTGGCTTTCTTATTGACTTTTTTGGACGTGTATTTCTCCGAGTAAACCCCAAGTCCTCCACTTCAGAATCACCTGAAAATTCACTAAAAGTACTGTCCAAATCTGTTAACGCCAAGCTTCTATCACTGGCATCAGTATATGAGTTGTCTGATTGATAGCCCGGTGTCTGGAATTTAACCCTTCTTGTCTGTCTCAATATAAGTAGTAAATCCTATTTGTGAATGGAACTCTTGAGTTCCATTCACAAATACTATAGTAAGCTGTCATTCACTGACAGCTTACTATAGAATGCAGCAAAAGTGCACAGGGCCCCTGGGTACTTTGCGATTGGGATTGACAGGCCTGCTGGTCATGCATTTCTTTGCTGCTATCTCCCAATCCCCACATCAGTTTTGGACAAAACCGATGGCGGTTTGAGGAGGCTAGGGGGGCACATGAATGCTGTCCCCCGATTGCCCCTAGTTGCCTTAAATGGGCATTATGCAGCAAAAGTGCCTGTTGCTGTGACTCGATTATAAGCCGAGGTCAGCTTTTTAGGCTCATTTTAAAGAATAAAAACCTTGGCTTATACTTATATACTTATATACGGTAACATAAATACCATGGGTGAGCAATTCATTTCACAAAACCAATACTCAATACTGGCACTTGCTCCTTCAGCCAATATGTTTCATTCTAGCGGTGCACGTCAGAAAGGCTTCACCTCACCTTCCCAACATCAGATGTTGGGCAATTCATTTCCCCAGGGCAGGGTCACATAACTAATGGGGCTGTTGTGAAGGGCGTTCCGTTCAACATAAATTTAATCTCATTGTAACAAACAGTCAATGCTGCCAGAAGGAAATCAAATTAATGTTAATTGCATGGTTTTTTAAAAAATTTTAGCTGCTGCAGATACTTTGTATTAGCAGCTAATAATCAATAAATATATCTGTGCTATTCAGTTAAATTGTAGGAGGACTAGTGGAATGTCTTTAAGAACTAACTTCAATCCAGTTGTTCAAACTGATACCTGCTACTAAAAATTTTGGGGGTGTAGGTCTGGTAACAGTGGGCCAGTCAGGAACAGTCAGCAGGCTGGATGTGGCCTCGGGCCTTGTTTTGCCCATGTCTGTTAAATACAATAGCAAAAGCAATGACTGCCATCAGATTCCTTACAATTATGATTAATGCAGATGCATTATTTCATTCATTCATAAAGTCCACATTCCCCCTGATTGCTGCCTATATTCACTGGCTTACGATCCGCTAAAATGATCTACTGATTCATCAGTACACAGCATCTCTCTACCTGTAGATTTAGCAATCTAGGGGAAAGCTATTTCAATGACAAATAATGTCCGGTTGAATTGGGTTAAAGGATAACTAAATCTAAATTTGGACCCTTAAAGGGTATCTTTATTAAAATGATTAAAATTATCATTTGAAATCATGAGAAATTATCATTTGAAATCATATCTTCTATGATATTTATCTGCCTGCTAGCACACTTTCTGCAACATTTAAGAGAATCAGCAGAGAAATGAAAGAAGGGGGTTGGGGGGATGTGTAAGCAGAGCAGTGTCTATGGTGAGGCTGTGCAGAACTTATAAGTGTCGCAGACACAACAGTAGGCAGTGAGTAAGGGAGGGTGGGGGCAATTAGGAGAACATATTAAACATCAATAATTAATGACAAAGTAAGCACAGATAAATATGTGAGTACCACCATTTTACTTTCAAATAGTGGTTTCATAATATGTAAAGTTGTTTGAGTGAGTATAGTGACCCTTTAATATGAAAGATTCCAGTGACTTACTGATCATTTTATCTTCACACAAATATGGAAGCCCCTGATAGGTTATTGAAAGCAGTTGTTGCTTTGTAATTTATTAACCAGCATGAAAGGCAGGAAATAAACATTTTGTGAGAATATTGCAAATAGCAGACTTTGAGCATTTATTTACCCCAACTCATTCAGTGCCTGAAAGAGACAAATAACATGAATAGATCTCAAATTCTATTGAGTGGGACAGACTTCAACTTCTATGGTTTAATCTGCTGTGCAGGAGATACTGTATAACAGAATGTGCTAGATATGGATACACACTCTCCCAGCATCAAAATTGAATTCTTTAACATAGCATTGTGCATACATAATTAATTTCAGTAATACTTTTAATATCCTGTGAACTCGTGCAATCTGTCTTTCTTTTAAATCCCCCTTTAAAAATGCACGATTATTTATGCAAAAAATGCATCCAACGGGAAAAAAAAAATAACATCAAAAGCCCTTTCAATATATTTGTTCCAGCTGTCAAACAAATACTTTATCCAAGTGATCATTTTACATTTTTCCTTGGATGTTTTTCTATACATCTATACTAAAGTATAAATAACATACTCTGAGCAGAGCTTCTCCAAATCAGCATCTACAATATTTGCTCTATGGTTCAAAAAAAGTATGGGACAAAAATGTGGATCCTTGTTAATTGCAATAGTGGGAGTCTGAAAATGAATGCCAAACTTCTGTCTCCAACTACACCATATCGACCCTACAACTTTTTAAAAAATAACAGTATCCCACAAAAGTGAGTACACCTTCACATTTTTGTGAGTGGTAAGTAAACCTGTGAAGGTTCTCATTCATCCAGGTCATGGTATATCTGTTGTATTCAATTAGATCAACTGGACTTGAAATGTAGTTCTTGAAGACGTTTCGCTAGTCATCTGACTGGCTTTCTCAATTCAGAATGACTTGTACAAGAATCTGTGGCAATTATGTACCCTGGAAAATCCCAATTAGCATATCACAGCCAGGTGTTAAGGCCATTTATGTGAAAATAAAGAAACCAAGCCTAAATAGAGGTGGGGGGGTTCGACACCAACTGTCTGCCATGTACAATGCTGTTTTAACATCTTACCCTGGGCGTTCCTATAACACCTCTTAGCCACTATCCAATCACACCCTTAACACCTGGCTGTGATATGCTAATTGGGATTTTCCAGGGTACATAATTGTCACAGATTCTTGTACAAGTCATTCTGAATTGAGAAAGCCAGTCGGATGACTAGCGAAACGTCTTCAAGAACTACATTTCAAGTCCAGTTGATCTAATTGAATACAACAGATATAGTGGTAAGTAAACTTAAAGGGCATGTCCAGTCAAAAACTAGGTTTAGCTATAAATGATCTCAAACCCCACTTTCACATTATTAACATGTGGCTAATATTCCCCTGAAAGCACTTACCTGACCCGGTCCCCCATCGCCTAGGCTAATGCTAATGTTTTGAGCAAAAACAGGAGCAAAGGGTTTCTGCGCTGAAAGACACTCTTCTTCTTGGTCTCAACCTTCAAACGTTTGGATGTTATGTCATGTCGCTCCTTTATTGAAAGCCACAACTAGGAAGTGGAGCGGTTGTCAGCAGCAGAGCAGAGGAGAGGTGAGGGACCAGGTCAGGTAAGGAACTTCAGCTAAACTTATTTTTTGACTGGACATGTCTTTTCAGAGTGTACTCACTTTTTTTGGAAGTGATCTAGATATTATTGACTGTGTATTGAGTTATTTGAGGGGACAGCATATTTACACTGACAACTTTACATGCCTACTGTTGTGTCTGCGACACTTATAAGTTCTGCACAGCCTCACCATAGACACTGCTCTGCTTACACATCCCCCCAACCCCCTTCTTTCATTTCTCTGCTGATTCTCTTAAATGTTGCAAATAGGTTAATGATTGCAAATAGAAAGATAATAAAAAGTCCTTATGGTATAATTCACACAAATCATGCCAAGTAATCTTTGCCAGAATTCCAATATAGAGATGGCTGAAAATGTTAAGTTTTGTTCTGTTTTTGGATTAATGGATCTCGGGAAAATCCTAAAGATCCGAAAATGGAATATACATTCAGGACTTCGGATCCCATTTTTAAAGATTACCAAACGTTCGAGGCTATTTTCAGTAATCCTCGAAAATAGCTGCATACGTTCGATTATCCTAGAAAATATGATTGGAAACTACTTTCGAGTTTCTAATTTTTCTGTTTTTTAGAGGATCAAGGCTATTTTTGCAGATTATCGAAAAAAGCCTCAAACATTTGGTAATCATCAAAAATGGGATCTGAAGTCCCGAAATCCGGTTTCAGACGGAACATTCGCATTTCAGAATCGAGGGGTTCCGTGGCGGATCCGGGTCCCAGACGGACGCAGATCGCATCTCTTTTCCGATAGTAAATGTAAAGGCACTCTTTAAAGTTGCAAAATGGCAATGGCATAACTATAGCCCCCTGACAGGAGACTAATTGGACCTGCTGACAGGTACACCGATCAGCTGTTTTTAAACAAGCAAGTTAAAGGGTATCTTCACCTTCAGTATAAACTTTTTTTGTAGTGTAGGGGACCGTAGCCCACCCCCAACCGCCATGTTTGTTTGCTAAAAAACTTATCAGGAATGTACTTATAGAGCTTTGTCCACCCAGCGTTCTGATCTGTCCCTCTGCTTGCAGGAAATTGCAAGAAGGTGTCTGGACCGGCAGCTGCGTCTTTGATTGGCTGAGAGGCAGCCAATCAGAGACGTGGCTGCTGGCAGTGGAGAACACATGTAAGTAAATTCAGCAAAGAGAGATCGAGAGGAAGGGTGGGGAGAGGGATCCACTACGCATGCCAGAAACCACTCAGAGGAAAGGTAAGGGGCAGAAACCTTTTTACACACAGACAGGCGCCTGCTCATCCCTTTCTGGGACTTTGGCTAGACACTGCTGGATAACCATTTGCAGTAGAGATGTAAGGTAATGATTTTTTAACACGATACAGTGGGGCCAGCAGCGGGGGAAATTTCAGTTTTCGGGGTGGACATGCCCTTTAAGTTGAGCGCGATCAGCTGTTTTAAACTTCTTGCGGTCTGGTACTGTTGTTTTATAAATAGCTAATCGCGCACCTTTACTTACATGTGTGGGCATATTTAAAGGAGAAATTAAGTTTATTAATAAATTATGTTCAGCCAATTTTCCATCTAAATAGAAAACCAATGTAATATTATTCCTTTGTATTTTTAAAGGGCAATTATGCAACCCTCCCCCCTTCCCAGTGATCCCTGGTTCTTACCTTATCACTGAGAACGATCCCTCTTAAGCTGGCTTCTGAAAGCCGAATCCAGAAACAACTCTTCACTTCCCAGTATACAACCAATGGGAAGACAAGCTCCTTGCAGAGTGCATCTTCCCACTGATTAGCCCTGTCATAGTCTGGGACTATGGCAGGGGAGCCCTACAACCGGCTTTACAACGCTGACTTTGCAGGGCTATTTCTCAATGATAAAGCAAGCCCAGGGATGAGGACCTAAACCTTGTGGGTAATATTGCTGTAACTGAAGACGTGATGTGGGTAGCCATAATCACTTTTATTAACAACTGATGCGACTTTGCTTCTAGTAACGCCTCCTGGCTATCTAAATGTTTATTTTTCACCAGCCCCATAAACTTGGCCTGGGTAGACATCACCAGCCACTTATGGCAATAGCTATAGGTATATATCCATGGCATAAATTATTACAATTTAGTTCTCTTTTAACAAGTCAGACATAGCTCATAAAGAAAACCTAAAATCTAATGAAATGGGCAACATTAACACATATATACAGGTCAAAATACATTTTACTCCACACTTCTTTTAATATACCTTGATAATAATTATTTACAAAGAACAGCAAAATATTTACATATAGAGTTGGGTTATTTTTCACCAACGCTTTAAATTCTGACAACCATCCAAACATTTGGAAAAAGTATGCACATCACACAGCAGATCAAATGTAAAAAAATACAATGTACCATACATTGTAGCTCCATTTTTTCTTATTGAATCTATAAGTAATATATAAAAATAAACAGTCTCTGTATACTGGATAGGTACTGCCCCATAACTAACAATTACCGTTCCAAAAAAACTAAAAAAAAGTATTCATGAACTAATTACTTTGTCTTTTTGACTGTTTTGCTGCTGGAACTAAAATCAAGAGCTACTGTACACTGATGTGTTAAAAAAAAATCTTTGTTTCACTTTAACAATATTATCAAATGGAAAAAAAAGCTGAAATTGAATGTACCTAGTTGTTTCTAAATTTTTTTTTAAAACAAAGCACGAGTTGGAAAAATCTAGAAACTCTTTGGATATAAATCCCTTAAGTATGCAAGGAAGGTGTCATCACTGATAATGATCCTCAACTGTCCACAATTTTTACATACTAGCTGGACCCTCCCACAAGAATCACTGGACATAGTGTGATGAGTGTTAGCAAAATTATTGTCACAACATTTTATTTCTTAATGGAAATCCATGGCTACCAAAACATTCCTGTGGAAATTTATCATCTATTTTTAATTGTTTCTATCTCAGAGTTTAACTAGCATGAATAATTGTAGTTAACAGAAGATTAATGTACGTCTTGCAACAGAAAAAAGGTTTGTATTTTTGAAATATAAAAATATCAGTGATTATCTGATTATATTGATTAATTAAAGGGCATGTCCACCCTTAAAACAACAAAAAAAAACCCGGTGATTGTCAGTTACCCCACCTATTTATATTTTACACCAGTTTATTACATGCATTTTTAACCAAATATTTAATGATAAGTTCTATTCCTTTCTGGCAAAGGTATCTGCCTTTCAATATGATCAAGGAGATTTTTGCAAGCTTGAGCATGTGCAGAGGAGGCAGACGGTGAAACAGCAGTCAATCATTTGTTGTGATGTCAGTTGTTATAGCCTTGATTGACTGCATAGCGGGAGGGGCCAGCTTACTCTTCCAGAATGGGAACTATAATTTTCCTCAAATACCTTATATACTCGAGTATAATCCAAGGTTTTTACTTTTTTAAATGGCCCATAAGAGCTATCCTCGGCTTACACTCGGGTCACAGGCATTACTTACCTTCCTTTTGGCAAACCGGAGCAGTCAGGAGCAAGAGCGTGTACGAAGGCGCAAGCGTGCACATAGTCACAAGTGTCCATGAAGTTGCGGGAACATCGGAACATAAGTTATGCTTCCTCTCTGCCTGGACATACCACAATGGAGGACTGGAAGGACTGAAAAAAGAACTACTGTATCTCCTGTCAGTGGAGTAGGTAAGACAAAGTGCCTCTTCTTCTGTGAGATTTTAGAGGTGGGCAGTTTGTTGAACCTTGCCTCTCCAGATGTTTAGAAACTACAACTCCCAGCAACCATATCATACTGGGAGTTGTAGGAATTGGGGGTAAGTTAGGGTCAATTTAAATGGCAACTAAAGCCTCAGAACAATACTGAATGAGATGGCAGTAGTGGTCATAATTTCTAATATTTTTTTTTTCGGGTAAAAATAAGTACCTTGGCTTTAGCTCTGGTCGACTTAAATTTTGTTGGTATATTTGTAAGTATATACGGTATTTGGTTAGTAATTTAGGTAATAAAGTGCAAAATATATAATTTGGGGTGGGAGCAGGTAACTGAAAATTTACCCGTTTCTTCGTTTTAAGGGTGAATATTCCGTAACATTAACATTGAGAAAACCAAACAAAGGTCAGAAATGTCTTTGTATTTCTGTCACCTGAAATGGCAGTGGCACTATGATTTTTCTATCAATAGACTTGGGAGACCCTAAGTTGCTAGTAATCAGATATGTGCCTATTGTTTTCAATTTAAGTGGACTAAGTGTCCTCTAGATAGATCAAAAAATAGCGAAATAATCTGCTGAGCAAAACATTTACATACGTATATCAGTTCTAGTGCAAAATGTCTGCCCTTTGTGACCCACACAAATACAATAATACATTTTCTTTTGGTTTTGTGTTTAGTATATACATAGTGCCTTTTTATTCGTCAATAAAGAACATTTTAATATTGATTTTGGATTAATTAACAAGGCAACAGTATTGCTGTATTTTCTCTTCTAATTGCAGTTAATACGTTGTTCATTGCACACAGGGTAACATTAAGCTGCTCTGTGATTTTAAAGAGAAAAAAACATTTTTTGTTCAGGAAAACAATACGGACAGACAATGTATATTTGTTCATATATGGCGAATGTCCCCAGTTTCAAGAGTCATCATAAAGAGGGTTGTTGTAGTTTCCTAAAGAACCATAATCTTGTTCTTCTAGTAGTCTTCCATAGGATGAATGCCTACAATAGAGAGAGAGAGAGAATAAATGGAGATTTGGTTAGGGTCAACACTGGTCCAGCACGTACAAAATGTTTTAGCCTCATTTAAAGCCTGTTCAACACAAGTGATACTTTTATAGACCCTAAAAAGATTTACATTGTGCAATAGGCATGTCTGTAATGTGACTCTTGTAACATAGGAACACCACAAGCTACATTTCCATTGAGCATTGAATATGATACTAAGTCTGGAAGCACCTAATTGGTAGCCATAAGTTGCCATTAGGTGCTTTACTGGCTAGTCTCACACGGAAATTGAAACTATTGCTCTACATACGTGTGGTGCGTTAAATTGTAACTCTTCGAGACAGGGATCTCATTTCTAATGAATTAAGGCACACTTATATCAATTTATTTATAGTTTATATATATATTTTTTTTAACCAATGTATGAAACTTTATTTAATTTTTTATTTATCTGTATAACTGCTTGCACTTATCCTCTTATTTGTATACTCGTACCCAAGTGACGCTTTAATTCTGAAGCCATTGATTAAAATAGCGTGTCACATGCCTATGTGATGTCTTTACAAACACCAAACAGATTTAGAGATCCCTTGCATTTCAAGTTTGCAGGAAGGTACTAATTTACAATATGTTTAACAATAACCCTTCTAATTTTTGGTTTTAACTAATTTCCCATCAGGGTTTGTACAACCCCCTTAGTTGTGTAGATTAACTGATATTGCTCTAATAGTGTTAGGATAGAACACATATATCATAACTGCAAATGGATGAGGACATTCACCACATGATTGGTATTTTGCCTTAAGTAGTTACCATTTCCTAACAAACCAGCTGATTGGTAGTATATAGTTTTCTATGGAACTACATTTTGGTGGACTAGCCAGGAGGACCAGAAACTATCCTTTCCTGCATCTACATATGTTTGTAGATTTTTAAGTACAGACAGAGGGCTAATTGAGGGCAAATCACCCTGTCAGGGGTTTATTATCTATATGCACATTAAACTTTTTGGAAAGCAATGCTGTTGTTAGATCACAACATTGTTTGGTTTACCTTAATGGCTGTTGCAGTTTTATATTTATTAAAGTCCTAAAAATATACAAGTAGATGTATTGGTCCTTGATAAATTGTGCTGATTATGGAAAAGCAACTTTTTGCATTGGAAAACAAGACAACTATAAAATTGTCCATATCGCTGGCTCTGATTTCTTTCTCTAAAGGTTATGTATAACACTGTCAAACATTAAGAAATGGAAAATTCTGAGCAGTAGTCTTTATTCATTAATTGACATTTATCTTACTGGTGGTTTAGCATTTTGTTGTCCTTTTTAATTCCTGTAATTTCTACAACAATCTTTAAGCTAACAGGAAGGGAATTTTGTGAACCAAGGCTATAAAACGTTCCAAAGTCTTCCTAAGAAAAATATCCAATATCATTGTACACAAGATCTTTGGTTGGGTAAGGTTTAGGACAGCATGGTACAATAGTTTTTAAACTTTATTAGACTAAAGTTCTTTTAATAACAGCACTCCAGCCTATCTCCCTTCTCCTTCCAAATTGCTGGAAAGACATGTCTATGCTGAGCTGGCTCACCACCTCTCTACTAATTCTCTCTTTGACCACCTCCAGGCAGGCTTCCACCCCCTAACTTTTTCACGGAGACTACCCTCACTAGAGTGACCAATGATCTACTGCTAAATCTAAGGGTCACTACTCTTTGCTTATTCTTCTTAAACTCTCCTCCGCTTTTGATAATGTTGGTCACCCTCTACTTCTTGACCTCCTTAGGTATCCAGGAAACTGCACTTTCTTGGATTTCTTCCAAACTCTCTGGTAGGACCTTTAATGTTTTACACTCTGGAATTAGCTCCACCCCCTCCAATGCTCCCTGTGGGGTACCGCAAGGTTCAGTACTTGGTCCTCTTCTTTTCTCCATTTCCACCTATGTCCTTGGACAACTTTAGCTCATTTGGATTTTAGTATCACCTGATGCGGATTATACCTAAATTTACATCTCTTCCCCGGATCTCCCTAGACTGACATCCCAGGTCCCCAACTGCCTTAGTGCTATCTCTGCCTTCATGTCCTCCTGCTTCCTCAAACTAAACATGGACAAGACTGAACTTGTCCTTTTCCCACCCTCATGCTCTGTTCCCTTCCCTAGTCTCACTATCAATATTAAAACATCGATATCCCCATCTTCTCATGTACATTGCCTGGGAATAATGCTAGATTCAGACCTTTCCTTCAAACCCCATGTCAACACATTTATCAACTCCATTCGTCTCCAACTCAGAAACATCTCCCGCATTCATCTCTTCAAAAAAAGCTTCAAAAATCCTAGTCCCTGCCCTAATCATATCCCGGCTAGACTACTGCAACAAACTCCTGTTTGGGTTACCAAACAACTGCCTGGCACCACTTCAACCCATCCTAAACGCTGCTACCTGACTTATTTACTTCTCTTCTTGTTTCTCTAATGCCTGTCCTCTCTGTTACTCCCTCCACTGGCTGCCCATCATGCAACGGATCCAATTCAAGCTACTAACCCTATCCTATAAAGCACTGTCCAATACAGCCCCTCCATACACTTCAGAGCTGATCCACAGATACTGTCCCAGACACAACCTCCGCTCTGCAAATGATATCCCCCTCTCATCCTCCCTTGTTGCCTCTTCCCATGCTTGCATTCAGGACTTTGCTCGTGCTGCCCCTCTGCTCTGGAACTCCCTTCCTCCGTCTGCCCATCACTTACAATCCCTTAATACCTTCAAATGTAAGGCAAGCATATAACCTGGCCTAGACATTACCCCTCTCACTGACTCAACCTGATACTAACCACCTCTCACACTCCACTGACAATCTATTTACAGCCTACTGATGCCCGTCACCTTATGCCTCACCCCCATTTCCTCTAGACTGTAAGCTCTTTGGGCAGGGTCCTCTTTCCTATTCTATCATGGTATTGCTGTAAGTAACTCATCACTTATATTGTACTTATATTATGTATTACCTGTATATGTAATATGTATGACTTTGTATAATATGTATTACCCTGTATGTAATGTATGATTGTATGTAATGTAAGATGTTGGCACTATATAAATCCATAATAATAGTAATATTAATAATAATTACCATACACTTTTCAATTCCTATTGTTGTAGAATTTGATTAAATTACATTTATTCAGATTCTATATTGACATTCTATTACAATATGTATTTTTATAATAAAATCAGGGTGATAAATTAAAATTAGGATGTCAAAAACATATTGATTCTGTCCTCTGCCCCTCTTAAGGAACAACAGTGTACATTATCACACAGTATGAGAAACACTGGTGTGCTGTGTGGCCCTAATACGGTTGCACTAAATACATCACTCACAATGATTTTGCACACATACCAAAGAATTTACATGAAAAACCAAACAATGATTTACACAAAAGTTTCAGCTGGGCACACACATAGCCAATAATTATTGCCAAATCCAGATAGGTGCGGCAGGATTATCAAATTATCAGCCAGTGTGTATGGTGTCAAAACCATACACCATTCCTGTGTCTGAGGAAAAATCAGTGTCAACTGCAGTATCACCCCTTTCTCACAAAAAATGGCAACTTTCGCTCTTGGCTTCCACTTTGAATCAACAGCCAATAGCAACTGTGGATATGTGTATTCCCCCGAATGATCGTACCCCATGCAGAATAGGGGGGTCAATAGAGAAAAATATGTATGTCAATTGTAGCTGGTAGATTCCCATGGAATTTACCTTATAATCTGTGACTGGTACACATGTACTCAGTCTTATACAATCTGATTGCTTTCCGGTAAGTGTTCAAAAACAAAAGAAAAAAAATCTTAATCTTAAACCCTATCTAGTTTTATCTACTGTAAATTATGTGTGCAATCTAGAAGCTGTCTGCTGATTTTCTAAAGAGATTCATTAACGATAAGATGCTGTCAGATCTTTGTCTAGAACAGTCAGTAATGGGTCTGTGAGTTATAAACATGATAGAGCTGTTTACAATAAAATTAAATGTTTAAGAAAAAGCTCTCTATGGTGTATTATATGTTAACAAAGGAGCTAGGATAAAAACAAGTACACAACAACAAAAACCATAACATGGTGTTGTTTAAAAAGAGTTTAGGATTTATGAAACCAAATCACATAAACCAAGGTGAACATATAATCATCTGACATTGAGAACAGTATCATTTGTATAACAAAGAAAACTCCCCTCTGCCACTGGTAATACTTTTTGGTTGGCCAAACCTTCATTTGGCACTAACCATTTGGGCATAAAATTTACTGACATCACCAGCAACAAAGAACAAAGAGAAAAGAACAAGAGACAACATAAAGGATCCAATAGATTAGAAGAGACTTTGAAAGTTTATAGTATTTCAGTTTACGTCCCCATTACATAGAGAGACAACTAAACTTAAAGGGCATGCCCACCCTAATAACATTTTTTTATATAATGTAGGGCACCCCTTCCCAAGACCCATGTCAGAAAGTTACAAAAATATTTAGAATGCTACTTAAACCCCCTCGATCCTTCGGTGGACTGATCCGACGGATCCCACCAATGTGCACCGCCCACCCCCCCCAAAAAAAACCTTGGCCTGTCAAACTATAGCTGGGTTTCTTCCTTTAGACACTGTCCACTGCTGCTGTTCTTTATTGTGGGAACGCTTTACTAGTTGGTACAGGGTGCATGCTATACCAGGTGTGTACTTACATTTGTGCGTATACAGCGACACTGGCCACCAATAAAATACTGATTGGAAGGACAGGACAGGTTTCAGTGGATGCGTGGTATGTAGCACCAGTGTTCTCCCCAGAAATTGTTTCTGGCCGGGTAGGGCAGAACAGAGAAATTTGGTGAGATCTGAGGTGTTTAACTCTTTCATTGCCAGTAGATTGTAAAAGAGTATTGGCATTAATAATTTCAGTAAAAGCACTTTCCAGGGTATTGCCATTAGCCCTTCAGTGCCAGCAGTCTTCCCTATAGTATTGCCATTAACACTTTCAGTGCCAGCAGATTTTAAAAGAGTATTGGCATTAATAATGTCAGTACCAGCACTTTTCAGGGTATTGCCATTAACCCTTCAGTGGCAGCAGTCTTCCCCAGAGTATTGCCATTACCACTTTCAGTGCCAGCAGACTTTACTACTAATACATTCAGTACCAGCTCTGTTCCAGAGTATTGCCATTAACCCTTCAGTACAAGCAGACTTCCCCCATAGTATTGGCATTAACACTTTCAGTGCCAGCAGAGTATTACCATTACCCCTTTAATGCCAACAGACTTTTCTATTAATACTTTCAGTGCCAGCAAAGTATTACCTTTAACCCTTTCAGCTGCAGGTATGTACCTGCTTTCCGTGTCTCCTCCAATGAATTGTTCACTCCTCACCCACTCTAAGTTCTAATTGGAGAGTTGGATGGAAGGAAGAAAGATGCAGGGATGTTATAAAGTCTGCAGCAGCTTTTACCTGGCATTTTAGAACGGTTAACCTCAGTACTATTAGCTGAGCTCATCCTCTCCCCTCCTTCCTTCACCTTCAGTTCATTTGTAATATTTGTTGCTAAATAGAGTGTGTGGAGTTAAGGCTCTCTACTAAATACAATGTTGCAAATTTCAGCAGAACAAGGAGAGAAGTTCTGAAACATAAAGTAAGAGCTGACAGGGAGATGCTAGGGAGAAGAATAGGCACACTTGGTTCAACCTAGGTGCCCTAGTTCTTCACCTAGATGGCCTATGGCTAAAAATGGCCCTGGCGCCACAGAAACGAAGGGCTGTAAGTAGCATTCTAAATCTTTTTTAACAAAATGACATGGCAGTTGGGGGCAGGCAGGGATGCTAGGTGGATAGAAGGATATGGATGGTTCCAGGTGGTGGGAGTGAGTGGGGGAAAGGGCTCCTGCAGAGGAACCATAAGGAGCAGAGATGTAAGGTAAGGATTTTATTAACCTATACAGAGGGGACAGTAGTGGGTTACATTTTAGTTTGGGGGGTGGAAATGCCCTTTAATTTTCGTTTTACTTTAAAGCACCAGCAACAACAAATCATCAAACTATTTACCAGCTACTCACAGTTATATCCATCTTGGCTCTTAAATATAGTTTGGGGGTGGGCTGCGTAATCCTCCTCACATGTAAAGCAAATAGATAAATACATACAGGGTTATTCAATAAAAGTTCTTATTGTTTAAAATGGTGCTAATTTTGCCCCAATTAATAAGATGTTAGCTTTCAAATGTTAAATAAGATTTGATTGGTTGGGGCAAAATTAGCACCATTTTAAACAATAAGAACTTTTATTGAATAACCCTGATATTTCTTTACATATATATTTATTTACCTATTTGCTTTACATGTGAGGAGGATTACGCAGCCCACCCCCAAACTATCTTTAATTTAGCTTCAGATATATGACAGAAGTAACAATAATATTTAAATAAATGTATCATTGGCAGCACACTACTAATCTAAACTAACAAAGAAAGGCACGCTAGGTAAAACAGAAAACACTAAAGTTAAAAGTTTCATACAAATTAATAATGCAGCTTTTTTTTTTTAGAAAGTACCCTGGCGCTCATTAATATAGTGCAGTTGACGTCTCATTATAAAGTTTACCCCAATTAGTACAATACATGCTGCCCATAGTGGCCAATTGTACTAATGTATTCTGCAATAGCAGGCATTGAGCCTACATACTCTTAATCACCTCTATCGAAAAGTGTTGCTGCCACCGCTGGACTCCAGGTAGCTGCTGGGCTGCAAACATAATTATTTTATTTTTCTTCCAAAGGGCACAGAGTAAATTGTACACTTTCCATAATTTACATGAAGGTGAATGGATTGCACAATTCCACAGTAACAGATTGCTATGTCTCTTGTTAATAAAAGCAGTTGCATTGCAGAGAATTCACATCTTTAAAGAAGATGCAAAGGCTAAAAAGAACTTTCAGTATTTATTGCCCATGCTTTGATGAATGAAATTGTGTATTATTGCATATTTCATCTGTTTCTTGAGAATGTCAATGTCAGACAACTCTTCTAGTAGTTGATAAAGCACCTGACATTGCTACAGTTTCTTATAAATCCCTTACCAAGAAGGATAATTTATATATCCAGCCTCATGTCTGTTACACTTTCAGCTTCTCTGCTCTTTCCCACAAATCATGAATGACACAAATCGCTTTAACAGAAGTGAGGCTGGGTGTAGATTTTAACTATGTCAGGTAAGTAATGTCAGGTGTTTGCTGTATGGGACCATTATTATTATTATTAGCAGTTGTACCCGGTGTTGCCCCTGTACACATGTGGGTATTGTAGTTTTTACTTGCAGGTGTGTTTGGCTTAGATGGAAGAGACAGGCGAAAAAAAAGTGAACAGTTGGTAATGTACGATTTTAATATTTATGAGTTGAGGAGGTGACATTGCTTGAGGGGCGTATAGCACATATGTTCATATACAACGTTATCAGTTTTTCCACTTGGAGCGTAAATATACAAATGTTGTGGTGAACCTACTCATGAACATGCTACATGGAATTTGCCGTTGGGAAAACATGTTGATTGCAACTGAATATCTCAGCACTTGAGTGACTGACTGGCATCAGTGTCTCTGAAGCATGTGACATGTGGCTCTTTGTCTGTGTTGTTAAAGTCGGGCTTCATTCTGTTGCACTGTCTGAGCGTTGAGAGTTTTTATTAAGCATGCTCAGTTTTTTGCACATTTGTTAGCAGTATGTCACCTTGTTTGCACTTTAACACTTTATCCTTGCTCAAGGACCACTTTATATTGACTATTAGATACCAATCAATTAAGTTACTTTCTGTTCCGAATTGAATCTGCCATGATGTCTTTGTTCTTTTAGTTGTAACTATCTGTGAAGTGTGTGACATGTGGGCAGCGTGTGTCTGTTTCTTAAGTCCAGGTAATGCAGGTAATTCCTGTTTAGTCCATACAACCAAACCATCCCGTGTCTGTGATGTAGTGGTGTCCAGGAGCATTGGATGTGACGTTTGCTGGTTGTGATATTTACAGGGCCGGATTTATACTTTTTTCTCCCCTAGGCCAGCTTACTTCTACTGCCCCCCTACACCAGTACCATCAGTACCCCTACCCCTGGCAAATTTTAGCCACACCCACTTTTATTAGGTCACACCCATTTTCTTAGACCACTCCCGTCTTCCTCAGTTACGCCCCCAATTTAAAGATAAACCCCATTAAACAGAGGACACTTTTTAAAATATGCATACGCCACTACCCAGTATGCTAATATCAGTGTTTATTTGTGTTTGTCTGTATATATTTTTATAGCCTGGTCTGTATATCTATCTATCTTTTTCTGTCTGTCTACCCATTTGTCTATCTTTCTTTCTGTCCATCTACCTACTTGTCTATCTTATCTTTTTATCTCTTTCTGTCTGTCTGTTTGTCTGTCTATCTACCTGTCTATCTATTTGTCTATCTGCATCTTTTCATCTACCTGTATATTAATGTATCTCTGGTCGCAATATTTGGGGGCCTGGCCACGCTGTTTCAAAGCAACATAGTCTTTCCGGGGGTTTATATTTGTATATAAATGTGATTCATATCACCAATAGTAACATAGTCTTTCCAGGGTTTATATTTGTATATAAATGTGGTTCATATCACCAATATCAGAATAGCATATAATAATATATGTATATAATACATAATATAATATACATATAATATATAATAATAATAAAGCATGCATTACCCCTAGCGGTGGATAGGCATAAGTGAGTGTTTTAAGAATTTTAAGTGTCATTTTAAACTGATTTCTTACAGAGATCTTGATCTTAACATAATTATTTTTTTTGTTTTTAACCCTTCCCCTACCCATACCCCCAAGCTCAAGCAAGAAACTTTTATATGATCTTATTAGTAGTAGTCAGCATGAAATTAATGAGAAAAAGATCATGCCAGACACATTTAATTGTTTTTTATGAAGAAGTGAGTTAGAATTTAATTTCAGGCATAGCAGTGGATGTCGTATACTTGGATTTTGCTAAAGCTTTTGATACTGTGCCACAGTAGGCCTCATTTGTAATATGCGGTGCAGTTTTGGAATCCCATATACAAAAGGGACATCTTGGAAATATTAGCAGTTCAGAGAAGGGCAACTAAAATAAAATAAAAGGGAATGTATATGGCCAAAGGGTTTCACACTAGGTGCAACAGCAGCAAAGGATGGATCCGGATGGTGGGGGTGGGGCTCCCCTGCGCATGTCACTGTCCTTACTGAGGATAAGGAAGTAGCAGGGACAAGATGATTCACAGACACCTCCTCTACTCTTCACTTTTTGGAACTTTAACTCTACACAGTGGAACAGTGGGGCCAGTAGTGGGTTAAATTTTAGTTTTGGGGGTGGAAATGCCCTTTAAGATTGAAAGAAAATGGTGAAACTGTCTTCCAGCAGATGTGGTAATGGCAAGTTCATTGAATAGATTGAAAAGTGTTTGCCAAAATGTTGTGCTGTTTTTTCCTCTGCAGATAATAAATATTGTTTCAACATTTAGGCACCTGTGTGTCTGTTAGTTGCTGTTTTCATGATGATTAGCGATATTGAGGTGGCCAGTTTCAAAATGACTCATTCTCCTCAGACTCCTTTACCTGTTCCTTATAATAGAAGTTCTACACTTACCTGATTTTCCAGAAAGCTGCTCCTCCAAACACCAGTAATACCATTAGTATGACAACTATTGTTATGGCAGCAACACTTCCTGCACAAAAGGAAAAAAAAGCTGTTAAAAGTTAAATGCCGGACAACAACTCTTTATATATGCTAAATATATATGCTAAATATCAAAAACAAAGATTTATAACCATTCAGTATATTTAAACCTGATAATGAAGTGTAGACATAAAGGAATTGTACAAAGAAAAAAAACTTTGCCTCATTTCTATCTATAAATAACATGGGGGAGAAGATGGCTAGGGGGTTGGAGGAGATTTTAAACTAGGTATGGGGGGGGAGGGAACGTTTAACTACACAGGGGTAGATAGAGAAGTTAGGGATCTGGGGGCTAGTAACACAACGGAGGGAGGAGAAGGAGGAGGGGGGAGCATAGAGAATAAGGAGGCATGTACGACCATGTATGGAAGTAAATCAATTGATAATCTAAAATGTATGTTTACAAATGCAAGGAGTCTGGCTGGAAAAACCGGCGAACTTGAAATAATAGCGTTAAAGGAAAGGTATGATGTAATTGGTATAGCAGAATCATGGCTTAATGATTCACACGACTGGACAGTAAATATTGAAGGGTGCTCCTTATTTAGACATGACCGAGTTAATAAGAAAGGAGGAGGAGTATGTATGTATGTTAAACAGGAATTGAAGCCAAATTTAAAAGATGGAATAGATGGGGGAGCAAACGATGCGGCAGAAACATTATGGGTGGAACTGTGTACAGGAAGCAAGAAGGTAGGTAAATTAATTGTTGGAGTGTGTTATAAGCCGCCAAATGCCGGGGAAGAGGTGGAAATGAATCTCCATATGCAGTTGGCGAAGGCTGCTGGTATGGGGCATGTTCTGGTTATGGGGGATTTTAACTACCCTGAAATAGATTGGAGTAATGGAACTGCCAGCACCTCAAAAGGTATAAAGTTCTTAAATTTCCTATATGAGCATTTTCTTTCACAGATGGTAGAAGTTCCTACTAGAAAGAATGCGTTGTTGGATCTGGTGATATCTAATAACCCAGAGCTCATTTTGGAGATGAAGGTAATGGGAAGCTTAGGGAATAGTGACCATGATATAGTGTCATTTAATATAGGTTGCAGAAAACTAAAGTGCACTGGCTTAACAAAAACTTTTAACTTTAGGAAAGCTAATTTTAAGCTTTTAAAGGAATCGCTCCTGCTCATAGACTGGGGGGAACTGTTTCTAGTTAAAGATACTGAGCAGATGTGGACCACTTTTAAAGGGATATTAAACTATAACATTTCCAAATCGGTACCTTTAGGAAACAAGTGTAAAAAAATTAGGTCCACTCCTGCATGGCTTAATGCTCAGGTAAAAAGGGAAATGGAAAAAAAGAAAAGGGCTTTTAAAATTTTGAAAGCAGAAGGCACAGAACAGGCTTACAGGGACTTCAAAAGTTGTAATAAAGAGTGCAAGAAAGCAATTAAACTAGCTAAAATAGAAAATGAAATACGGATTGCCGAACAAAGCAAGTCCAACCCCAAGATGTTTTTTAAGTATATAAATGGTAAAAAAATGAGGACTGAGAATGTGGGACCATTAAATAATGGAGCTGAGGTGGTTGTAGAGGATGCCGAAAAGGCTAATCTGCTAAACCGTTTTTTTACATCGGTTTTTACTGTTGAGAATCCTTACAGTAGGGATTGTAACAATGTGCAGGGAGGAAATGAAGAGTTTTCACATTGGATAACAGAGGATATGGTACGGAATCAATTAGACAAAGTTAATATCAATAAAGCGCCAGGACCAGATGGATTGCATCCTAGGATTTTAAAAGAGCTTAGTTCAGTTCTAGCAAGACCACTGTGTCTCATCTTTTCAGATTCGCTTTTGTCTGGGGATGTGCCGCTGGATTGGAAAAAAGCCAATGTAATACCAATATTCAAAAAAGGTAGTCGTTCACAGCCTGGTAACTATAGACCTGTAAGCCTAACATCAGTGGTAGGGAAGGTGATGGAAACTTTGTTAAGGGATCATATCCTTGACTTTGTCTCCAGAGATCATCTTATTAGTAGTAGTCAGCATGGATTTATGAGAAATAGATCATGCCAGACAAATTTAATTGGTTTTTATGAAGAAGTGAGTAAGAAGTTAGATTCAGGCACAGCTGTGGATGTGGTATATTTGGATTTTGCAAAAGCCTTTGATACTGTGCCACATAGGCGACTAATGTATAAACTGAGGACTGTTGGCCTTGAAGAAAACATTTGTTCATGGATAGAGAACTGGTTATTGGACCGCAAACAGAGAGTGGTGGTTAATGGAGCTACATCTATGTGGGCTAAAGTTCTAAGCGGAGTTCCTCAGGGTTCTGTACTGGGGCCGCTTCTGTTTAATCTGTTTATAAATGACTTAGAAGGGGGCATTGAGAGCAAGGTCTCTGTGTTTGCTGATGACACTAAATTATGCAGAGCTTTGGAAACTTCCAATGATGTGCAAGTGCTGCAAGCAGACCTAGATAGATTATCAAAATGGGCAGCAGAATGGCAGATGAGATTCAATGTTGATAAATGTAAGGTGATGCATTTGGGATTTAATAATCCCTGTGCCACCTACACCATAAATAACTCTGTGTTAGGTGCATCTGAAATGGAAAAAGATTTGGGGGTTCTGGTAGATAACAGACTTAGCTGTAGCAAACAATGCCAGGTAGCAACAGCTAGAGCTAGCAAGATATTGTCTTGTATAAAGAGGGGAATGGAATCAAGAGAGAAAAATATTATTCTCCCTCTTTACAAGGCACTGGTAAGGCCACATTTGGAATATGCGGTGCAGTTTTGGAATCCCATATACAAAAGGGACATCTTGGAAATTGAGGCAGTTCAGAGAAGGGCAACTAAATTAATAAGGGGAATGGAGGGGCTTGAATATGCAGGCAGATTAGACAAGTTAGGGCTGTTTACATTGGAGAAGCGCGGTTGCGTGGGGACATGATAACCTTTATACAAATATCAATGCCCATACAGTGAACTCTCTGGGTGCATTGTTCACTAATAGGTCTATCAGAGGACTCGTGGACATCCTTTAAGGTTGGAAGAAAAGAAGTTTCATCTTCAAGTTAGGAGAGGTTTCTTACAGTGAGAACGTGTGAAACTGTGGAACTGTCTTCCAGCAGAGGTGGTAATGGCAAGTTCATTGAATAACTTTAAAAAAGGCCTGGATAAGTTTCTAAAACTAAAAAAATTGAGATACTGGTATTAATGCATATAGATCTGGTTGATCCAGGATACTTTCCGATTGCCGTTTGGAGTCAGGAAGGAATTTTCCCCCCCCTTTTTTAGCTAATAGGTTGGACTTGATGGACGAATGTCTTTATTCAACCTTAATTACTATGTTACTATGTTACTATGTTACTATGTAGGTAGCACTTACTTGCGACTTCAGTACTTGTTTTGCTCAAGCTCAGTCCCTAAAGGTGGCCATACATTTATTAGATATTACTTACCCGACCGAGCACTCACGCAATGTTCATCGATGCTGTCGGAACCGCTTCTCCCGATCGTATATTTGACCGACATGCGATCGCAAAATCCCATTCATTTTGCGATCGCATGTCGGTCGAATGTAAGATCGGGAGAAGCGGTTCCGGCAGAATCAAAGGAACATCGCGTGAGCCCTCGGTCGGGTAAGTAATATCTCATAGATGTATGGCCACCTTCAGTCCCGGCCAGACTATCTGACTCTCTGTGAGGGCAAACACGCTCTGTAATCCCTATAAAGCAGCATTGGAAGAGGGAATTTCCCACCATGCAGTTTACACACCAACTGTCACCATTCCATCTACAGCAAAGCTAAACATAACAAAAGAGTTTATGATACTAAAGCACTTGATTGAAAGCTATAATGTAAGATGTTTCAGACTGGATCTCTAAAGAAAAAGGGAACAGATCAACAACAAAAAATGGTACATTGATAGTTGGAAAATATTATAGTTTCCAGTAATGGGCAATAAAAAAAAACTTCCCACTGTACATTTTCTTTAATGTCTAAACCTCTGGCAAAAAAGTGGGTTGGAGCTGTGTCTAGGCATAGGCCATGGGCAAAGGACTAGGGTGCCCAGTGTTCTCCCTAGCATCTTCCTGGGGGCTTTTACTTGCTGTGTTAGAACTGCTCTCCTTATTCAGCTGCTTTAATTTGCAACATTATTGTGAGTAAAGCCTGAACTCAGCTCAATCTACTTGGCAAAAATATTACAAATGAACTATGAATTATAGTTTCCAGTAATGGACAATTCAAACAAACAAATTTTCCAAACATAATTTAAAATACTTTTACTGGGAAGCAGGAGCCTTTACTAGAAGCTTTCAAAGGGAAGATGGTCTTTATTTTAGGTTTATAAAATATTTGTGCACCAGTGCACACCTCAGATATTTTATAAACCTTCAATTTTCCAGTAAACTATTCCTTTAAAGGACAACTATAATCACCTCAAGCACAATCCTCTTCTTCAGCCCTTGAAAAAAACTAGGGTGAGGATATAAACCTCTAGGGCCTCCTGCACTAACCTGGTAAACTTGCGATTACAGGCAATTTGATCCCCGTCTCCCCCTCTTTCCCCAGGGAAATACCAATAGTAAGACACACTTATTCAACATTGTGTCTTCCTATTGGTCAGTTTGCAGCACTGGGGGAAGAAGTTAAGAACAGCGTGTTGGCGATCACAACTTTAACAGGTAAGTGCAGGAGTTACTAGCTAAATCCAGGAACTGGGTTTTATTAAATATATTTTATCAACCTAATTCAAATTTGGATAATATGGAGACAAGACACATTTCATAGCTTTCACAATCATCTATACAGCACAGTGGTTTCCATCTTTGAATAAAATAATTTTGTATAGGTCAAATAGAACTAACTCTTCTAGGGGAATGAGATGCTACACTTGTAATGTGGTTACAGACAAAAGAGATCCTTGTATAATATTGCTCTTTGTTCTTGATATCCCAGTCACAGTTTGCCATCTGCTGCTGCAAATCAGAAACTATTGCATTTCCTGGATCTCCTTAATATACAGCAGCCTCAGTCAAGCATAGGTCATTTGAAGTCATACAGATATCAATAATACAAAGCCTGGTTTAAGCATCTGACGTGGCTGAGCAGTGCCAAGTTTCCTTTCAAGATTATAAAGCAGCATCAGCCACTCCCTGGAATGGTTTACCACTGACTCATAAGGTCTTTTTGTGTCTACTAATCAACTGCTATCAAAACCAATATTTTTGTTAAGTGAGAGTTTTAAATCTAATCTTATTTTTGATCAAATATAGCAGATTAGGACACCACATTTAATATATATAACTAAACGAATACACTGAGTAATGTATCTGTCCCGAACAATGCAAGCACATTGCATTTCATTAATAAAATAACAGGTAATTAACATGTGCCATTTGCCCTATTAAAACAGTTATTTGCTGGCCCTGATGAGAAGACATATGGTATATGCTCCTTTTGTTAGTTTAAATGCTAATCGTGTACACAAGGGGAACTGTGAAAGACCCAATGTGCAGATCCATCCTACAGTAATGTAATAATAGCATATATTACATATTCAGGACATCAGAAAATGGGTCTACTGATTTATTCCTTAATAAAGGCTTTATTTGCCCTTAAAATGTCTCACCAACTCACAATTAAATGGGAACTAACATCACCAGACAAGCTTATCCCAATTGACAGAGCACACTTATAATAATACAAGCTGGGTCTTTTCTACATTTGCTGAGGCTGTTAGATGGTTTATAAAATTAACTTGTGGTTAACTTGGGGTCAGCTCCCATAATTCTTCTTTCTGGGTTTCTTAAGAGTCTAAAGCTTCGTACACATGTGCGACGCACACCCGTTCTGTATTGGTATACAGGTGCTTGCCCCGGCATTGTTGGCCCAATCAAAATCCTCACACTTTTTTAAGGACCATTAGTGTACCCAATGCACTTCTGATTATGCTCTTTAGCACACAGCAGATCAAAACAAAGAAGATGCAGCTTGTTCTGCCCTCAAGAAGCTGACAGACAATCATATTACAGCACAGAAATCTGCCTCTGTTAGGCACAGATCATGTTACAGAACAAAAATCCTGCTTCTTTTAGACACAGAGCAGGGATTTTATAGTGCATTCCTAAACACAAGATTCCTTTGCTCTTTACACAAAGCAGAAAAGTAATCTTTGCAGTTTCTTACCTATTCAGCATGGAGGAAGAAAGAAAACAAAATTTTCAAAAGTTTTTTACTATGCACGGGTAATCAGTGGAGGAATGCTTTTCTTTTAGCAGTAAAAAAAGGTTTATTTCTTCTTTAACTAAATGCATAATTGTTCAACAAACCACTATACTGGGTTTTTGAAATCTGCATCTCCTAATTAAGGGCCAGTAATTTGCCAAGCCTTAAGATTTTATACTATTTTACATACAGACTGTTTTAAGGTATGCTAAATTTTTAAGTAATTTTACTTCTACAGTAGGAAGAAATTTTTCTAATATCAAAAGACTTTACACAAATACATGGGTTGTGATTAGCTAAAGGAACAAAGCGCGCATCATTGGCCATTGCAAAACACGTTTCATGTGGAACAGATTACACATCAAAAGTTGGGATGGGTTTCGTGTTTGTTTTAAGCCCAGTTCCAATTCGAATGTTGAAAATGTTGGTTTTGCACTTCTCGCAGAACCTTTCAAAACCAGAACTTTGAATATTGGATGGATTTATCAGTTATTAAAGGGCATCTATAGTGGGAAAATGAACTTTTCTTTCTTTCTTTCCATGTGTTCTATAATTTCCCACAACCCCCAGAGTGTCTTCACTTTTTTCAGATTCACTCTCTGTCCTGAGATACACCAGTTAGAAGAATAGTGATTGCATTCCTCTACTCCTACTTTTACTGTCAATCAGATCCCTGTGACGTGATCCCCCCTCCCTGCTCTGTTATAAACATAGAGATAAGAGCATTAGCAGGGGGAGAGAGGTAGCTTTGATGGTAGATATAAGGCTGCACTTGACCCCCCTTTGTAATAGCTTTCACTATGCCCTTTAAATACCAAACATTCTATATCGAACAATGAATATTCTTTATCAAACATGAAATATTCTACAGTATATCAAATATTCGAAATCGAATATTCGATACCTAATGCAAAAAACAGAACTTCAGCTGTTATTGACATCTATTGGGTTAGTAGTCAATCAATAAAGGAATCATTTTTAAAGTTCGAATTATTTCCATTTCATAAAGAAAAACCTAGATGAGAAGATAAGGCTATACCACCTTTCACTTGTATCAATGGCTTCTTAAATCAGTTTCTAGCTAAATGTACCCATGTGAAATAGGTAAAATCATTTACTACAGTAAACATTGCAGTTACTCCCTATAGCAGAAGGAGATACACATTAGACTAACCTTCACTTTTAATTTTGTCAGTACTGTGGCTCTGTGGTTAGCACTGATTCTCACTTGGACACATCTATGTTTGCAAAAACCGAGTACTCCAGTTTCCCCAACAATCATAAAAACATACTGATAGGTTGTATTTGTGAAATAAAGATTAGAATGTAAGATCTTCGTGCAGGGCCTGATATAAATGCATCTTTGTGATTATAAAGTGCCACGGAAGATGTTTGCGATATATAATTCCATAATAATAATAATAAATGATAGAATTACTCCAATATCTACTTGATCCAAAAGCCTAGTCATATTATCTATAAGGATGTCAAAGAAAAGTCTGAAGATTTTAAAAACACAACAATCACTTTTCAGTCTAAACTCCCACAAGCAGATCTGAATGTCAAGCTATGAACGGTCTCTGTCAGACTGCACAAACAAAATCATTCTTTCCCCCAGAGCATTGGACAGTGCGTAATTAGGGAACAATTCCAAATTGTGGGTTGCTGTATCTCAATATTGAAGTTATAAATGTAAGCTAAATGAACCAATAAAGCATATTTTTGCAATTATTGCTACAAACATTCAGGACGATGCACTGAGAGCCACTATCTGCAAACTCGACAGCTCTTGGTGCATCCCCCTGTTGGTTCTTATTAACTTAAAGGGGAACTATCAGGCCTAAGTATTAAAAGATCTTATTGTTATAAATGTTGCTGATTTTGCCCCAACCAATAAGATTTAGCTTTCAAATGGTATATAATGTCTGATTAGTCTTGGCAAAGAGACAGGGATATAGGACTGGTAATTCCTACCTCCCAATATTGTTTCTGTGAGGAGCACCAGCCCAAAGAAAACTGATTCTGCCGGTCTTGCTCCTGGCTTCAGCACTATCTTTAATACAGGAATAGTCCAGGACTAACCTGGCAAATTAAACCTGTACCTCCCTGCCCCAGTATAGTTATCCTTCAAGGTATATGCAAATTGTTAATTACCTTACTGTTTCTTGTTTAAAAAAAAAAAAATTAGCAGAAGAGGTAAAACTAAAACCGTAAAAAACAAATACTTGGCCTAGGCAATATCTTAATTGGCAGTCTTTCTAACCTTAAGTAACAACATGACATCCAATATAAATTATATAGACTTTTACTGGAAGGAACACTGCAATAAGATTAGTTTGGTGCATTAAATAGGTGTCTGTGTTGTTAGCTAATGAAATCAATATTAGTTGTCTGTCCAGTAAAAAATGCTTACTGTAGCTCTGTGGGTGCAATATACTAAAGTGTTTTTTCCATGGTTAGTGTAAAAAATGAGTGTAACACTATGCCTTCTCTATAAATATAAATGTAGTTTCTATCTTCAGAAACCCGAAGATTAAGGCACCTCCCACTCAAATACAGGAGGCAAAGGTTCTGAAGGTAAATAAGACACATGATTGTCCACTAGAGGAAAAGGAGTTTTTGGCTATTGTAAAGAAACTGCTCACTTCAAAACAGGGTTGATTTAAAAAATGTAACAGGGATTTATGTGTATTTGTTTTCATAATTTCTCCTTCAGTGTATAATTAACTCTGCCACATGTATTGTTTTGCTCTCTAATAAACCAGATCCCAAATCTCCTCTGTACCAGACAACAACCTGGCTCCCCATTAAACAGCGCATTGTATTCAAAATCCTTCTTCTAATCCCTTCGCTCTGCTGCTCCTCCTTATATTTCCTCTCTAGTCTCCCCATATGTTCCTGTCCATACCCTCTGCTCATCGCAGAACCAGCTCCTGCACAGACCCCCCACTCCTACTGCTTCCTCTCGCCTTAAACCTTTCTCTCTTGTGGCTCGCATCCTCTGGAATTCTATTCCCCTCTCTCTACATCAAGAAACTTCAATTAGCAGGTTTAAAGCTGGCCTTACATTCTATATATCTGGTAACCAGCACAGTATATGATTGTTTTATCTGTACTGCATTCGTCTCACTCCAGCACTTATATCCATTCCATTGTATCTGTATGTTACCCACCTAACTAGATTGTAAGCTTGTATAGCTTGAGAAAGGTCTGAGACAAAGACCAAAACGTTGCTACCTGTTTGTTGCACATGTAATAAAAGTTGAACGATTTTGCACAAGTCCTGTGAGTGCTCTGCATTTTACGATATGGTTAGATAGTAAGCTCTATGGGGCAGGGACCTCCTTTCCTCTTGTGGCAAAGCCCTAGCACTTCTATTTATATAATTTATATATTTATTTACTGTTTATAACTATGTATTTATTGTATTTTATTACTGTACAGCACTACGTCCCCATGTGGCACTTTATAAATAAACTATACATACATAATATAATTGATGTGGGATACTTTTGAGCCGATGCAGAATAAAAAACTTACATCTTACCTGACCGTGAACCTGCCATGCTTTAAACTCCTTTGCAAGACATCCCAGTCAGGTATGACGAACATTTTTGGTTTCTGCATTGGCCATGCTACTAATTTACTACAGTAGTAAACGCGTTTAGATTAGTGCAAAATTGTTGTGCAAATCTTAACATAGCCTCTACTACATAGGCTACGCCATGCTAGTGTCAAAAATGTTTTGGGAATGGTGCGGCCAGCCCGAAATTAGTGCGAAATCCACGCTAATCTAATAGAACATCGGGTATTGTGGGGTTTGCACTAATTTGCCCCCCAAAATGGCCAATATAGCTTTGGCCATGAAATGTTTATTATAATGTATAATGTAAAGAACAGGAATGCTGTTTCCTCAAATCATTTGGTGCTGCATACCCTTGAGTAGGCTAAAGGAGCAAAGAAACTCTGATTGTGTCTGAAGATCTCCATGTTCAGGTGCTGTAAACCATTTAACACAAATGACAGCATAGAACAATACTTTGGTGAAGCAAGTGGACTATGGGAACAGGCTTCCTGTAAACTTTACTGTTACACCACATATATTATAATTAAATCTGATTACAATAAGCACTGTAAAGTGCATATGAATAATTGCAACATTGAGTACAACATTAAATGCACATTCACCCAGAACAAAGATAAATTTCCCCACCCCACGGTCTCTGAAGCTCATAAATCTTACATTTTACCACCATGTTTTTCCTACCCAGTCCTTGCTTCGTCTGTAAAGCTCAGAAAACTATTACTAAACTAAACAGTGAAGACATATTGGATATAAAATACAATACTGAATCTTGTAAAGCACATTATATATACATACTAGAACAAAGACTTTCTGAGAAAATTCAGATGTTGTATTTTGCCCCCCCCCCCGTGCCTGATAATGGTTGTCGTAAATAAAACAATAAATACAAATAGGTGATATAAGAATTAGCAAAGGTTAAACAAACAGTCAAACACACTTCACCTTAAGTGTCAATTGGGGGTCTGGTATAAATGAGAAATTTATGGGTTTGGGTGGTTTGTACCTAGCTTTGGTCTGATTAATTCTACATGACATTTTGATTAGAAACATAATGACACATACAGTTTAGATCTTTTTGAGTCCAGAGTTGCTAATTTTTTTGTAAGTTTACATTCCCATTCTAACCTCTTTTGGGGATCTAACATTTCCCATGAGCACTGTGATTTTTAGGTCTTTCAGAACGTGGCTGCAGAAATGGGCACCCACAGGGACATCTCTTTTATTGTTATTAATTTTGAATCTATCATTTTAGTTAGCCAATAAAAGATATTCAGGGTTATTCAATAAAAGCTCTTATCGTTAAAAATGGTGCTAATTTTGCCCCAACCAATCAGATCTTATTTAACATATGAAAGCTAATATCTGATTGGTTGGGGCAAAATTAGCACCATTTTAAACGATAAGAGCTTTTATTGAATAACCCTGATTATTTTATATCCAAGATGTCTTCACTTTCATCAATGGCTAACACGGTACAATTTTATCCTAAACCAAACAGGACAGAGGAGGCACTCTGGAATGCAGTCAGTTATTGGCTGTGACATCATGGCAGATGCTGAATGCTGCAACGCGGAAGAAAGCCATCATCTTTGTGAGATACCGGCTTTATTGCGGTCAAGAAAGGTAAGGATTATGGGCTTCTTGGACTGCAGGGAAGGTAAGTAACTATAACAATCTTAGGGTTTAGGCTGGTAAGTATAGAATTTGTTCTGGGGGAGGATAAGCCCTTTAAGAACACAGGTGTGCCACAAGAAAAATCTGCATTGCCAAGCGCACCACGCTCTAAAAAAAGTTTGAGAAGCACTGTCACTAAACTATAGGAATCATTACTTCAAACAACATTAAGGGCTAGGCCACATGATCGTATTTGTCACGCGCTTCCGATCAAAAATCAGTTTGCTTGTGAGAAACGCAGCAGTTCATGTCAATGTGGGTGGCAACATTGCATGCACTGCAATCTGTTTTTGGAGGGCATGCAGTCACAAATTTTTTTAGACCGCATGCGCTCTGGTTGTGCAACATTGCGTGGATCACAGTGCACGTGGACGATAACACATGCGTTGCTGTCCGTACTAGTGAGGCCTCAGCCTAAGGGCTAGGTCCCACTAACGTGATTCGGATCCTGTTTTCAATTCACATTGCCAAAAATCCTGCATGTGTTGCCATGCATAGAAATGGGACCTAGCCCTTACAGGGAATGAAGCGATGAAGAAAACTAGCCAGCTTCTACCTCTTTATTAGGGCTATGTACGAAGAGCCATAAATGGCTTTGTCTCTCTTAAAGTCACATTAACCCATGTACCAAAAGTTAACGTGACTTTAAGACTTAACATATGCAAAAACTGTGTCGGGCAAAGCTGCAAGGTATGTACTAAGCCGATAATGTCTCTTTAAGGTGGAATCTTTAACCCCAGCGGATATCGATTTGTCAGAGGCTGGCTAATGAACTGACGTGCTGACTAACACCAGATAATGAACTGGAGGCCTGGCAAACACTGAAAAATAATCTGGATGGCTGACTAACACTGGCTAACGATCTGATAGACTGACAACACTGGCTAATGATCTTGAGGGCTAACAACGCTGGCTAATGAACTGAAGGGCTGATGACACTGGCTAATGAACTGTAGGGCTAATTGGGAAATGTTCTGAAGGAAGGAAGAGGAGTTTCCTGTTCCTTGCCCATGTTAGAGCTAAAGGTGTGCTCTGTGCCTTTTAAGCACTTAACTTACTAATAGCTTCTGGGGCAGCCCAAATTTTTCATTGGAGACCATCCAAGGGGGCATTTGCCCCTCAGCCTACTGGGCCAGTCCTCCTGTTAGCTGCACACCTCTCCTATAGCATTGAAGTAAGGGGTAGGAATATCTGAGCTAGTTCTGATTAGGACATCCAACCTTACCAGCAGAAGATCACATGATTACTTAATGACCACATAAAGACTCATGCAATTGTAAAAACAAGGGACAGCTGTATTGCTGCCGTCATTACTATTTTCGATTTAGTGTTTCATTTAGCCTTATTTCTCCATTAAAGGAAAAAAAATATAATACAACATACAATGATTTCTCTGCTGTGAATGCAGCCAAATGCCCTTGAATAAAGGCACAATAGGTAGATTCTTTCTGTGCAGTCCAAGTTCCTTTTACAGCAACTGTTACTGAATGACTTATTCTCATACAATAAGTATCCTCACATACAGTAAAGAGTTAATGCAATACTAGCGTGCAGTTCATTCCAGAAAAATTACTTAAGATCTGTAGGTGTCTTGCTTAGTTGTCTGTTTCTCAATAATAAAAGACAATAGAAAAGTAAATTTCTTAGCTATGTACAGTACAGCATATATCCCTGTGTGAGAGACACCGCCTTAGACCATTATATACATTTTTTTTTAACATAGCAGTGTCTTGGCGATCCGTCACAGTCCCAATACAGAAAAATTCACAAATTAGGGCTCATTCACATAAGGGCATGTTTCAGTGCTATTTCAAGCTGTGAAATTGCACCAAAATGCTTTGCAAATAGAAATGAGCGGTACCTTTGACACCTATGCAACTCTTTTGCATTTTTTTTGCATTTCTTCCAATAAAAAAAGCTACAACGCTATTTGATATGCAGGTTAAAATCACATTACATCATGTGTGATGTGCCCTGCTGGGATGCCACACAACACGTAATGTGTACACAGCCAAATCACTTTAGTTCTGATTATTAATTGTTTACAGGTTTTGCAATTCTGAAACTCACCAAAGGTTATGTATACAAAAAAAATGCTAATTGAATGTTTCTTTATTGCTCATTTGTGTTACCACACAAAATTAGGGACACAAAGGTTTGCAAAAAAGGTGCAGTCCTATTTGTGTCCCTGTCAAGTAAGTTTCAACAGAAACAAGGTAAGTGCCTTTTAAGATAGGGGGGGAAATGCACAAACCACATGTAAGGCACACAGGTACATTTAGAAGCATTATTTTTTGCTAGGAACTGAATTTAAAAAAAAATGTCAGTAAAATCAACTGACTATTTTGTATGTCCCAGGAAGGCAGTATGTAATTCCCACTGTCTGGAAAATAAACTGCAGTGTAACAAGCAGCTTTCAAACTTATCAGGGACATTCATATTAGTGTGCAGACATCTGTATAGAAACACTGTGCATAGAAACAGTGAATACTGGGGACAAGGGGCATGGCTCTTTGAAGCCAACATGGGCTATGAGTTGTACTAGCAAAAAACTTCGAAGCCTTCTTATTTACAGAATCTATTACTTACATATACTAAATGCAACTTACTAGAGAAGAATCTTACAATGTATAGGTGTTCTGGGGAGAAAAGTTTCCACATTAGGAAAAAGGAAAAAAATATATATTATAGTAAATTAAGTTTAGTTCTCCTTTAAATCTGTTGTGATGATGATGTTTATAGAAGTAGCGACCAAATGGAGAGATTTACGGCTAATGTATCTGTGAAATCACATCCACCTGTTTTCTAGTCACATATTATTATGAATGAGCCAGCCTATCTATTGGGAAAACAACCACAGATGTCTAAGCTCATTGCTTGCGCATAAACAACAGAATGAAAGCTGATTAAATAAATACATACACCATTTAAAACTCGTAAACTTATTAAACATAATTTTTGTACTGACATACTGCCCAATAGTACTCTATTTTGGTGCTTTAGACCATTATGGTCTAAAATTAAGGACTCAAATACATTAAATATTTTGTACACATACAATTATTAAGCCTCCATCCAGATATCCTGACCTTTATTTGCTTATCTTTATGCAACATTTTTATTTTGCTCAGCTGATGCTACTTTTAAAAAATTATATGGGAAAAGAAATGCAGAACATGCAAAAAAGGAAACACAAAATAACTTAAGATCCTATTTATGGAGAATGCAATGATTTGCATCTTAAAATGACAAACATTTGCTTCATTAAAGTCCCAATTTCTCTTTGGCAAAACAAGTAAACCAATACAGACAAAGTTAGATTTCATCAGAATTCGAATTTTCTGCAAAGGCTAAATTGTATTACATGCAGTGGAAAGCATGCAGCCATCGAACCCTGCTACCTTAGCCCACTACCAGGAAGACATTTTCCAACTTGCTCAGTCAATTAAACATTTAGCAATCAGGCATGTTGAAAGGAATAGATTTTTGACATATTGGTGAAAAATCTGCCCCCAAAAAATCTTTCCATGTATTTATTAATTTCCTATGAGAACAAATATTCAGACAAATTAAATAATGTTTATATCTTTAAAAGCAATATTGGTCTGAATTCCCGCACACCTTATATTATATAAATTGCTGGGTGCTAATGACAGAAGCGATTCTTCCTCACAAAACACATATGAAAATATTGAATATCCATTGCACACCAGTCTTTGCCAAATTATTAATTTTTTAATGTTTCGGTACAACTGGTATACCATTGTCAAGGATAAAAAAGGCAGTGACGCACACAACCATATAGTCCCACCCCTTTTAGTGTCATGGCCACTCCCCAAAAGTGGGCTGGCATATATACAAAGGACAAACTCCCCATTAGGCCTAAGTCCATAATAAATTGATCATCAGAAAAATTCCATTTCTGTTTGTTGGAACTTTTTCAAATTCTGATCAATTTATTACGGACTTAGGCCTAATTGCCAAATTTTAACAATTCAACATTTTTTTTTTATAGAGAAACATCTATTTTCTTTTTATTTGTACTGTGAATGTAGTATTAGTTACCTGAACTTAGTGCTCTATGTTCTCCACTACCAATTATTGCAGTAGACTCGCTTGTAGTGGTGACCTTCTTGGAAGTTAATTGTTTACTTATTACAGTAGCAGAGGCTGTGGTTGATTCTTTGATTTTTTCAGGTATAGTTGTTTCCTTACTTTCTGCAGAGCCAGTTGTGTCAGATGGATTATAAGTTGATTCTGTTACGGTTGTAAAGAATGTGGCGATTCCCACTGTAGAAGCATTTGAGCTTGCGGCTGTTGGTCCTTCTGTTGTGTTTGTTACAGGCTCAAAGGATGATGAATTTCCAGCAGGTACCACTGGTTGAACTGTTGTCCCAGATATGTTTGTGATGAGTAATGTTGTATTTGGTGTCACAGGAGTTGCACTAAATGTATTATTATTAACTGAAAGGTCGGTTTGCACTGTGAAATTTGATGAAGTGGATAAAAGTGTAGGTTCGCTTTTTGTGGTCGGTATGGAAGTATTATTGAAAGGTTCTGAAGATTCAATGTCTTTAGAAGATGTGGTACTCTCTATCACACCAGTTGCTGTATTGTCTGGAGATATTGTGTTATCGACTGATTTGCTTGTGCTGGAACTGTTAGTAGAGTATCCTTCTGTTATAGCTGCTACACTTTTAGCAACAGAGGCTGTACTGGATGGAACCATAGTTTGAAGAGAGTTTTCCTCATTTGATGTGGTGATTTCAGGATAAGTGCTAGCTTGATTGATATTTTGACACAGCCCTGAAAATAAAAATACCAGTTAGATAGATGCATTAAAATATCAGATTCTGCATATTAGTCCAACGTATATAATTCATGAGTTTGTCATTTTTATTTATATTTTCTTTCAGTATAAAAATACTATTTTCCAGAGCATAAAGGAGCACGAATGAAAATTGATATGAATATTTTCCAACTGCATTAGTAGTGTGCCCCACCCACCAGCATGTGCAGACAAGCTTTCCAGACCGACTGGGCATTTTTCTTCATTTTTTTCCACAAAGTCAGAATCTTCATGCATAATCAGTAATATCCAGTATAAGTATTTCTTGTAACTATTTGTCTTAAAAAGGGCTTTTGCATTATCCAATTGTACTCTTAAAAATGGCACATGACTATTAACTGCTTTACTATAGAGTTTCCGATCATATGATCACAGCATACACTTCAACCACATGATGAAATTTCCATTTACGTCTGCTTAAGACCATCTTTTTTGTGGCATTAAAAATAACCACAAAAATCGCGTTAGAATCACGCATTTATGATCTAAACATTTGGTATATTTCTTGCTCTGTCTAGACAAGCTAACTTAACATGATTTCCACGAATTACGTCTAAAAGTCACGTTAACCTTATTAAATCCCTGTTAACACATTAACGTAACTTTGTGATAATGGCTCTCGGTACATCACACCATTCCTATTTACTGTATGTTTACATAAATTTACTAAATTTTTTCTTGTCTGTATCTACCGTCAGTTACAAATGACTGTACACGTGGAATTTTATAATAAAGCTTTTTAAAACAACAATCATTTGTTCAGAAACGCTGAACCAGTGGTGCCACTACACGTATTGATTAGAGATGGCTGAAACTCAGTAGTTTCATTTCGTTTTCGGATTTTCCGGATAATTCCCGAAGATCCAAAAATCCGAAACTGCACTCGAAAAGTGAACTATTCCTTTAATGTATTAATTGAAGCCCGGCAAGTTAAATAGCTATGCCTTACCTCCCGTTCTTTAATCAATATCTCAGGAGCCAGGGACGAAGGTAAGTATATTTACCTTTCACACGATCCACGACGCAGAGCTACAATGCGCGGTATAGTGAATTAGAACCAGGAAGCAGTTGGAGATTTTCAGCTCTGCAGTGGTGGATTGCGCGAAAGGTAAATATACTTTACCTTCGTCCCTGGCTCCTGAGCAATTGATAGAAAAAAGGAAGGTAAGGCATAACTCCTCCTGGGCTTCAATCAATACATTAAAGGAATAGTTCTCATTATTGCTCTTAAGGGGCATGTCAACCCCCACAGTTAATTTCACATGTATGATGAGGACCACAAGCTCTTAAATTTCAATACTCACTAGTACACCTGATATTCATATACTCAGAGATCTCCACCACTTTCACAGCCACCACTGATGGCTGCTACATAAAAGGCAGGAAAAAAGAGGACAGGCCTGCAGAGTTGATAGTGTATATCTGTGTGCAGGAACATCGGGTACAATGGTAAGTTTTGCAATCGTGGGGGGGTGTCCTGGTTCAACATGTGAAATATAATGTGGGAGATGAACATGCCCTTAGCAAAATAGAGTTAAAAAATATATATAAAAATAAGTATCATTCATGTGCTTATCTTATTAACCATAACTAAAGGGCAATTATTTTATCCCAACAGCAGTTTTTAATTAAAGATGGTAATTTGCAGTGTTTGTTAACCTATATAAAAAATATATAAAGTAATATATAAAGTGTGAAATACCCAACACAGCATTTTCATCCCCACATGGGAGAACTCTAGTAATTAATGTGTCTAGAACTGCCAGTATTATTCTCTGTAATGTACGAGAATCGTGTATCTTATGGCAGATGGAAACAAGTACCACTAAAGAACTCAGATTAACTGCTCTCCTGTACCAATGTCTGTTACTATGGCGAAAGATGTTATCAGACTACCAAAGGAATAGATAACATTGAGAGATTTCTGTTTCAGCTTACCATCTGGGCAACAGGCATCAGACAAGGACAGTAAACAACATGGGCCTTATTCAATAGGAGGTGCAATATTTTGCCTGTGTTCTTAATCCGCAGCAACCAATCACGTCATCAAATGTTTTATAAATTATTATTTATATTATATTATGGCTTTAAAGACACACACGAGGGTAAGATTAAAATATGTACCCAAGCCACAAAGCATGAATTTAAATTTGCACATAGGCTTTGCTCATGAATCTTGGTAATTTCCCCTGAAATTGTCTTAGTGCTATTTGTTTATTTTACACCCTAATCAGCTGTAAAACTGCGCAGTGCAACCAGCTCTTTTTAAATAGAGAACATTTCAGGAAAGAAATGCGTGATTAGTAAGGTAACCGACATATACAGCTAATCGTAGGCCCTAATATCCCTTGGCAAACTAAATTCAACATTGGTAATCATAACACAAATTCTTTTTCATAGCACACCTTTTATCACTTTAGATGTGTCTATGTAAACTTTTCAATTTGTTAATATCTTTTCTGTTGTCCAAAACTACATTGCTCATTAATTAGAGATGAGGCCTTAAAAGTGCTCTATACAGAGGCAGAATTATTACTTCCTCCAGAGCAGGATTATCCACCTTGGCTTCATCCCTTGACTTTATGCTAATTCTTATACAGTATACAATAGAATCAACGCATAACCAATCCTGTGTTGCATTAACAACATTAATGACTAACTTGCCCTTCCTATGTACAAATTGTTTTGAAGAGTAAAGGCAGGACCACCAGAAAAATTGTTGCTCCAATGGCGCACCACAGTTGCGGAATTAGTTTTTCTTAAAATAAAGTATTTACCCTGCGTAAGCTTGCAGGAGTAACTAATTGTATAGAGCGTTTAGAGAGTTTCCTTTTGCAATTATATTCATAAAGCAGCTATGAGAATCAGTGTTCATTTGTAACGACTGGTGATAATTTTGTGATTGTTGCATTCTGTCTTCTAGGAAATGCATGGGTTAAGATATGCTTACCAATATGTATGAGGGATATGCGATTTGGCTTGGGCTTCCCATTAAAGTAGGGGGGCTCCATCTGTCTCACATATGTCCAGGCACATATGAATTCCCAAAAGTGTAAAGTATATCACTTGACCTCAAAATATATTTAGTGCGTTTTAGAAGATTTTTAAGGAAATAGATTGTATACAGCATTTGACTTGATAACATTTTATCCTAAACTACCTAAATGTACAGAAAATGTTGTTATTCAGAGTCTGCTTACCTAATGCTAGAGGGAGATAAGTGCCTTTCTTTGTGTACAAGTCTCTAAAAGGAAATTGGAAGCATTAAGAGATAAACCCTGATCTAAAGTCTGCCTTTAATTAACTTACAGAGCAACTTCCAATTTCCAAGTGACAAATAAGCACCTTCTGCAAACAGATAGTTATTGATAATTGATAGTTATTTGAGTAGTACTCATTAACTTCCATTATTCTTACCCTACAATCAAAGATTAATAAAGAATTGACATCCCTTTAAACATTCCCAGAGGGGGAGGGAATACAGTACTGTAAATTAAAGCCAAGAACTGGATTTCTTAAATACTTTTTGGCATAAGGACATTAAAGGAGTTCACATTCAGAAATCAAAAGAAACAGAATATTGTGCAAACAATTATAATGAAATAGAAATATGCTGCATTTACAATGTACAAAATAATAAATTAACAGGGAGATTCAATAAAAGTTCTTATCATTTAAAATGGTGCTAATTTTGCCCCAACCAATCAGAGATTATTTAACATTTGAAAGCTAAAAATTGATTGGTTGAGGCAAAATTAGCACCATTTTAAATGATAAGAACGTTTATTGAATAACCCTGTATGTATTCCATCTCTACAACAAATAAAAGTCAGTCACAAATTGGTCTCCTGCCCACTGCCTCTAGCAGCAAAACATCTGAAGCCGCTCAGAATACGGACCATAAACCGTCAGTAAGTAGGCTAAGCCATCACACTTCGATAATTGTAAATGTGACAAGAGCTGCTGTCATTTAAGTACATGCTAAGCTTTGTGTGTGTGTTTGGCAGAGATGTAACAAGGCTTTGTAAAGGTTTAAAACCAGTTTTGTGTTGTGCATCATGGTAAGAAACTGTGCACACCTTTGAAGTGCAAGCAATGTAATCTGTTTAAAATAGGAATAGCATGGCCTTTATGATCGCAGCAGATGATCAGGTCTTTCACACATACAAAGATAAGACTATTGGAATAAAATATAGGGCACGGTCTACACAGTTAGCGCTTAGCATGGTGTACTTAAGAGGATCTCTGTATATTAGCTTATTGGTTTACAATGAAGTAGTAAAATGTGACAATACATTTCTTACTACAGTACTCAGTCAGTGATCTTCTTAGAAAAATGTGGTAAAGGTCTCATCTAAACTTTCTGTACAAATTAAGATGCAGACAAAGGGTGCATATACAGCCTGCTGGTTCTCTCTAGTTATGAATACTAACCTAAAGAACCGTTATAAGTTATTACACACAGTAGACTTTATTCCTCAGTAAGTACATCTGATTCAGAGAGCTAAAATGTAAAATTAGCACTGATATAAAATATTTTCTAACTCATTCAAAATGGGAGCTAATTATGTATAACCTACAATGATGGCAAATGATTTTCAATGTGATTCACAGCTTCGTAATCACTGTAATCATGTATTTTAAGTGAATTGTACACCGAAAAAAATGACTGATTTCAATTTATAATTGAATCTATGTAAGCAGCACTTACTCTGATGTGTTTGTGTTGCTGCATGACTTCAATACAGTACTTGATTTGCTGAAGCTCAGTCCCAAGCAAGACTCTCTGTGAGGGCAAGCATGCTCAGTAATCCCTATGAGGCAGCATTGGGAGAGGGAATTTCCCACCATGAAGTTTAGATACCAACTGTCACCATTCCAACAACAGCAAAACTATACATAACAGAAAAGATTAAGATACTAAGGCACTTGACTGACAGCTGAAATTTAAGACTGGATTTCTAGAGAAATAGGAGACAAGTGATAGTTTTTTTAAAACAAATTTCCCAGTGTACATATCCTTTAATGCCCTGAAGAAGTTATTGTACCCATCTCTAATAAATGGAATCCTTGATTCAGACAGTCATGTCCTGGGTAGTTTTTGTTTGGATAAATATAAAAGATGAATATACATTTACAGTTCTGGATGTTTTGCTGTTTAATGCTGCTCGTAACCAAATAGCTGTTAAATTCCAGTAGAAAGGAGAAAACAAAGGTAAATATCACATGTTAGGTTAACAACTTACTAACAGCCCATTTTTTAGAGGTGATTCACTTTTAAGCACCAACTTTATCTTAATCTGCAAAATGCTCAAATGTATTAATATAAATAATATTGTAGTTGTTTATTAGGAAAATGATTATTAAATTACAATACCTGCTAGATAAAATACCACATCAAACCTTTTACTATGGCAAAAGGAACAATATAGTCAAAAAAACAAAAAGGCCTAGGTGCCTAGGAGTGGCTGTGGTTTGAGGGGCGGCTGTCAATCTCCTCCCACTCTCTATGTAGTCTATTTTCCTCTCCCCAAAAAAGAAAATGAGTATGGTCTTGGGGTGTGGTTTGTGTTTGGGGGTTGGGCTAAGGCTTTTTGTGCCTTTACGCTTCTGAGGTGTACCAAGTACGAATTATATTTGAATTAAGGACCCACAAATAAAACTACAAAGCTTAATTTTCTCCCTTGAAGTTCCTAAAGCTAGTTTTTTTTGTTTGGTTGATCCTTCTGGGTAGCAGCTGTCAAACATTGCCATGATGGGGACATCACAGGCAAACTGTCACCCCTGTGTCAATGCATATCAGGACAAAAAAAATTCACTTCAGGGACCTTTCAACTAGAAATGTACTTGGGGTGAGTGTCCTTTAATTTAGAAGGAGAAAAAGTAAAGAAATATTCTACAATACTTAATATTTACTGGATTTCTTAAAGGCTTGTTATTTTTCATAACATAAATAAAATCCTATGGCTTGCATGTTTTTAATGATTCTACAGTTTTGAAAGAGTTAACTGCAGCTGGTATTTAATTAAATTGTTTATTTTGGATAGTTATGTAAAGTTAGGTAACTTGGTATTTGGTTTTGTCTGGATCAATTATAAATAATGCACAGTGCATTCTAGAAGTAGAACCTATCAGGTTTATAGAATTATAATTCCATGGGTTCCGTCAGATTTCAGTGTGTGAGGGAGACAGGAAGTCCCTCCCCCTCCCTGCTGTGTGAAGATCCCCACAGAGAAGGTAAGGGAATCTATAGCCTTCCTCACTCTACCTGAAAAGGCTGTTTTTACATAGTTTTCTGTAGGGGGGGGTGAGTGGGGAGGGGCCCACGGCACCCACGAGAGGGCAGGGCCAGTGCACCCGTGAGTGGGCAGGGTCACGGCACCCATGAGTGGGTGGGGCCAAATGGGACTGTAAGGGAAGGGGCCAAGGGGGGTCTGCAAAGGGGGGGCCTGGGGGCCCTGGGGGGGAGGGACCCGGGGGGGCTGCAAGGGCAGGAGGAGACATAGGGCAGAGTGACTGTCACATGGTTTCAGAGCAGGAAGCTGGAAGGGCAGGGGACCTGGTGTGTTGCTGCCATATCACACACAAAAATGTAAATATCTCCAAAACTGCAAAATAAACAATGAAAGTAAATTACAAAAATTCTCAGGAGAACAATTCCTATCAATTTACCTAAAGTCATTTTTGGACCACAGTTCCCCTTTAAGAATCAGTATGAAGATCCCAGAGGCCTGCAATTAAGTTAATAATATCCCTTAATAAAACAGGTAATTGTGTTATTATCACCATAATTCAGGAATACCAATCCTGTCTTTGAGGCATGAACGAGCAGTGGAGAGCAAAAAGCTACCGAGCAGCCCATACAATGAAAGTAAAGGAATATATCCAAGAAAGAACTGAAAAACCTTTTATACAGTAAATAAAATCAGCAACAACAAACTCTCAATTTAGAACTAAAATATTGTAACATGTTTAGGAGAAACTTAAATAAAAAATAACAAAGAGATTCAATAAAAGTTCTTCAGGGAGATTCAATAAAAGTTCTTATCGTTAAAAATGGTGCTACTTTTGCCCCAACCAATCAGATCTTATTTAACATTTGAAAGCTAACATCTGATTGGTTGGAGCAAAATTAGCACCATTTTTAATGATAAGAACTTTTATTGAATAACCCCGCTTATCGTTAAAAATGGTGCTAATTTTGCCCCAACCAATCAGATATTATTTAACATTTGAATGCTAACATCTGATTGGTTGGGGCAAAATTAGCACCATTTTTAACGATAAGAACGTTTATTGAATAACCCTGTAAATATTTTGTGATTTATACATAGCAGCAACTTATGCTGCTGTTGGGTCAATAATCAATTATATTAAAGGGCATGTCCACCCTTAAAACGAAAAACAGGTAACTTGTCAGTTATCTGCCCACAGTTTTCTGCTATTTTTAACAGTTTATTACTTCATTTGTAACAAGATATTTAATCATAAGTTGTTTTCCATTCTGGTATCTGTCTCTTCCCTCTGCTCAATGAGTTTTTTTAGAAGCTTGAGCATGTGCAGACGAGGCAGAAAGTGAAACACCAATTATTGGCTGTGATGTCAGTTGCCACAGCCTTGATTAACTGCATGGAGGGAAGGACCAGCTTACTGTGCCAGAATGGAGACAATAGATATCTTTATAAATCAGGTTAGTAAAGTAAAGTTAAAAAAGTGCAAAATATATCTGTTGGTGCTAGGGGCAGGTAACTGACTATTGGCCATTTTTTTGGGATGTGTCTTTTACCCCATTATTTACCCCTTTCTGGATTTTTTTTGGAATAAGGCACTGCAAAGGATCACAATTTATCACTTGAATTTGCACAATGTATCAAAGTGCAAAGTGGTTAATACATCACGGGAATGGGTAGGGACATTTATCCCCTTATATATGTATAGGTATGAGCCCTGGAAGCAAGGCTGTAGACAAGGCTTTTCTTCTTTTTTTATGGATTTGGCTTCCCAAAAGTTAGGTTTGCTCATAGATGAATGTGTCCTAATCTGCTTGGATGTGCCCTGAAATTAAACAAAAATGTCTTTATACCAACTTTCTAACCTTCATATGCACTTGTACCAAGTACTTCTAATCTAGAAATGTCAGTGGTTAATAACTATGTAATTGATTTCATTTTTGTCATTATTAATTATGTAGTTCATTGATATTGTCTTTCATAGCCCATTATTCTGCCCTGAGAATTGAGCTGCAATATTCTTTATAAATGCTAATAACTCTATATTAATTATATCATCTTTAGAAACACCTATAAAAACAGATCTTTTTCAGTCTGCACTAATGGCAGTAAGGATCATAGAACAATATATTGTGTGAAGTTCCCTGGCTCAGCCTGCTGAGCTATGCTGAACCAAAAGATATCTCCGTAATAGGAGTGGATCATTATTCTACTTCGGTTAGGAAGGTTGCTGTAGGCAATTAAGGGTTTAGAAAAGGAGAAAGCCATTCAGGTCAAACCGCAGCTAGAGCACAGAGAAACAACTAGAATAGACAGATCACTCTTTGAGAATGTAGTAAATGATATGAAACAGACTATCAATGAAGCAAAAGAATAAAAAGTGCGATGACTTAGCCTCAGGCTTGTACTATTGCAAATGCTTTTTTGATAAATCACACTGTGTACTACTACAACTGACAGGTGGTAGATAATATATATTTTTTTAACATCTTTGTCGTATATATGAAATAAAAGCAGACAAAGAAACAGATGCTACTGTTCTAGTATAGTTAATTTTTTTCATAAAATGTACATTTTCACAGTAGAAAAAAGGCAATGGAAATTGATATGTAGCCATCAGTCAATATAAATTGAATAAAATCCTTACCAACATGGAAATGTGTCATAACACCTACTCAACAACAGCACAACTGTTCTCAGCATTAGATGAAATCAACATGTAGTGTAAATCATCACCCAAAGTAATTTTGAAGTCATACTGCTGAGCTGCCTTCATCTACAGAAGCAATACAACACAGTGTTCTATTGATCCCTTGTGTTGTGCTATTTCGAACTCCTGCGTTTGATTTTCGATTATCCAATAAACGATTCGAAGATTGTCCGATTTTTGAATTTGATATTTGTTGAAAGTTGGAAAGCCCGGGATAGTTCGAGAAGTCTTGAGTCCGTTCGAACTCAATAAGTTCAGCTCGAACTCGGGTTCGAGTTCTAGTCCATCTCTACTTCCTAGGGGCTAATTACTTTAACAGATATATTAATGAATACTGTATATTTATAGCAATATATACTTGGCAAGTTTCATAAATACAGCCACAAATTTTGGAATTATAGTTTTCTTTTTTTCCCTCCATGCAATGTTTTAGTGTTATTAGTAGCTGCGCCTATCAGTATATACTAGCAAACCCCCAATTCTTTTAAGAATCGTTCAACCCTGCATTTAAATACAATAACCAATCATTTCTTTGCTGTTGGAAAGTTGGGACAACTACTTAATGGCCTCCTAATTCTGTGATCTATCTAGTCAGCAAATGAAATCACTCACAAAGAAAAATGTTCTTCCTGCTGTGACTGAATTTTAGTCTTTATGAGAAGTGAAATGATAAATGATCAAAGTTATTTCACGGTAAAAGCTTTAAAAGAAAGTGTTATTACACTGAATGACCACAAATTCCATTGTAAGAAGATAAAAGTTTAAAGAACATACAGTAACCCAGAGATGCATAATTGAATTTCAATTACAGCAGGCACTCGCTATGTTCATAATGTAGGGAAATTTTTACAACCTACAAACTATGGTCTGAAACATCCTGGTGTGCATTCCACAAAATGCTAATTAAAATCATGTATCTCTTACATTTTTAAGAGTAACGCACCTGAAATGTGCTGAATTGCGATCCTGCTTTACAGGAGTGCTGTTGTCCATGGATAGTCGAACACACAAAACATGGGAGACACTTTTCCGGGAGCATAAACCTACCGATTTTCCTATACGGAGCTCCACTTCTACAGTCCTTCAGCCAAACCCCGTACTCATAAGACAAATATATACAATTGTAGGCTCCACGTATAAGATAAAAATTCACCTTTATTTAAACAAATAAAAGCACTTAACAGCATACTATTGAAATGCTGCACCGTGTAAGTAAGGAAGGGAGGGTAGCAGAGGCAAAGCACCACCCCCCAAACTAAAATTTTACTAACTACTGGCCCCACTGTACAATTTAAAAAAATCCTTACCTTACATTCCTGCTCCTTATGGTTCTCTTGTAGTGCATCTTCAAAGTCCAGGAAACTGAAGGGTAGGAGCTGTCTTCCTGTTCAAAAGGTTACTGCCTCTGATGGGTCCTCTCTGTTGCTGCTGGCATGCGCAGTGGAGCCCTTATCCCCCCTTCCCTCCTGATCCCTCCCTGGCTGCTGCTCATCTATCGTTAAATCCTTTACATATCTTGTAGGGCATGTCCTCCCACCCCCAACCACTATATTAGCACCAAAAAAATCTATTCCAAACTCTACTTACAGAACCTCGCTCCCACAGTGTTCTGTATTAATGGCCCCCTGCTTGTAATTTCGGCAGGCAGGGGAGCTGGACCAGAACGGCGCTGGGTGGAGGAGCTGTAAGTAGAGTTTGCAATCGATTTTTAAAGCATAAGTGCACTGTAAAATCAAGTTATGTTCATTTGAAAGCTGCAGCTTTAAAAATACTGTTGCCATATTTTTTTTTTTACCTATGCCCCTCCAGAGCCTAGCTTTGTGCCTTGAAAGTTGCTGGCATCTTGTTACTGGTTTGCTGAATGTTAAGCTCCGCCCCTCTGAGATTTCCTCTGCTTTCTCCTGCTTGAGCCTCAAACGATAATGCCTGTGAGTTCCGTGCACACACACGTGCACGGAACTAACAGGCATTACTGTTTGAGGCTCAATCTCAGACCTAGGAACCTAGGAATGAGCACAGAATGAGAACCTAGGAATGAGCAAGCCCTCATCACTGCAGATTAGGGAATGAAGTTAGAAGGGAGGTTAAGTAGAATATTCAAAGCCCACTCTTGTTCAGCTGTAGTTGTCTGGAGCCACTATAATGCATGCCAAAACAGGCTGCTCTGTAGTATATGGTTATATCTAGGACTGCTAGGCCTACTTGAGTCATGTAAGCCATAACAATTTGAGCAAGTCTGCGGGGTTTGAGATGCATATACAGTCCATAATCTCCTGTTGGATGTGTTTACACAATGCAGTTTGGGATTTGTATGAATAATGTAGAGATATAACCATAAGAGAAGAACTGACATTTTAATGGAGCTCCCCATGTTTGGAATAGTTGTTTTGCACCACTAAGGATAGGTGGGAAGTTAATGGGGAATACGGTATGAAAGCTGGAGATGGTTTTAAGTATTTTAAAGAGTCCTGTTTCCATGTTTATGAAAAGTTGTGCTTTAATAGGTATATTACCTATTACCTGGAGTGTTAATTGGTAGAGTATCAGTTTTGTGGTATTGATCTATTTACTGTTAAGATACTTTTTCAGTAACTTGAAGTGGATTCTCTAAGAGTATCCATGTTGCTGCCAGTAATTCTCCCAGCCTTGTGAGCATATAAATCTACCGTAAACAGATTTATCCACACAAATATGAAAGCTCCTGATAACTTTTTAAAAGCTGCTTTATATATAATTTATATTCCAGCCAGCATGAATGATCTTTCACAGAAAGATTTTTTTTTTAAATTGTGGACAGCCTACCAGGAACAAAACTAAATAGTCATCTGCTTTTACTGACTTCATTTTGTTTGGGTTAGTGGATTAGTGCTCTACATTCAGAAATATAGAATCAATGAGATTACAGGTTTAAATCCACAGATCTACTTAATTTTCTTTCTGCCATTCATACTGGCTATGAAATAATATGCAAAAGACAGGTCTCTTACTTGCTTTGATCTGCTCTGGGGAAGAGAGCATGTGTATAAGTGTAATCTGTGTGTTTACATATTCAGCAACACAGAGAGATAAATGATGGGAGCTGAACCCTAATACCAACATGGTAATTAAATAAATCAACAAAAGCAACAGCAAAGGGAGAGGAGGCATATTGGGACAATGTAATAAGGTTTTAATAACAAAATTAATCACACATCTTCTTTAAAACACTGCTCCTTTCTAATATTATTTCAGTACTTCCAGACAAATCAGTTTTTATTCTTAAGCTGGGTACACACGATGAGATATTTCGGTCCGATTGCATCCGAATGCGCCCATGTCCGACCGACCATTTGTCCGAATCGGACGTTCGGACATGGTGGAAAACCTTGTCCGATCGTGCAGTCCTCTATGGCTGCTTTTGCCGCGACCGACAGTCCTTCCTCCTGGCCGACCGGTCGAAAGTATCGAACGGTCGGTCAAGAGGAAAAATCGCTAGGTGTGTACCTAGCTTTAGTACTTCTGGATTCAGTTAGACTCTGACACCGCCAGGAACTTGGTATTAGTAGTAAGTGCAAACTGTAGCAAAGCCATGCAAAATAAGACTTATTTTTAACCTTTTAATTTAGAAATGGTTTGTAACTCCTAACAGTGAGACCATAGGATTAGGAAACCACTGTTTTGACTTCAAAAAAGAGGAAACATTTTCAATGCTTATGCAATTTCTTGTGTTTCATTATTGAGACTTTAAATGGAAGGTCTTTACTGTAGCTGCAATTTGTTTAGTATATGCATAAAAGCAGTTCTAAAACTCAGTGTATGCATTACATATTAGTATTTTAGGCAAGTCATAAAGTTTACAAGATGAAACAAACTGGTTATGATTTAGAGTTGAGCATGCTGATCAGATGCAGTACATTGAACAACAGAATCAGTATTGTATGAAAAAGGCTGTCAAATTTCAAACTTGTTCCTTAGAATTTAATGGTCAAAAAACTCAATCATGCAAAAGATTAACATTTCTCAATGGACTTACTGCTTTAACTATAGTTTAACAAACCTTACTTTGACAGATGCTAAGAGTTGAGATTAGTAAATTAGTCTGGTAAACAGAACATTTTAGGCCTTTGCTGGAATAATAAAACTGCTGTTAAAATGCTAAAACCACTGGTTTCCTGATGCAGGAAATGCTATGCTGCTAACATTTTACCTCCACAATTTACAGAAATGTATGTATGTATATATATATATATATATATATATATATATATATATATATATATATCTTTTTTATATATATCCTACCTAGTCTATATTTATAGAAGATTGCATTGAGTTATTAGGAGCTTACAATCAGGTTAGGATTATATTTTATTAGTTATAGGATACGTGAATGTTTACATCCCTGGCACACGTGTCAATGTTTTTGACCATGCCCACTTTGTAAATGGCCACATCCCACTTTGTTTAGGTTACGCCCATCTTAGAGATCACAATTTCCATTTTACATTGTTGCATGCAGAATTAGTGTTAATGGATAAAAGTAACAGGCTTATAAACTGGAGGGCGGACTAACATTGGCTAGTAAACTAGATGGTGACTATCACTGGGTAATGCACCGGAGAGCTGACTAACACTGAGTAATGAACCTGAGGACTGAATAACAATGGGTAAAGAATCGGAGGGCTGACTAACACTGGGTTACAAACCAGAGGGCTGACTAACACTAGGTAATGAACCAGAGGGCTAACAACACTGGCTAATAAACCGAAGGGCTAACAACACTGGCTAATGAACCAGAGGGCTGAAAACACTGGCTAATGAACTTATACAAACACACACACACATAACATGCTCATACACACACACACACAATATTTATATAAGTCTTGGCCCTAGCAACCCCCCATGAGAAAGTTAAGGCAGCAGTCACTGTCAGTACTGGTCTAAAGAAGTGAGACAGAGAGTAACCCCCCTCCTGTATGTTGGGGTCATTGTCCATCTGTATTATAAAATGCCGGCCAATCAATTTGACTGCATTTAACTGGATTTCAGCAGAATTAATTTGTCTGCTTCTGTCCTGTGTCATATCATCAAAAAAGCAATAGTATCCCAGTGACACTGACAGCCATGCACCCCAAGCCATTACACTGCCTCCACTGTGTTTTACAGATGATGTGATTTGCTTTAGATAATGAGCCATTTGATGCCTTCTCCAAACTTTTTTCTTGCCATCATTCTGGTAGAGGTTGATCTTGGTTTCATCTGTCCAAAGAATGTTTTTCCAGAACTGTGCTGGCTTTTTTAGATGTTCTTTTAGTCCAATCTAACCTTTCTATACTTGAGTGGCTTGCACCTTGCAGTCTACCCTCTGTATTTACTTTCATGTCGTCTTCTCTTTATAGTAGACTTGGATATCGATACGCTGATATGAAGAGTTTCTCTTCACCATGGAAATGATTCTACAATCATCGATCACTGTCTTCTGTGGACGTCCAGGTCTGTTTGAGTTGCTGAGTTCCCCAGTGCTTGCTTTCTTTCTCAGGATGTACTAAACTGTAGATTTTGCCACTCGTAATATTGTAGCAATTACTTAAGGATGGCTTCTATCACCTGCATGGAGAGCTCCTTTGACTGCATATTTTTCTGTTCACAGCAAAATCTTCCACATGCAAGCACCACACCTCAAATCAACTTCAGGCCTTTTATCTGCTTAATTGGTAATGACGTAACAACAAACTTGCCCACACCTGCCCATGAAATAGCCACATGAACATTTAAATTACTGTAGAACATATTGGATAAATGTAGGATTAACTACCACATCAGTTGTGGCTCTTAGCACTTGTAGGTCATAATTATTGCATTTTTTTTATTTAAAGAGCAGTCTGCATTTTGAGGAATTTTGCCAAAATGCTCAGTTTTAAAACACACTAAGCTCTTGTTTAACCTTACCCTAAAGGGATTTACAGATCATCTGATGGTGGGACAGAGTTTAAAAATGGAATTAGCATTTAAACAGCATTAACTATTGCATTTAAACAGCGTTAACTAATTGATTAAACTCAAAAGGAATGAAATCTCAACCTACTACCGAAAGGTTACGTTTTCTATTCCACATACACCTGTTCCACTACTGGTATTACTGGAAAAACTGCTTTTATGAGGTTGTACTGTACCTGGAAGCAAAGCAACTTTACAGGTTTTTTTTACTGATAAGTTTTTTATGATAGCTGTCAAAGTGCAATAGGTGTTAATACAAAAAAGGTAAAATTAATTAAATGTGAGTACATATTAATTACAATATCTACCTATAGTTGGATTTTACTTTTTTGTACATAACCCCAAAAATGGATTGTTCATTTTGTATGAATAATGCCACAAACACAATGCTCCATGCCACATACATATACGCAGAACAACAAAAGAGCTGATATTGACACCCGTTTTTTTGCGCCCTGGGATGATGAAATATCTTATACTTTTCATGGAAGGCTGGTACTGTAACTTTAATCAGTCAGTCTGGCTTCAATCCAGAGATAGGGCAGTATAGAATGAGAATATTGGATCCCTCTATTTGGAAAAGGGCCCAGATTGTCGGTAATGTACACAGCGGGTCTCACATTTATAACTTTATGAAAAATTATTGTATGGGAGACAAATACTGGTGATCCGCATATTTTGCAAATTATACTTTACATAAAACATAAAAGTGTATAAAATAATCAAGGTGCTTGAGAAAGGACGTTGGTCCGAAACATGTAGCACACATGTTTTGTTCAAATAAAGATATCTCGATTCACAGCTTGGAGTCTGTGTCATCTGTAAGCTACACGTATACCTCCATTGATCCGTATAAAATAATAAGGACATCTATTAAAAACACAAGTAGCAAAGCTGAATTCGAATTAATGTTGTTTAATTGCAATCAGTTTGCAGTCACTGAAGCCCTATTAATTGCATTTGTTAAATGTACTAGACAAACTGATATAGCAATCCAGTGGTCTCCTTTCCATTTAATACACTAAGGGCACGGCCACACTGCACCACAAACGCAATCGCACACGGAATCGCATGCCATTTCATTAGGTATAGGAAAAAGCATGCGATTGAGATTAAAAATGCGGAATGCAAATTGCAATCGCAACGCACCCAAAAACGCGCATTTTAGGTGTGTTGATGCTTTCAATGATCTGAAAAACGAATGCGCAAACGCAAGAAAAACGCAATAGTGTGGCCTAGCCCTTACACATAAAATTGGCACACTAAAAGTCTGGATGGTATTTACATTAGAAGCATGATGCAGGCTGCAGTTTCAATAAGGAACTGCAACATAACCTTTAATATGCAGATTTCAAATGTGTTTAGGTCATAAATTTGAGGCAGAAATAAAGAAGGTTAGTAGGTATGTTTGAAATGGCCACCAAACAAGCTTAAATAAACCTATACAAAAACGCCTAAGCAAGTTACAAAAAAGATGCATACTGTACATATGCCCTCAATGGCAACAAATGTATTAGCATGAAAGTGAGTAGAGGGGAACATGGAAGATTAATGTAATAAGATACACTCACAGCATGTCAAAAATGGTCCAGGTGCATAAGCCCCAGACCCTTCTCCAATTCCAAATCTCCTCGTATAAACAACTATATATTAAATGCAGCAGTTTTATCCACTCACTGCTTGTTCTAGGTGGCTCGGGTGCAACCTGGGTTTCGTTTTGCTTTTAATGTGTAATCATGTTCCCAGAGTGAAAAAATTCTAATTACAACCTCCACAATCCACCGCCATGGCTTCCCTTCCATTGCTCCTGCTGCTACGTGCCTTTTCCATTCACGAGCAGCAGAAATGGAGGCTCGTCTGGTAATGGCATTCAGCCAATGGAAGTGACGTCACTGAAAGTAAATGAAACCATCACTATCTGAAGATCAACCGAGCTCCAAATTTGTGTTACTATCCCAATTAAGCACAGACACAGCTAGAATGGGATCTTACTGAAATCCCATGTGGTGGGACTACTTACAATGCTGGACAGTAACACGCAGGGAAACAATCTGCTTGTGATGCAATCAGCGCAATGTAGTGCAATCGCGCATATACGATTTGCAAATAAATTGTGCATGCATGCACTCCAAAAATAGATTGCAAAGCTGCGCATGCAATGTGGCCACCCACATTGACAGGCACTGCTTTGTGTTTCTCATACTCAAATGAATAACAAAACGCGATTATATTCATGTGAGCATTGCGCTAGTGTGGCCTAGCCCTAAATCCACTACTTACAAGTGGCGGGGGAAAAAAACTAAAACTTTGAAGTTATGAAAAAGACAAAGTGACAGATTAAAGGGTGTACACGCGCTTTAAGCTGGTTTTAAACATGGACAATATTCAGTAAATCCTTTAAATTGTTGCATGTCTGGAAAATGTAAAATGATGGACCCCGACAAAGTTTTGGACTTGGGCAAGTATGAGAGCTCTTTCTGGGAGCAGATTTAAAGAGTCTAACCAGAACGAACTCTAGTTTTAGGGGGGTCCTGCATATCATATTCATGTTTTTCCAGAGTGGTGGGCATTCCCTTTAAGCCCATCATTATAGTGGCGTTTAAAATAATCCCAAAAATCACATTTGGATCAAGCATTATGACTTGGTACGTTGCTTGCGCTGTCTAGACGTGCTAATTTAACAAAGAGTACCGCAAGCATCGCAAAATACGTCTAAAGTTCACATTAATTGTTAATAAATCCCTGTAAGCACGTTAATGGAACTTTAAAAATAGCTCCTTTTAGGAAGATATAATGGAAAACTGCAAATTATCAACAAAAGACATTTAGTAAGACTTTTCATTAACTTATTGCATTGGCTTTCTACATTAAAAAAAAGTACAGGCCACAAAAACACACCACAGTAAAAGTGTTTTTTTCTGTGTACAAATATTGCTTACATACATACGTTCCTATAATGTTTGTCTTTTTGTTTGGCGTTTTTCTTAAACGCTAGTATTCCTATTCTTGCTACGAAGCCCCATGGAGCTGATTTTACCATTGGCTACTACAACAACTCCTTTATTTACTGTAAATATGGCATTTTAGTACAAAGCTGTTGCCAAAATTTCAATAAAAAGTGAAATGGTTCACGTTTTAAGCACTGTTGTTTTTCTAATGACTAGAGAAGGCAGCAACTCAGCAGTTTTGTTCTGTTTTCAGATTCCCTGGTCTCGTGAAAATCCCGAAGATCCGATAACTGAACAAATTTTCGATTATCATTGAATGTTGGAGGCTATTAGGATTATCGAACATTCAAGGCTATTTTCGAACGTTCGATAATTATAGAAAATAGGCTTTCCGGATTTGGACGGATCTTTCGGATTTCGGAACCGAGTGGTTCCATGTCGGATCCGGGTCCTAGTTAAACCCGGATTTCATCTCTACTAATGACCATATATCCTACAAAGATAAAAGGAACATTTTAAAATATCTCATTACCGCAATATTTGTGCATTCTTTATAGAAAACATATACATTCTTATGTAGAATGTTATTTTTGAAATGGGTAAATCAGGTGCTAAATAACTGCTCTACATCCACCCAAGAAGTGTTACATATAAACCCAGACAGAGAATACTAGATACAGGTACTGATAGATAATAGTGCTGACTGAAATAGTTATAAACATTTGTGCTGCTTTGCTTTTTATTTTCTATGGTCCGTGAAGTTTGCCCCTTTTATATCAATGGGGCTGTTTTAATTAAAGATTTGACCATCCAGAAACTGTGACAACAAGCAGAGGAAAATGACCCTAGTTTTGCTTAATTAGTAAAAATAAGAAAAAACAGGTATTTTGTCTGTTTCTATTTACAGTATACAAACTGTAAACATAGACGTGGAGGTTTAATTAGAATTGTATATTGGGAGAATAAACAAACAATAAAGAAATACAGGAAATCTGGCTATTTTATTAACAGTATACATACATGTACATTTATACAGGGACAAATACTCTTTAGGGCTAGGCCACACTGCTTAGCTTTTAAGCGAGATCAGATCCCGCTTTTAAAAGGGCACAATAGTATTGGCTATGGGGCTGATCACATCATCTCTGTTGGTGTCCACTGCCCTGCGATCCGCCTATCAGAGTGTATGTGATCACCATTTTTAGTTCCATTCACATGCACACCAATATGGGCAAATTGACAAAATTTGCGGACAACAATGCACGGTAACACACGTGTGTGATTACGCAATCGCACATTGTAGTGTGGCCTCAGCCAAATAGAATTTTTTTTTACCTTTTTAAATTTAACAAAACTATTCTTAATAGAATAAAAAGATTTTGCAACTTTTAGTGCATCAACCCCACAGAGTTAAATGCCATTTTTATATAGAAAATGACATTGTATCACCACACAAAATGTTATAGTCCAATAGAAATTATAGGATTTCACAAGCAATTTAGGTCTATCAAAATCCTCACTAGGTATATAGACAACTATAAACCATCTGGTGAGTTACTGCCCTACACAATCAGCACTTCATACATTTATAAGCTGAAAGTATTTTGTTGTCATTCCTGGGTAAACTCTGTAGCTGTGACATAAACATACAGACATCAACATCCCAGCCTGACAACAAGCAAACAGCTTCCTTCTGGCATTCAATGAGTTTAACATGAGTAACAAATATGTACAAATTTCTTGTAAAGAAAATGGTTTTATGCAATATGACATATTATGATGCTAATTTGCCACTGTATGATATGATGTATATATTTCCATTTTGATACACCTGAAAGCAGTTATCTTCAATAATCCCTCAAATTTATTATTGGTTGCTTGAGCTGATATATCATCTGTGCAGAAAAAAAAAATGTAACCTGTGTTCACAGGCCTCTCGAGTTGTGTGCACATGCACAGTGTAGAGGAAACACTAGGTATTATCATCCATTCTCCCCATCCCCTCTTTCTTTTTTCCCCTACCATATTTTTCTTTCTCATCTTTACACATATCTTTACTCTCCTGTATTCATCTGCTCTCCCTTTCATCTGTTGCTTTACAAATCCTCTACTCCATATTTTTTCCTAAAGTAATTGTACATTGAAAAAATGTATCTCATTTCAATCTATAAATAAATACATGTAAGCAGCACTTGCATGACTTCAATCCAGTACTTGTTTTGCTAAGGCTCAGTTCCTCGGTACTCTGGCCCCCTGGCAGACTGTCTGACTCTTTGTGAGGTCAAGCATGCACAGTAATCCTTATAAGGCATGTATACAAGGTATGTATATGTTTATTTATATAGTGCCACTAGGGGACGTAGCTCTGTCCAATATAGAATACAAAAGGCCATACAAGGGGGACAGTAAATAAATACATAAATATATAAATAAGTATCACTAACTATATACAAGTGCTTAAAACATGTAACATGAGGAAAGAGGTCCCTGTCCCGTAGAGCTTACAATTTACTATGTGGATAACATACAGATACATAGGAAAGGGTGGAAGTGCTAAAGAGAGATAGCTTGAGAGGTTAGATTTAAACTTGTTTATTGAGGTTTCTTAATGTAGAGAGAGGGGAATAGAATTCCAGAGGAAGGGAGCCAAAAGAGAAAAAGGTTTAAGGCTTGAGGATGCAGTGTGAGTGTGGGGGTCTATATAAGAGATGGTTCTGTGATAAGCGGGGGATACAGGAAGGACATATGGGGACACAAGAGAAGAAATATAAGAAGGAGCAGCAGAGTGAAGGGATTTAAATGTTAAGAGAAGGATTTTGTAGATAATGCGTTGTTTAATGGGGAGCCAGGTAGATGTGCGGCAGAGAGGAGATTTGCAGTTCATGTACTAACTGTCACCATTGCAGAGTTTATGACACTAAGGCCAAATTAGTATCGGGACGTTTGGTCGGGGAACGTCCCGATACTAATTTCGGCCGATAAAGGCCCTACACACGGGCCGATTATCGGCCTAAACGAACGTTGGTACACAACGTGCGTCGTGGGTCGAACCTTAAGGGTTTGCTATGTAGAAGGAAGAATGGGAACAAAGATAAGATTGGAGATAATGTAGTGAAAAGATAGTTTGACATGAGATGGGGCTTTGTGGAAAGGATGCTGGTAAAGGGAAATCTTACAAGACATGTTACTAGCAGTAAGGAGATGCCAAAGAAAAATGTTTTAGGTTGACTGGGTGGCGTCTGTACTTGGGACATACAAGATGGAGTTACATTTTAAACAATCTGGTGGAACATAAAGACCAATCACTAGCAAAAGGTAGAAAGGTTGTATAAGGAGAGTCATCACTGTTTCTGTTGGGTGGAAGGAGGTTATTAGGTAAAGAAGAACAAATGATAATGCATATCAGCAGTGCAGCAACCATTGATTGATTGATTGGTTTACAGAAATAGGGTACTTAACCTTCCTTTTGAAATCCTTTGTAAAACTCCTAATCGTAAAATTATTATTTTATAATAATACATTTATTATTAGCAACAAAAGATTCAGTTTAGTGATGCTTACAGAAACATTTTGACCTAGGAAACAGATGTTCTCTTGAAAGCCTATTACTCTATAGGCAACATATCAGACTCAAGTCTAAAAAAATGTCTTAATTGGGTACCAAACAGATCCAGGGTTTTTAAACAACTGTTATAATGTTCTAATAGCTCTTTATATATAAATAACAACTGTACTATAAATAAAGAAAATTATCTTATTTGCATTGCAAGGTACCCAATGCAGGAAGACACTTGCACTGTTTAGCTTATTGTAACTGTTTAATTATGGTATAAAAATACCTGTGTGCCCCTATCATAGTCCAACGGCATCAGGTATGTTCAGTGTAATCTATCCAAGAGGATGTGAAGGTTCTCATTCATCCAGGTCATGGTATGTCTGTTGTATTAAATTAGATCAACTGGACTTGAAGTTTAGTTCTTGAAGACGTTTCGCTAGTCATCCGACTGGCTTTCTCAATTCAGAATGACTTGTACAAAAATCTGTAGCAATTATGTACCCTGGAAAATCCCAATTAGCATATCACAGCCAGGTGTTAAGGGCGGGCACAGCCCAGAACAGGTGTGTTCCTTACTGTACTTGTGCCTGAATACCACCTATTTCAAATACAGGGATAAGTTCTATAAGCAAAAACACGGATATGCTATGGGATCTCCAGTTTCACCCATTGTGGCCAACCTTTACATGGAGGAGGTAGAAAAACAGGCGCTTAATACCTTTAAGGGTATAGCACCCAGCCACTGTTTCAGATATGTGGATGACACCTGGGTTAAAATCCACCAGAAGGAAGTACAAGCTTTCACAGAACACATTAATGCGGTAGACCAAAACATCAAATTTACAAGGGAAGAGGTACAAAACAACAAACTGGCTTTCTTGGACTGCTTGGTAGAAGTTAAGGAAAATGGTAAACTGGAAGTAGAGGTTTACAGAAAACCAACACACACAGATCAGTATTTGATGTTTGACTCCCACCACCCTTTAGATCACAAGCTGGGTGTCATCAGAACCCTGCAACACAGAGCCGAGAACATCCCCACTAGCACAGAGGCGAAGGCTAAAGAAATGAAACATCTCAGAGGAGCCCTTAAAACTTGTGGATATCCAGACTGGGCCTTTGTCAAAAGAAGTAGAAGGAAAGAAAAGAACACAAATACCAACAGTGAAGGGGAAAAGCAAGACAGGAGAAAGAACATGGTCATCCCATATGTAGCAGGGGTCTCCGAGAAATTATGAAGAATTTTCAAAAAACACTGTATCCCTGTCTGCTTTAAACCAAACAACACACTGAGGCAGCAATTAGTACATCCGAAAGACCCAATACGAAACACAAGAAAAGCGACATCATATACCCAGTGCAGTGAAGAATGCTCTGATTTGTATGTGAGGGAGACCAAACAGAAACTGCATCAACGTATGGCCCAGCACAGAAGAGACAATTCCTCGGGTCAGGACTCAGACGTGTACCTGCATCTTAAGGATAAAGGACATAACTTTGTGATGTTATGATTGTTAAGATTGTAATGTTAACATATTGGCAAAGGAACGTGACTGGTTCAAGAGAGGTGTTAAGGAGGCCATTTATGTGAAAATAAAGAAACCAAGCCTATATAGAGGGGGGGGGGGGGGGGGGTTGACACCTTACTATAACACCTCTTAGCTACTATCCAATCACGCCCTTAACACCTGGCTGTGATATGCTAATTGGGATTTTCCAGGGTACATAATTGTCACAGATTCTTGAACAACTCATTCTGAATTGAGAAAGCCAGTCGGATGACTAGCGAAACGTCTTCAACGTTCAAGCTTCAAGTCCAGTTGATCTAATAGAATACAGCAGATAAATCCAAGAGGAGAAAATTCTCCAATCAGCTACTTTGCATCTCCCTGTGCTAGTGGGAGGGAGAAGAACAAATGAAAGTGAAAGTAACTTTCTGTAGTGAAAGGTTTTATGAACTACATACATAAGAGAAGTGATACTGTGTTATAATTAGAGATGTCCGAACTTCGCAAAATCCGGTCCGCTCGAGGATCCGCGAATTTTCGAAAAAATTCGAAAATCTGCGAGCGGACCCGTTAAAATGAAAAATCTCAAAATTACGAGATTTCTCATATTTTCGAAAAACGATAAATCTCGTAATTTCGAAAATTTTCAGAAAAACGGAATTTTCGAAAATACGAGTAATCCTCGTAATTTCGAAAATTTTCAAAAATACGTATTGAAGAAAATACGAGAAATCTCATAATTTCGAAAATTTTCGTAAATATGAGAAATCCGCGGTTCGGAAGTTCGGAAGGCGGAAAATCTGAAAAAATCCGCCGTTCGCGAATGGGATAAATCCGCGGCGGATCCGGGTTCGGATCCGCGAACTGCCCATCCCTAGTTATAATATGCAGTTTCTGGACTTTATTTCAAGAACAAACTATGACATATTTAACGCTAACGCAAATGTGTACCTTTGATTCATTATACCAACTTTTGTTGCCAAAATTAATGACTGTGTTGAGTTATTTTGAGGGAACAGCAAATGGACACTCTTATACAAGCTATACACTGACTAGTTTGTATCAAAGCTATAATAACATATTAACAAAAATGTGTTGGGGGTGTGTACTTAATTGTGTGAGAATTTTATATATATATATATATATATATATATATATACTTTTTTGTTGTTGGGATATAGAGTCTTGTTGGGCAAGAGTCTTGTGAAGGTAGTGTCCTCTGTCCACCATATTGTGTATATATATATATATATATATATATATATATATATATATATATACTACACACACACACTAGATACTCTGGTAATACTAGTAATAAACACCCGGTTTCATATTGAATCAGTTATTTGTTTATTTGATTAATCGAACATTATTTTTAAAATTTAGTTTACACGCGAGCCAAAAAGGGTAATTTTGTCTGAGCGATCTTATCATATTTTAAAACAAAATTATACCATGTATGTTCTACCGTACACTGTATGAAAACCATTATTGAAACCATAGATATGTTTTGGCTGCCTTAGGAAAATGCTGTCACTGTAATTCATCACTTTCCTTGTTTTAACAACTATTTGTTAACCTGTTATGGAGAGTCATTAAGTCCATGTCACTGTATTATGACAATGAGACTGTATTATTACAGTCACGCTCATTGTATAACAGCTAGCTATTCTCACTGTATTACAGCCATTCTCACTGTATAACAGCTTACCAAATACAAACAAGAGGACCCAAGTTCCCCAAAGTACACTATATCAGGGCACAGGCACTGTTAAACAGCTACGTGAAAAATTTATTTATTCATATACCATACACAATACACAGTACACATAAATATACTCAATATACCATTATAAAATCCGATACACTGTACGGGGCGTCCCCCGAACCAACATTAAAAATATAATAACATGGAATCTCCTTCCCGATCCTCCCAGAACAGTGTAGGTGTGGAGTTCCCGAGTCTCGAACATATAATCCTAAACCCCCCGCGCTGTAGACAATTATGAATGTTGTTTATACTCACAAACCCCCGGGTTTACGGCTGTGTGGAACGGGACTGGATTACCACGTGGCTGAAGGCTCTCTCTGCTCACTCCTCTCCTTCACTGATGTATCGTCGCCGCCCCCTCACTGTGTGTTTCTCCGATCTTCACCCGGCCACACAGCCTATCCTGCATCCCCCTGTGCAACACAACATTCATAATTGTCTACAGCGCGGGGGGTTTAGGATTATATGTTCGAGACTCTGGAACTCCACACCTACACTGTTCTGGGAGGATCGGGAAGGAGATTCCATGTTATTATATTTTTAATGTTGGTTCGGGGGACGCCCCGTACAGTGTATCGGATTTTATAATGGTATATTGAGTATATTTATGTGTACTGTGTATTGTGTATGGTATATGAATAAATTTTTCACGTAGCTGTTTAACAGTGCCTGTGCCCTGATATAGTGTACTTTGGGGAACTTGGGTCCTCTTGTTTGTATTTGGTAAGGTATTATATACACTAAGGAGCACCACCTCATAGGTGTTGCACGACAGCCCATTCAATAGCTGTGCAGTTAGGATATTTGGTTGGATATAATATCACTGTATAACAGCCATGCTCACTGTATTACAGTCACGCTCATTGTATAACAGCTAGCTATTCTCACTGTATTACAGCCATGCTCACTGTATAACAGCTATGCTCACTGTATTACAGTCACTCTCATAGCTATTCTCACTGTATTACAGCCATGCTCACTGTATAACAGCCATGCTCACTGTATTACAGTCACACTCATTGTATAACAGCTAGCTATTCTCACTGTATTACAGCCATGCTCACTGTATTACAGCAATGCTCACTGTATAACAGCCATGCTCACAGATATACAGCCATGCTCACAGTTATACAGCCATGCTCACTGTATTACAGCCCTGCTCACTATATTATACTCACGCTCACTGTATTAGTGATGCTCACTGTATTACATGAAAATATATAGAGCAGTAGACAAGCAGGTATTCCTGATTCTCCTACTCAGGAAACATATAGATAGCCTTACTCCACGAGGAAGTATCACCATACAACATTGTAAAAAGGAAAGGTACCTTGCTGGTGGAAACACGAAACAAAAAATATAAATATAAAAAATGAAAGTATATTTATCATAAGAATACAAATATAACCGCACACAATATAATGACAAGCTGGTTAGCTGCAAGAGAATATACAATGTTAAAAAGCTAAAACGTAACATGCACCTTAAAGGGTATGTCCAGCAAAAATGTAAGTTTGTTTCTAACTGATTTACTGAAGAACAGGAGGTAAACGCACTATCACTATCTCCTGTTCATCAGTAAATCTTACAGGATAGGAGAAGACACTTACCCGCAGACCCACTCCAGCGCCGAAATCCCTGATGCCTCTGACACATCTCCAGTCCTTTGCACTGTGTGCACATTTCGGAGACTGTCAGTGAAGTCGGCACTGGAGCGGTCCGCGGTTAAGTGTCTTCTCTCCTGTAAAATTTACTGAAGAACAGGAGGTAAGAGAGTGCATTTACCTCCTGTTCTTCAGTAAATCAGTTAGAAACAAACTTACATTTTTGCTGGACATACCCTTTAAAAAAGTATTGCATCCTGTAGCAAAAAGACATGCTCACTGTATTACAGCCATGCTGACAGTATTCACTCCATATCTGATAGTAATACTGCTCACTTTATAAGCTGACTCCCTGTGTTTTTCATGCCATTAGACCCCTCACTGTCCATAGCTCACTATGATCCACACACTCCTCCCATGTCCAAACCACCTGTTCCTCTCACTGTTACCCAGCAGTCAGACAGTAAGTTACCAGTAGAGAGGAAGTTGCCGGCCATTTACCTGCAGACAGTATGAGACACGCTATGAGCCATGAGCACATCCACTGCCGTCCCAGTCCCATCTCAGTCCCAGATCGCCACTACAGTGAGGAAGGGAAAGTGAAGACCCAGGTGGTAATAGAAATGAGCCGCTATCCCGATGCACAAGGTGAATGCTGGATCCGTAGATAAGACATGAGGAGCAGGTGTCTGATAGGCTACAGGTCGCTATTCTTTATTCTGCTTGTCACAGCAGCCACCTCCTGTCATGTCCCTTGTGACAGGGACCCGCCTGCCACCTTCCCACGCCTTTCCCGCAGTTCAAATCGTAATGAACTACCACAGTAACTAAAGATCATTGGCTGTTGGGCGCCCTCTGCTGGGCAATGTGCAGACTACGCTGCAGAACTAACACCCAGGGAAACTGGCTTAGTGGCTTTGGTTGACAGAATGTAACTAGTACCTCGCCCCATGGAACAATGTGTAAGAACACCCAGTACATGTAAATGTCACCTATTCTGTACTTCCACTTTTGTCTTGTCATTAAAGCATTTCAAGATTTTGACATCTTATTTTCCTTTCCTATTCCCACAGTGAAGCCCTTTCTAAGCCTCTTGTGTACCCAGGGTTAGTGTGGGATTTGGGGCAGTGCTTTAGAAAATGTACCAAACTTTAAAGGGGAACTGACCTACACACAATTCAATCCCTCGTTGACCTTTCTATCTTCACTAGCAATAAAGATGTGAAGCCAAAAGAAACCAGGTCGAGTAGTGCTGCTGTACCGACAGTCGAGACACAGTTGCTACTTTATGTCAGAATGACGCTAGTCTCCGGGTTTCTTTAGACCTTGGATCTTCAGATCTTCGCTGTTCCAACAAATAATAGAATTTTAGTGCACAACAATTCTAATTGCATATTGGCTACCTCTATAAGGTTGCAGCTACAAACAGCCTGCTAAACCCTGGATAAATAAAATCAATTAGTTCAATAAGATTTCCAAATTATTTCAAGCCCAGTCACCACGTGAAGGTTGCTTTCTATAGCTGGGTCCTAACCTACTGATACTTGCCTTATCGGCTGCATGAGCTGAGAGCTTCTTTTGTGTGGCTTGTTTGCTTGAAGATGACTCTCTTGTCTGAAGTACTTCGCTTAAACGCAGTGGCGTAACTACATCCCCGCAACCCCCGCGACTGTCAGGAGGCACGAATGGTAAGAGGACCCTGCCACAAGCCCACAACCTCCGCAATCAGCTGCTGTCTTCATACAGTTGTTTGAAAAATTGTGTTCGGTTTTTTAAACAGCTGATAGCATATGTTTCCTTCATATGCATGATCAGCTATTGATGTAAAAGACTGGACCCGAACTTCTGGAACCGAACTGGAAGTTTGGGTCTAGGCTTTTAAACAGATGATTGGGGACTTATGAGGAGGGGGGTGGGTCAGGGGCCTGGCATCCAATCTTGCAGGGGGCCCGGGCCCCTGCAGTTATGCTCAAATGAGCACATGACCTAACTTTGGGTAAAAGCTCCCATAAGGCTTGATCAAACCATCAATATATAACAATTATATTTAAAATGGAGTTGTTGTCCCTATAAATGCAACTAAAGATGAAACATAAAATACATACAAACAATATAATTCTAGTGTACAAAAAATTCTAATTGCATATTGGCTATATCTCCATTAGGTTGCTGCTTCAAAGAGCCTGCCATGAACCATGGTAAGCTCGTTGCTCCTGCAAGTAGAGGGTTCATCTTGGGATCAATTTAAGACAAAGAGCCTTCATATTTGTAAGCATATTGGTTTTGTCGCAGTTCTTATTTAAAGTTTGGTTCATTGCTTGTGACACTACCACAAAACCCACACAAAGGGTATAATTTGGGAATTATTTTATAAAAAACAAAATGGGAGAATATTTAAATATTTCATAACAAACAATTGTGGAATTGCAGAATAGGTGAGCTTTACATTTGTGTCTTCAACACATTTAAATAAGATGGGTTGTAATTTAAGGCACTACTCAGAGAGAAATGTCCCATTGTAACAATGCCGATTTAATATAAGTCTTGGTTTCGTAATAATGTCTGATTTAATCAACACAGTTACAATGGAATTTTGCTATCTGGGTATACATTTCCTGCCTCTCAGTAACTGTCACAGTCAAGTTATTTTACATCTATATTTGTTTTTTAGTTACTTGGAAATCTAGCAAATTCTAATGTCATGTAATTCAGTAACATTAATATAAATGTATTAAGCATGTTAACAGGTACTAGAAGTATCCTCCACTATGTTCCACCGGACTCGGCAGTCAGAAGAACCCCGGGTGAGGACCAAAACCGGTCCTCACCACTGGGTTCCTCTTCTATGATTTGGAATACTTACTTAAAGTTTGCTTTGCAGCTCTGACTACACTGCTTTCGTGATCCCAGACAATGAGAAGTCACATATGTACAAAGCGTGTCTAACCATCAGTAAACAGAGGGTATGGTAAGTATAGTTGTCCTGCGTCTGTGCCTCCGTGCTTGTCTGTCTCTAGTGGCGAATGCATAGACACTGCAGGGAAACACACACAGAGTCACAGATGCAGTAGTTACGGATTTATTATATAGTATTAACTCTCCAGGGGGCCCTAGGAAATCTTTGGGATTCATTTTAGTCTCCAGAAGCTGTAAAAACCAATGGTTCCAGGATAACAGTTAAAGGTACGGAAAGAAAAAAATACAAGAAACTGGAAAAGAGGATCAAGGGATGCAACCAAACAGTAAAAGATTATGGTGAGTCTGAAAACGTGGAAGGTCAGGGGTACAGATTGTACAATACAGCCAAACACAGCAAGAGAGACTATTCACTGTACTTTGAAATCGCCACACACAGAACTTTTGTCTCAGTGACTGACGTTGTCTCCTACCAATCACCTTTTTAAAAACACTTTGATATAAACACTATAGAGGGACTTTGTCTGACAAGATTTAACTAGAGAGCCCTGATAGTGTTTACTTTAATTTAATTTAATTTCAGGGTCCAATATGAATATAGAATTTAGAGCTTCCAGGTTATGCTGCCTCCCACATCGCTCTGAATTTAATTTAAGCCCTGCCTTGTATTTATTACAAGACTTTGTAGAAAAGGAACTCATGTTCTAAGCATGGGACTGCTAAGGGGGCTCCTTTTGCTTCTTATTACAGCCTTTTCATCATCTTACAGAAGTAGTCCTATATCTATGGACATAGTAACTCCTTTCAGTCCTCTGTTGTCTGACATGGTATGACAGATGTAGAAATGTCTTGTTTGTATGGAAGCAGCTTTCCCAAAAGGTCCTTAATAAGAGTGCTTTAATCTAATATTCTAATATTATCCTATCTATGCAATATGACGGAAAATGTGCTTTAGAGTGATTTAGAGATTCTGTTAGGTGGATCAGCTAGCTCTGACATTGGAAAATTAATTTCCCCAAAATTGCTCCTCTAAGCTTTCTTTAGTCAGGGGACTTTTAAATAAGGGTTCAGAGAGGCTATTCAAGCAGTGAAGTTCAGGAAGCTTATATAAATGTCGGAAGATGGATAGGAGAGAACTTATTGAACTAATTACTTTTATTTATCCATGGTTCATGGCAGGCTCACCTTCAAGCAGACAAGCCACACAGAAGAAGCTGTCAGCTCATACAGCCAATAAGGCAAGTACCAGTTGGTTAGGACCTAGCTATAGAAAGCAATCTTCATGTGGTGGCTGGGATTAAAATAGTTTAGCAAACTAAACAAATTGCTTTCATTTATCCATGGTTAATGGCAGGCTCTTTGAAGCAGCAACCTTATGAAGAAATAGCCAATATGCAATCAGAATTGATTGTGCACTAGAATTCTTTTTTTTGCAGGATTTCTATTTTTGGTCTCTAGTTGCACTTTAAAGGGCATGTCCATCCATAAATCTAAATTTCCCATACAGATGCAGGACCCCCTCAAACCCCACTTCCATTATAATGAACTCTTCCAAAGAGGCAGCTAAAGGAACTTACAATCCCCAGTAGTACGGCACTTCCTGGTTGCAGCTGGAAGCAATTTGGCGTGATGTCACCCTTGTGCCTTTTGGCTAACAGCTGTGACCAGGAAGTAGAGAAGGGGAGATCCAGCAGAGCGGCAAGGGACCAGGTCTTGTAAATTCCTTTAGCTGCAATTAAGGCTGTGATAACTGACAATCACAGTGAATGTGTAAGGCTTCGGTCCTTACCTGTTGCCGCGTTGGCATGCACGCCGTGGGTGCGCGGGCGCTCCATGCGTGCGCGCGGTCGCGTACGGGCACGCTCCGACGCAGGATGATGACGTGGGGAGGGGGTCCTTCATAAGCCTCCCCACGTGGTGACTTCTTGTTCTGTTCTTCAGCTCCATCTTTGATTTGTTCTGCCCAGTTTGTTCCTGTTTCCAGTTCAGCCTCTGGTATCCATATCTTTCCAGACAGCACCTGTTTCCAGTTCAGCCTCTGGTATCCATATCATTCCAGCCAGCACCTGTTTCCAGTTCAGCCTCTGGTATCCATATCATTCCAGCCAGCACCTGTTTCCAGTTCAGCTTATGGTATCCATATCATTTCAGCCAGCACCTGTTTCCAGTTCAGCCTCTGGTATCCATATCATTCCAGCCAGCACCTGTTTCCAGTTCAGCCTCTGCTATCCATATCATTCCAGCCAGCATCTGTTTCCAGTTCAGACTCGGGGATCCTTGTCATTCAGTCAGTACCTGTTTCCAGTTCAGTTTCTGGTATCCTTACTACTCAGTTGGTATTGACCTCCGGTGCGCCTGCCTGCACTTCTACCTGTTCTTTTTTACCAACTGCCTCTCTACACTGCGGGTTGGCTTCTGTGGACCTTGATCTGGAACCGCAACCTGGTGTCTGTCTTGCCGCACAACAAACTCACCATCAGAGGCTCTGGAGAGGACCGACAGACTCTGCGTCCAGTGAGAGGTTTGCAGGGGCTCTCCCTGAAGATCCGTAATAGAATGACTGAATGCTTATAAAAAGCTCATTGAGCAATGGGAGGAGGCAGATACCTTTGGCAGAAAAGAATAGAACTTATCTATACCTGGTTACAAATGCATGTAATAAATACATGTGATATAAAAACAGCAGTTGGATATGCAGGCAGATAACGAACAAGGCACCATTTTTTTTTTGTTTTTGGGTTGGACATGCCCTTTAAACCCTGGAGTTGCCATATTTTCTTGCATGTTGCTATTTACAAAAAGGCTCCTCTTATAACTTGCATTCCTGGTGCTCCATGAGACATGGTTGGCCATTCTTACAAGGTGTGGAATTAGTACACTAGGGACTAATGCCTCAATAAGAAGATACCTCTGAATGGATGAACATAGAAACGTGGCCAGCAAAAAGCAACTAATTAGGTTGAGGAAATTACAGCCCAAAATCTTTATTTTATCAAGATCTAAAGGACAACAATACCATTCTTTTTTACCCCTCTCCATTTGAAAGTACCCAGAGTGAGGCTAGCCCAGGGCAATACCAACAAGAAAACACGCTTCTTAAAGAGCGCATCTTCCTGCAAATAGCTTAGGTCTCTCCTTTCCCACTGCTCTGTTCCCAGCAGTCAGATATAGCATGAAAAGGTTAAAGAAGAGGAAGCCATGCAGTAGTACTGACAAAGGTCCATGTGTTGGAAAAAAATAACTTATTCAGCAGTTCTACTGTATGGCATCACCTCCTTTAACCTTTCAAAGCATGTCTTCCTATTGGTCAGCTCGCAGCATGAAAGTGAAGAAGAGCTCGCCGGTGATCCCAATTTTAAGAGGTAAGTTAAGAACTTAGCTTTCTGACCCAGGGGTGAGGACCTAGCGGTTTAGGTCCTCAACTTGGATACTTTCAAATGTATGAAAAAGAGGATTGGGACTGAGGTGAGCATAGATGTCTTTTAACAAGGCTGATAAAATACAGGCTAAAATATCGGCACACATTTAGCCAGTTGAGGGTGCTATTGTTATATCCATACATGCAGGATTCTTGATGTTTCCTAAAAATGTCTTAAATTCTCCACCCATGTCTCAATGACAAGTGAAACAATCTGTTAAATATCAATCTCTCACTTGTCATGAAGGGGATTTAAAAAAACTAGGATCATTAAGCACTAACTGAATAAATCAGCCTTCCAAAATTTCTTTACTGAACCAGTAACAAAACACAAACTAGTAGTGCACCATGATGTTGCCAAGAGCTGAAAGAGGAAGAGTTAGGAATTGAACAGGGATGTCCCATTATTTAAAAATATTCAGTTTGAGCCCAGGCACACTTTGTAGCCAGTCACTAATAGCGCTACCTCAGTCAGCCCTCTACCAAAGGACCATAAGCTATAGCAAGTTTCAAGCTTGACAAACTTTAGGGCTAGGCGATAAAGTTTTTCTCACGCGCTTACGATCAGAAATGCATGTCAGTGCATGACAAAGTGTGTGGCCACACTGCAAGCGCTGCAATCCATTTTCGTAGCACACATGATTACAGACTATTACCAGAAGACCAGCGCAAATGTACAGTAGTGCATTGCGTACATTTCCATCCGGTTCACTGATGCCGCACTGCAGCCTGTTTCTGCACACTGTAATGATACATAAGTGGGAAAATATAGAGCGGTGCAGTGCAAAAATCCATTTTCAACAGGTAAGTAGGACCTTACTACGGGATTGTCGGCAGCTGCATGGGCTTGGTAAAAGTCATAAATGCAGCCGTTACAATGGAAATTAATGCTGGGAATCTGTGTGATTAAAAGTTCATAGTGACTGTAACTTGGGTGGACACATTCCTTCAACACTTTTACTTTCTGTTCTTCACAGTCACTGGTATGAAATGATATTTAAAGCTGTTGATAGCGATATCTTTTACTGAATACGTTACACAGTATAACCTTTCTGGGTATATTGTAAACATTATCATGGGTGTAGCCATCTAAAATACATTATTAGGGCGGATACATTGTCAGGGCCTTCACATACTATCGACATGCTGGCAGAAATTGTGTGATGCGTGTTCACATAATCACAAATGCTAATCCTAGGGTTGACCAAATATTATTTCCAGGCCGTTATAAGCCATGTGTACGGCCTGTGAGAAAATCAGTGGATGCACTTTTGTGACTAATTTGCTATTTTTGCAGATGTTGTTTAAAATAGGGATAAACAGAGGGATTTACCAGGCGGCACTTGGGATCTGCAGAACTCTCTATGATGGACAGCGTTTCAATCGATTTGCAAGAAAACTGTGATCGCATGTGCTCCAAAAATGGTGCACAGCAGCGGGGGGCTCACTTTGGATTGCTGCTTTTTTTGTTTTTAAAAGTTTCAAATGTTAGAAAATCAGCTGCTATGAAAATGTTCACAGAACTGAGAATCTGTTGTCATTCCGCCCTGTTTTCAGTGTCTCTGCTGGCCATATCACCCTACAGTGTGGGGTTAGCTTCCAACCCAGTTTCCATTTTTTAGATAACGCATGGGAGCGCAGTGGAGCCTCTCACATTTGAATGCATTGTCATGTGATGCTCATGCGTGATCAGAAGTGTGCAGAAATCGCGCCAGTGTGGCCTAGCCCCTAATCTGATAAAATTCTACACAAGGCATGCCTTCCATGTTAAACCCTATAGAGTGAGTTTATAAAGGCAAAATAAAAAAGGCAGAGGATCGCACTCCAAAAGGTTATAAGTTTATTGTGAACCACACATCACACAAAACACAACGTTTCGGGGAAATAAGGTGCCCTCTTCTTCAGGTGATCATGGTGCAAATGTGCTCAGGGATTTTTAAAGGCTGCTACTGCCTGGAAACCAACCCCAACACGGGAGGAGCCAGGCATGAACAGAAAATGGATATAACACATATAGTAGTAACAACAATACACAGTACATAATTATGTAATAAAATGATAAAAAAACACAAGTGCAATATATTTGTGTGACCCTTCATAGAGATAAAGATAAAGTATCAAATGCCTCTTTGGAGACCTTTGATAATATAGTGATGTCCCAGGAGCGTGCCCTTCCCTGGAACACCTTATTCACATCATAACTTAACTAAAAAGGAATATAAGGTGTTCCAGTCATTAAAAACTAATAAAGATGTCGTTTTTAAGAAGGCGGACAAAGGGGGGGGCAGTCATTATAATGGATAGAGACTATTACATGAAAGAATGTAATAGACAACTAACCATAATAGAAGAATTACTTATAGAACATGGATATGATCATAAACTTCTGTTTTTCATTATGGACCTCATGACAATATGATTGGGAAAAAAACTTTTTTCCCCGCAAAGACTGGTTCCTTCAAGTACAAGGCACTAGTATGGGTGCGAATTTCGCGCCCTCGTATGCAAATTTGTTTGTTTCCCATTTTGAACAAGTATATACTGTGTGACAATGTATTTTCTAAGCATATCCAACACTACCTCAGATAACAATGTATTTTCTAAGCATATCCAACACTACCTCAGATATGTAGATGACGTCTTTTTTTATATGGGATAGAGATGAGCCCAGGGTGGTAATGGAGACCAAATAGTACACTGAAAGCAGGAGCAGGCTGATGGGAATGGGGACCAATAATATACTGAATGCACAAGCCAGGAACAGATCAAGACACAGCTCACAGGATCTAAGGTTCAGAGAAAGTAACTCTGAACCGACAGCAAGAAACAGGCTCTGAGGAGGAGCTTAAGAAGGGAGAGGAGCGTCATCTGGGTGCGACGCGCGCACCCCCCTGTGCACGCCAGGGTGCGTGCGCACCAGAAGGAACCTGCCCTGAGTCAGGAATGCAGAACCGGGAACCCCGACGCCAGTGTCCATGCATCACGAGGGACCCACGCACAGAGGGACGCTCGGCCTGCTCGACCCAAGGTAGGACCAGGATTATAACATTGCCCCCCCCCATGGCAACCTCCGGGGTGCCTTTAGGTCCAGGTTTATCACGGGCTTTTGAATGAAATGCCTACCAGGCGAGGAGCATGAATCCGTTGCGCTGGTTCCCAAGAGTTCTCTCGGGTCCAAAACCCTTCCATTTACCAGATACCTTAGTTTTCAGCAGAAATTTGGAATCCAGAATGGTCTTGACTTCGTGTATGATTTATAATTGGTTATATTGAGTATATTATGTGTACTGTGTATTGTGTATGGTATATGAAAAATTTTTCACGTAGCTGTTTTTGAACAGTGCCTGTGCCCTGAATATAGTGTACTTTGGGGGCGGAACTTGGGTACTCGTGTTTGTATTTGGTAAGGTATATATACACAAGGAGCACCACCTCATAGGTGTTGCACGACAGCCCATTCAATGCTGTGCATTTAGGATATTTGGTTGGATATCTATCACTGTATAACAGCCTGCTACTGTATTAACAGTCACTGCTAATTGTTATAACAGCTAGCTATTCTCACTGTATTACAGCCATGCTCACTGTTATAACAGATATGCTCACTGTATTACAGTCACTCTCAAGTATTCTCACTGTAGTACAGCCATTGCTCACTGAATAAACAGCCATGCTCACTGTGATTACAGTTCACACTCATTGTTATAAACAGCTAGCTATTCTCACTGTATTTACAGCCATGCTCACTGTATTACAGCAATGCTCACTGTATTACAGCAATGCTGACAAAGATATTACAGCCATGCTCACAGAGTATACAGCCATTGCTCACTGGCGTACAGCCCCTGCTCACTATATTATACTCACGCTCACGTATTAGTGATGCTCACTGTATTACATGAAAATATATAGAGAGTGACAAGCAGGGGTATTCCTGATTCTCTACTCAGGAAACAATAGATAGCCGTACTCCCGGAGGAGTAGTATCACCTACAAACATGTAAAATGAAATGGTACCTTGCTGGTGGAAACACGAAACAAAAAAATAAATAATAAAAAATGAAAGTATATTATCATAAGAATACAAATATAACCGCACACCAATATAATGACAAGCTGGTTAGCTGCAAGAGACTATACTATGTTTAAAAAGCTAAAAACGTTAGACATGCACCTTAAGGGTATGTCCAGCACAAAATGTAAGTTGTTCTACTGATTACTGAAGAACAGGAGGTAACCGCACTATCAATATCTCGGTTCATCAGTAATCTACAGGATAGGAGAAGACACTTACCCCCGAGCCCACTCCAGCGCCTGAAATCCCTGATTGGCCTCTGACACATCCCAGTCCTTTGCACTGTGTGGCACATTTCGGAGGGACTGGTCAGTGGAAGGCGCACTGGAGCGGTCCGCGGTTGTTTAAGGTCTTCTCTCCTGTAAAAATTTTTACTGACAACAGAGGTAAGTAGTAGGCAGTTACCTCCTAGTTCTTCAGTAAATCAGTTGAAACAAACTTAACCTTTGTGCTGGACATACCTCTTTAAAAGTATGCACCCTGTAGCATAAAGACATGCTCACTGTATTCAGCCATGCTTGCGACAGTAATTCACTCCATATCTGAAAGAATACTGTCTCACTTTATAAGCTGACTCCCTGTTGTTTTCATGCCATTAGACCCCTCACTGTCATAGCTCCACTATGATCCACACCTCCTCTCCATGGTCCAAACCACCTGTTACTCTCTCCTGTTACCCAGCAGTCAGACAGTAAGTTTACCATCGAGAGGGAGAGTTGACGGCGCATTTCACTGACAGACAGTATGAGCACGTCTATGAGACCATGAGCAAACACTGTCCGTTCCCTAGTCCCATCTCAGGCCTCCAGATCGCACGACAGTGGAGGAAGGGTACAAAGTGAAAGACAACCAGTGGTCATGCAAAGAGCCGATATCCCGATGCCAACAAGGGAATGTGCAAGGATCCGTAGAATAAGACACGAGGGAACCGGTTCTGATAGGCTACAGGTCGCTATTCTTTATTCTGCTTTGTCAACAGCAGCCACCTCCTGTCACTGTCCCTTGTGACAGGGACCCGCCCTGCCACCTTCCCCAACGCCTTCCCTCAGTTCAAATCGTAATAGACTACAGAGGCCTAAAAGGTATCATTGGCTGTTTTGGCGCGCCTCTGCTGGGCATGTGGCAGACTACGCTGCAGAACTAAACACCAGGGAAACTGGCTTAGTGGTCTTTGGTTGGGACAAATTTAACTATTACTCGCGCCCCATGGAACAATGTGTAGAACACCCATTACATAGTAAATGTCACCTATTCTGTACTTCCACTTTTGTTTGTCATTAAAGCTTTCAGATTTGACATCTTATTTTCCTTTTCCTATTCCCACAGTGAGCCCCTTACTAGCCTCTTGTGTACCCAGGGTAGTGTGGGTGGTTTGGGCAGTGCTTAGAAATGTACGCCCCAAAAACTTTAAAGGGGAACTGACCTACAACAATTCAAATCCTCGGTTGACTTTATTCTCACTAACATAAAGATGTGAAGCCAAAGCGAGAACCAGTCGAGTGTTGCGATGTGTACCGACAGTCGAGGACACAGTGCTACTATGGTCAGGATGACGCTATTCTCCCTGGTTTCTTTAGGACCTTGGATCTTCAGATCTCGACTGTTCCAACAAATAATAGAAATTTAGGTGCACAAACAATTCTAATTGCCAAAAAAAATTGGGGTACGCTCTATTAAGGGTGCAGCAAAACGCCTGCTAAACCCTGGATAAATAAAGATCAATTAGTTCAAAAGATTTCCAAATTATTTCAAGCCCAGTCACCACTGAAGGTTGCTTTCTATAGCTGGGTCCTAACCTAGCTATACTTGCCTATCGGTCCTGCGAGTCTGAGAGCTGTTTTGTGTGGCTTTGTTTTGCTTTGAAGATGACTCTCTTGTCTGAAGTACTTCGCTCTAAAACGCAGTGGCGTAAACTCAATCCCGACAACCCCCAGACTGTCAGGAGCACGAATGGAAGAGACACCTGCCACAAAGCCCACCACTCCGCAATCATCTGCTGTCTTCTACAGTTGTTTGAATACAATTGGTTCGGTTTTTTAAACATGCTGATAGCATTATGGTTCCTTCATAGTGCATGATCAGCTAGCATTTGAAGTAAAAAAGACTGGACCCGAACTCTGTGAACCGAACTGGAAGTTTGGTCTAGGCTTTTAACAGATGATTGGGGACTTATGAGGAGGGGGTGGGTCAGGCCTGGCATCCCCTAATCTTGCGCGGGCCCGGCCACTGCAGGTTATGCTCAAAATGAAGCACATGACCTAACTTTGGGTAAAAAGCTCCATAAGCTTTGATCAAACCATCAATATTATAAACAATTATATTTAAAATGAGTGTTGTTCCCTATAAACAACTAAAGATGAAAACAAAAATATACAAACATATAATTCTAGTGTACAAAAATTCTATTGGCATTTGGCTATATCTCCATTAGTTTGCTGCTCTCAAAGAGCCTGCCATGAGAACCATGGTAAGCTCGTTGCTCCCTGCAAGTAGAGGGTTTCATCTTGGGATCAATTAAGACGAAAGAGCCTTCATATTGTAGCATATGGTTTTGTCGCAGTTCCTTATTATAAGTTTTGGTTCAATTGCTTGATGGACACTACCCACAAAACCCACACAAAGGGTATAATTATTTTGGGAACTTATTTTAATAAAAACAAATGTGGAGAATATTTATAACTTTTATAACAAACATTGTGGAATTGCACGAATATAGGTGAGCTTTCCTTGGGTGCTTCAACACATTTAAAGAAGATGGGTTGTAATTTAAGGACTATCAAGAGAGAAATGTCCATGTAACCAATGCCGATTAATATAAGTCTTGGGTTTCCGTAATAAGTTATGATTAACAATCCACACAGTTGGTACAAGGACATTTTGCTATCTGGGTATACATTTCCTGCCTCTCAGTAACTGTCAATCAGTTCAAGTTATTTACATCTATATTTGTTTTTTTTAGTACTACTGAAATCTTAGGCAAATTCTAAGTTTTTCATGTAATTCAGTAACATAATATAAATGTATTAAGCCATTGGTTGAAACAGGTACTAGAAGTATCCTCCACTATGTTCCAACCGGACCGGCAGTACAGAAGAACCCCGGTGAGGACCAAACCGGTCCTCACCACTGGGGTTCCTCTTCTATTGATTGAAACTTACTTAAGTTTTGCTTTGCAGCTCTGACACACTGCCGTTTCGTGATCCCAGCAAGAGAAGTCACATATGTACAAGCGTTGTCTAACCATCGTAAAAGCAGGAGTATGGTATATGTTGTCCTGCGTCTGGCCTCCGTGCTTGTCTGTCTCTAGTGGCGATGCATATCGAACTGACAGGGAAACACAACAGAGTCACAGAGCAGTAGTTACGGATTTATTATATATTATTAATCTCCCAGGGGGCCCTAGGAAATCTTTGGGATTCATTTTAGCCTCCAGAAGCTGTAAAAACCACATGGTCTCCAGGATTAACCGTTAAAGGTACGGAAAAGAAAAAAATACAAGAAACTGAAAAGAGGGATCAAGGGATGCACAAACAGTAAAAGATTATGGTGAGTCTGAAAACGTGGAAGGTCAGGGGTACAGAATTGTACAATACATCCAAACACAGCAAGAGAGACTATTCACTGTACTTTGAAATCGCCACACACAGAACTTTGTCTCAGTGACTGACGTGTCTCCTACAATCCCCTTTTTAAAAACACTTTGATTATAAATACATATAGAGGGACTTTGTCCTGCAACGATTTAACTAGAGAGCCCTGAAGAGTGGTTTATTACTTTAATTTAATTTAATTTCAGGGTTCAAACTATGTAATATAGAATTTAGAGCTTTCCAGGTTATGCTGCCTCCCATCGCTCTGAATTTAATTTAAGCCTCTGCCTTGTATTTATTACAAACTGTAGAAAAGGAACTCGATGTTCTAGCATGGGCACTAAGGCTAGGGGGCTCCTTGTTGCTTCTTATTACAGCCTGTCTTCATATCTTACAGAGTAGTCCTTATATCTAGACATAGTAACTCTTTCAAAGTCCCCTATGTTGTCTGACATTGGTATGACAGATTAGAAATTCTTGTTTTTATGGAAGCACTTTCCCAAAAGGTCCTTAAAATAGAGTGCTTTAATCTAATATTCTAATGTTATCCTATCTATGTGCAATATGACGGAAAATGTGCTAGGAGTGATTTTAGAATTCTGTTAGGTGGATCAGCTAGCTCTACATGGAAAATTCTATTTCCCGCAAAATGCTCCTCTACTTTCTTTAGTTCAGGGGCTTTTAAATAAGGGTTCCAGAGAGCTGGCTATTCAAGCAGTGAAGTTTCAGGAAGCTTATATAATGGCGGAAGGAAGTGGATGAGAGAGAACTTATTGAAACTAACCTTTTATTTATCCATGTCATGGCAGGCTCCCTTCAAGCAGACAAGCCACACAGAAGAAGCTGTCAGCTCATACAGCCAATAAGTGCAGAAGTAACCAGTTGGTTAGGACTAGCTATAGAAAGCAATCTTCATGTGGGTGGCTGGATTAAAATAGGTTTTAGCAAAACTAAACAAATTGCTTTCATTTATCCAGGTTAACTGGGCAGAAGCTCTTTGAAGCTAGAATAACCTTATAGCAAAATACCAATATGCAAATCAGAATTGATTGTGCAACTAGAAGTCTTTTTTTTGCAGGATTCTCATTTTTGGGCTCTAGTTGAACTTTAAAGGGCATTCACATGCATAAATCTAAATTTCCCATTACAGATGACAGGACCCCTCAACCCCATTCTAATTATAATGAACTCTTCCAAAGAGGCAGCTAAAAGACTTACAATCCCCAGTAAAGTACGGGCCACTTCCCTGGTTGCAGCTGGGAGCAATTTGGCGTGATGTCACCCCTTGTGCCTTTGCTACAGCTGTGACCATGAGTAGAAGGGAGATCCGAGAAGCGGCAAGGACCAGGCTGTCTGTAAATTCCTTAGCTGAATAAGGCTGTGATAACTGACAATAACAGTGAATGTGTAAGGCTTCGTCCTACCTGTTGCCGCTTTGGCTATTGCACGCCCGTGGGTGGCGCGCTCCATGCGTGCGCGCGGTCGCGTACGGGCGCCGACGCGCAGGATAGACGGGGGAGGGGGTCCTCATAAGCCCCCCACGTGGTGACTCCTTGTTCTGTTCTTCACTCCTCATCTCTTTGATTTGTTCTGCCCAGTTTGTTCCTGTTCCAGTTCAGCCTCGTGTATCCATATTCTTCCAGACAGCACCCGTTTCCAGTTCAGCCTCTGCGTATCCATATCATTCCAGCCAGCACCTGTTTCAGTTCAGCCTCTGGTATCCATATCATTCCAGCCAGCACTGTTTCCAGTTACAGCTTATGGTATCCATATATTTCAGCCAGCACGCGTTTCCAGTTCATCAGCCTTGGTATCCATTCATTCGCAGCCAGCAACCTGTTCCAGTTACAGCCTCTCTGACTATCATATCATTCCAGCCAGCATCTGTTTCCAGTTCAGGATCGGGGGATCCTTGCATTCGTCAGTACCTGTTCCAGTTCACGTTACTGTCGTATCCTTATCTACTCAGTTTGGTATTGACCTCCGTAGGCCACATGCCTGCACTTCTACCTGTTCTTTTTTACCAATCGCCTTCTACACTGCGGGTTGGCTTCTGGGACCTTGATCGGAAGACCGCAACCGGTGTCTGTCTTGCCGCACAACAAACTGCATCCATCAGAGGCATCGGGAGAGGACCGACAGACTCTGCGTACAGTGAGAGGGTTTGCGGGGGGGCTCTCCCTGACAGATCCGTAATAGATGACTGAATGCTTATAAAAAGCTCATTGAGCAATGGAGGAGGCAGATACCAATTGGCAGAAAAGAATAGAACTTATCGAACCTGGTTACAAAGCATTATGTAATAAATACAATGGTGATAAAAACACAGTTGATCTGCAGGATGATTACGAAAACAAGGCACCATTTTTTTTTTTGGTTTTCGAAGGTTGGACATGCCCTTTAAAACCTGGAGTTGACGCATTTTCTTGCATGTTGCTATTTACAAAAAGGCTCCCTCTTAAAACTTGCATTCCTGGTGCTCACGAGACATGGTTGCTATCTAACAAGGTGTGGACTTAGTACACTAGGGACTAATGCCTCACTAGAAGATACTCTGATGGGCATGAACAAGAACGTGGCCCACAAAAAGGGGGCAAAATAGTTGAGGAATTACAGCAAAATCTTTATTTTATCAAGATCTCTAAAGACAACAATACCATTCTTTTTACACCTCATCCATTGAAAAGTAACCCAGAGTGAGGCTAGCCCAGGGTCAATACCAACAAGAAAACACGCTTCTTAAAGAGCGGCATCTTCCTGCAAATATTAGGTTCTCCTCCTTTCCCACGGCTCTGTGTCCCAGCAGTCAGATATAGCAGAAAGGTAAGAAGAGGAAGCCATGCAGTAGTACTGACAAAGGTCCGTGTGGTTGGGAATAAGCACACCTTATTCAGCAGTTCTACTGTTATGGAACTCACCTCCTTTAACCTTTCAAAGCATTCGTCCTATGTGGTCATCTCGCAGCATGAAAGTGAAGAAGAGCTCGCCGGTGGATCCCATATTTTAAGAGGTAAGTTAGAACTTAGCTTCTGACCCAGGGGGGGACCGTTGGTTTAGGTCCTCAACTGGATACTCTTCAAATGTATGGAAAATAGGATGGGACTGAGGTGTTTGTTAGGTGCATAGATGTCTTTTAACAAGTGATAAATACAGGCTAAAAATATCGGCACACATTTAGCCATTTGAGGGTGCTATTTATATCCATATGCAGCGATTCTTGATATTTCCTAAAAATGTCTTAAATTCTCCCCCATTCTAATGACAAGTGTGAAACATATCGTTAAATATCAATCTCTCACTTGTCAGAAGGGATTTAAAAACTAGGATCAATAAGCACTAACTGAATAAATCAGCCTTCCAAATTTCTTTACTGAAACCAGTAACCAAACACAAACTGAGTAGTGCACATGATGTTGCCAAGGCTGAAAGAGGAAGAGTTAGGAATTGAACAGTGGATTCCCATTATTTAAAATATTCAGTTTGCGCCCAGCACACTTTGTGCCAGTCACTAATAGCGGCTACCCTTCAGTCAGCCCTGTACCAAAGGACCATAAGCTATAGCAAGTTTTCAAGCTTGACAAAACTTTGGGCTAGGCGATAAGTTTTCTCACGCGCTTACGATCAGAAACTGCATGTCAGTGACATGACGAAAGTGTGTGGCCACACTGCACAGGCGCTGGCAATCATTTTCGTGCACACATGATAAGGACTATTATCACAGTGCAATGTTACGTAGTGCATTGCCGACATTGTCCATCCGGTTCACTTGATGCCGCACGTGCAGCACTATTTTTTGCACACCGTAATGATACATAAGTGGAAAATAGATAGAAGGCGGTAGCAGTGCAAAATCCATTTTCAACAGGTACGTATGGACCTTACTACGGGATTGTCGGCAGCTGCATGAGCTTGGTAAAAGTCATAAATGGCAGCCGTTACATGAATTAATGCTGGGAATGCTGTGTGATTAAAAAAAGTTCATAAGTGACTGTAATCTTGGGTGGACAATCATTCCTTCAACACTTTTACTTTCCTGTTCTTGCATCAGTCACTGTATTAAAAATGATATTATTAAGCTGTTGATAGCGATATCTTTTACGAATACGTTCACACAGTATAACCTTCTGGGTTATTGAAAACATTATCAGTGTGGTTTGTAGCCTCTAAAATACAATTATTAGGGCGGATACATGTCAGGAGCCTTCACACTATTGACATGCTAATGCAAGAAATTGTGTGATGCGTGTTCACATATCACAATGCTCATCCTAGGTTTGACACAAATATTATTTCAGGCCGTTATAAGCCATTTGTACGGGCCCCTGTGAGAAAATCAGTGCGATGCCTTTTGTGACTAATTTGCTATTTTTGTCAGATGTTGTTTAAAATAGGGATAAACAGAGGATTTACCGGCAGGCGCGATCTTGGGATCTGCAGAACTCCTCTAAAAATGTGCACAGGCGCAGCGGGGTGGTCATTTGGATTGCAGCAGTTTCTGGTATCCGTACTATCAGTTGTATGACCTCCGGGCGCCGCCTGCACTCTACCTGCTTCTTTTTTACCAACTGTGCCTCTCTACACTGCTTTGGGGTTGGCTTCTGTGGACCTGTGATCTTGAACCGCAACTGGTGTCTGTCTTGCCGCACACATCCTCACATCAGAGGCTCTGGAGAAGACAGACAGACACTTAGACTCTGCGTCCAGTGACAGGTGTAGGGGCTCCTCCCTGAAGATCCTATAGTAACTGGCAGCCAGATATGAGAACCCCGTGGAGAAGCCGGGTCCGGTAGAAGATTTCTATATGCAGTTAGCGAGCAACAGAGGTCCTGCAGGAAAGCTCGTGCAAGGGTTCGGCCAGCTTGATGCCAGATTGAAGGGCCTTCTCCCTCTAGTGGGTCCTCCAGTCTCACAAACGGGTCTTCCACTCGGCCCCCGTGGAACCTAAAGTGCCACGGCTCCTGATAGATTTGCGGGAGTCAGTTCAAAATTCGCCCAGTGTTTAAAAACTTTGTGGGACTCTATTTCTCCCTTCGTCCCAGAATGCTTATGTATGGAAAGGATTAGGTTGGTTTTATCTGCTACAATGAAGATTACGCTGATGTTTTTGGCAAAAAGGCGGCAAATTTCTAGCCGCCCACCATCATCATATTTACCGGGGATTTTTGTCCTGTTGAATTGCTTCCCGGAGCCAGATCCCTTTGGAAGAAGAATCTAATCCCCTCTCGAGACCTGAACAAGAGTGCTCAAAGGACTATATTGAAGAGAACTTACAGAAGGGTTTCATGACGCCACTCCACATCTTCCTTGCCCGGGGAGTATATTTTTTGTAGGAAAGAAAGATGGTTCCCTTAGACCCTTATTGATTGATAGAGCCCTCAACAGTGTCACTATCAAAAACCGCTATCCTCTTCCACTTTTTCCTGAACTGTTCATTCAACGATTAGGTCCGCTAAAATTTTCACGAAATTAGATCTCATGAGGCCTTCAACACTGATTCATATAAACGAGGGTGATGAATGAAAAAACCGCCTTTCCGCTCCCCGTACGGACATTTCGAGTATTTAGTTATGTCTTTTGGACTCTGTAAGCACCTTGCCACTTCCACACCTTTGTTAACGATATTTTTCGGATTTTGTCGATATTTTCTGGTTGTATTCTTGACAATATTCTCATCTTTTCTTCTAATCTCCAAAGAACACCGTATTCAAGTTAGAAGGTCCGGTCCGCGTCTCAGAACTCACGTCTTTATGTTTAAACTGGAAAATGCGAGTTTGGGAACAAAAACTTCTAATACCCTTCTAGGGTGCATCATCCCTCTCTCTAGGGCTCACTTTGGACCCTCAGAAGGTACTCCGCCATTGCGAGATTGGCCGGATACCACCTAAACCGGAAAGCAAGATACAAAGGTTTATCGGTTTATCGGTTATCGTAGGTTCATTAAAAAATTTTTCTTCCATCATTCTTCCACTTACCCCAACTACCGCGAAACTCATTATCCAATTCATGCGTCTGAATTAGCTCAAAAGCCTTTCTTGAACAATTTGAAGTCAGCTTTCACCTCAGCTACGGCCTTCATCCATCCAATCCGTTCTTCTTTTACTGCTGAGGTTGATGCATCCCGAAGTGCTTTGGGGGCAATTCTTTCTCAACGCCGAGGGCCCAAAGATCTACTTCATCCAGTGGCCTTCTTTTCCAGAAAACTCTCTCCCTGCCAAAAGAACTATGATGTGGGAGATCGGAGCTGGCTTGTCCATTAAGTCCGCCCTAGAGGAATGCCGGATACCTTCTTGAGGGAGCTAACCACCCATTGTGAGTTTCATTATTCACTGATCATAGAATTTGGAGTATATTTACAGATGGCTAAACAGCTATTTTCGTGGGGTTCGACTACCAAGATGGCCCCTTTCCATTCCTTAAAGGGGTTTACCTTCAGCTTCAAATAACGGCAGTTTCTTTTATGAAGAGAAGATGGTTCGCTTTCCATGGGAGTACCTAGAGATATTGTCTCGGATTAGAGGAGTACAGTTCACTCTACTCTAAATTCTGGAGAAGAAACTAGCGCATCAAATACCTTTTCTTTCATGTTACTCACCCACAGTCCAATGGACGACGAAAGGACCAATCAACGCTTTTGAACAATACCTTCTTTGTTATACTTCCGCTTCTTCAAGAGGATTGGTCTCCCTCTTACCATTGGCCGAGTTTGCCTTGATAATAACAGTCTATTCATTCCTCCATTAAATGCTCGCATTTTTGGCAAAATTACGGATTTAATCAAACTTTCCTTGTTGAGTTCGGCAGCAGTTGGTATTCCAGATCTTCAAAACTCGGTTGGAGGTGTTAAGACGAGATTCACAGACTGAAGTCCTTCATCACTCAGGCCCAAGTCAGGCTTCAAAGGGCCTTCTATAATCAGAGGGATTCGTTAAATTTTAAGGTTGGTGACTCTGTTTGGGTCTTTTCAACACGAACATTTGAGATTGATGATCCTTCTACCAAGCTGGTCCCCTCGTTTTATTGCCAACCATTTCTGATTAAGTGGTGTATTAACGCCGGTTGATTTGAACTGGACTTTCCTCAGTCTTTGAGTACACACAGTAGTTTCATGTTCTCCCTTTTTAAGAAGGATATCACTATTCTTCGTTTGGCTCTCCACCTCCTCTCCGCTGCCTATCTTGCTTGAGAAGGTTGAGGAGTATGAGATTGGGAAGCTATTCTGGATGGCGCAAGGGTCTGCAGGCAGTTGGCGATTCCGGTGTATAATGGAAAGGTTTTGTCCTGAAGGAAATTCGTTGGGGAATGACCGGCTGAGCGGTTCCGCTCCTAGGAGAATTTTCAAAGAAAAGTTTTCATCAAGACACCCAGAGAAACCTGAGCACCCGGAGGTTGCCCGTTGGGGGGGGGGGGGGACAATGTGTAGGCTTCAGTCCTTACTGTGGCCGCGTTCCTGCCTCGTTGTCGCGAGCGGGCTAGTGCGCGCCGCGGGTGCTCCATCGCGCGCACACGTCCGTAGTGACGCGCGGGGGGGCGTGAGTTCCGGCGTCTCATCTGGCTTCTTCTGCAGCCTCTCTTCACAGGCGTATGTGCAGCTCACGGTCTCGCACTGGGGCACGCTCCCTACGCACGGATGAGGAGCGTGGGGGGTCATTCATAAGCCTTCCCCACGTAAGTGACTTCTTGCTGCCAGTTTCAGAGTATTTTGTCCTGATTTCTTCGCTCCATCTTTGATGTTTGTTATGCCCAGTTTGTTCCTGTTTTCCAGTTCGCCTCGGTAACATATCATTCCAGCCAGCACTGTTTCCAATTCAGCCTCTGGTATCCATTCATTCCAGTCCGTACCTGTTTCCAGTTCAGTTTCTGGTATCCTTACTACTCAGTTGGTATTGACCTCCGGTGCGCCTGCTGAACTCTACCTGTTCTTTTTTACCAACTGTCCTCTATACACTGCGGGTTGCTTCTGTGGACCTTGATCTGGAACCACAACCTGGTGTCTGTCTTGCCGTACAACATCCTCACCCTCAGAGGCTCTGGAGAGGGCGACAGACTCTGCGTCCAGTGAGAGGTTTGCAGGGGCTCTCCTGAATCCGTAATAGAAGTACTGAAGCTTTATAAAAAGCTCATTGAGCAATGGAGGAGGCAGATACCTGGCAGAAAGAATAGAACTTATCTATACCTGGTTACAAATCATGTAATAAATACATGTGATAAAAAATAGCAGTTGGATATGCAGGCAGATAACGAACAAGCACCATTTTTTTTGTTTTTGGGTGGACATGACCTTTAAACCCTGGAGTTGCCCATTTTCTTGCATGTTGCTATTTACAAAAGGCTCCTCTATAACTTGCATTCCTGGTGCTCCATGAGACATGGTTGGCCATTCTTACAAGGTGTGGAATTAGATAGACACTAGGGACTACATCATCATAAGAAGATACCTCTGAATGGATGAACATAGAAACGTGGCCAGCAAAAAGCAACAAACTAGGTTGAGGAAATTACAGCCCAAAATCTTTATTTTACAAGATCTAAAGGAAACAATACCATTCTTTTTTTCCCTCTCCATTCGAAAAGTACCCAGAGTGAGGTCAGCCCAGGGCAATACAGTAAAGGAACACGCTTCTTAAGAGAGCATCCTGAAATGACTTAGCTCTCCTTCCCACTGCTCTGGTTCCCAGCAGTCAGATATAGCAGGAAAAGGTTAAAGAGAGGAAGCCATGCAGTAGTAATGACAAAGGTCCATGTGTTGGAAAAAAATAAACTTATCAGCAGTTCTACTGTATGGCATCACCCCTTTAACCTTTCAAAGCATGTTTCCCTATTGGTCAGCTCGCAGCATGAAGTGAAGAAGAGCTCGCCGGTGATCCCAATTTTAAGAGGTAAGTTAAGAACTTAGCTTCCGAATCCAGGGGTGAGGACCTAGCGGTTTAGGTCTCAACTTGGATACTTCAAATGTATGAAAAAGGAGGATTGGGACGAGGTGAGCATAGATTGTCTTTAACAGGCTGATAAAATAAGGCTAAAGATATCGGGACACATTTAGCCAGTTGAGGTGCTATTGTTATATCCATACATGCAGATTCTTGATGTTTCCTAAAAATGTCTTAATCTCCACCCCTGTCTCAATGACAAGTGAAACAATCTGTTAAATATCAATCTCTCACTGTCATGAAGCGGGATTTAAAAAAACTAGGATCATTAAGCACTAACTGAATAATCAGCCTTCCAAATTTCTTTACTGAACCAGTAACAAAACACAAAGTAGTAGTGACCCATGATGTTGCCAAGAGTGAAAGGGATAGAGTTAGGGAATTGAACAGGGAATGTCCCTTATTTAAAAATATTCAGTTTGAGCCCAGGCCACTTTGTAGCAGTCAATAATAGCGCTACTCAGTCAGCCCTCTACCAAAGGACCATAAGCTATAGCAAGTTTCAAGCTTGACAAAACTTTAGGGGCTAGGCGACATAAAAGTTTTTCTACGCGCTTACGATCAGAAATGCATGTCAGTGCATGACAAGTGTTGTGCCACACTGCAAGCGCTGCAATCCATTTTCGTAGCACACATGATTACAGACTATTACCAGAAAGACCAGCGCAAATGTACAGTAGTGCATTGCGTCAATTCCATCCGGTTCACTGATGCCGCACGTGCAGCCTGTTTCTGCACACGTAATGAAACATACGTGGGAAAATATAGAGCGGTTGCAGTGCAAAATCCATTTTCAACAGGTAAGTAGGACCTACTACGGGATTGTCGGCAGCTGCATGGGCTTGTAAAAGTATAAATGCAGCCGTTACAATGGAAATTAATGCTGGGAATCTGATGTGAATTAATAAGTCATATGACTGTTAACTTGGTGGGACACATTCCCTTCAACACTTTTACTTTCTGTTATTCACATTCAATGGTATGAAATGATATTTAAAGCTGTTGATAGCGATATCTTTACTGAATACGTACACAGTATAACCTTTTCTGGGTATATTGTAACATATCATGGGTGTAGGCCATTAAAAATACATTATTAGGGCGGATACATTGTCAGGGCTTCACATACTATCGACATGCTGGACAGAAATTTGGTGATGCGTTTCACTAATCACAAATGCTAATCCTAGGGTGACCCAAATATATTTCCAGGCCGTTATAAGCCATGTGTACAGGCCTTTGAGAAAACAGTGGATGCACTTTTGTGACTAATTTGCTATTTTTGCAGATGTTGTTTAAAATAGGGATTAAACAGAGGGATTACCAGGCGCACTTGGGATCTGCAGAACTCTCTTGATGGACAGCGTTTCAATCGATTTGCAAGAGAAAACTGTGATCGCATGTGCTCCAAAATGGTGCACGCAGGGGGGGGCTCACTTTGGATTGCTGCTGTTTTTGTTTTTAAAAGTTTAAATGTTAGAAAAAGTCAGCTGCTTGAAAATGTTCACAGAACTGAGAATCTGTTGTCATCCGCCCTGTTTCAGTGCTTTGCTGGCCATATCACCCTACAGTGTGGGGTTAGATTCCAACCCAGTTTCCATTTTAGATAACGCATGGGAGCGCAGTGGAGCCTCTCACATTGAATGCAGTGTCATGTGATGCTCATGCGTGATCAGAAGTGTGCAGAATCGCGCCAGTGTGGCCTAGCCCTAATCTGATAAAATTCTACACAAGGCATGCCTTCCATGTTAAACCCTATAGAGGTGAGTTTGAAAGGACAATAAAAAAGGCAGAGGGTCGCACTAAAGGTTTATAGTTTATTGTGAACCACACATCACACAAAACACACGTTCGGGAAATAAGGTGCCCTCTTCTTCGGTGATCATGGTGCAAATGTGCTCAGGATTTTTAAAGGCTGCTACTGCCTGGCAACCAACCCCAACACGGGAGGAGCCAGGCAGCTAACAGAAAATGATATAACACATATAGTAGTAACACAATACACAGTACATAATTATGTAATAAATGATAAAAAAACACAGTGCAAATATTTGTGTGACCCTTCATAGAGATAAAGATAAAGTATCAAATGCCTCTTGGAGACCTTTATAATATAGTGATGTCCCAGGAAGCGTTGCCCTTCTGGAAAACCTTATCACACTCATAACTTAACTAAAAGGAATATAAGGTGTTCCATCCAGTCATTAAAACTAATAAAGATGTCGTTTAAGAAGGCGGACAAAGGGGGGGGCAGTGTCATTATAATGGATAGAGACTATTACATGAAAGAATGTAATAGACAACTAACCATAATAGAAGAATTACTTATAGAACATGGATATGATCAAAACTTCTGTTTTTCATTATGGACCTCATGACAATATGATTGGGAAAAAACTTTTTTCCCGCAAAGACTGGTTCCTTCAAGTACAAGGCACTAGATGGGTGCGAATTTCGAGCCCTCGTTATGCAAATTTGTTTGTTTCCCATTTTGAACAGTATATACTGTGTGACAATGTATTTTCTAAGCATATCCACACTACCTCAGAACAATGTTTTCTAAGCATATCCACACTACCTCAGATATGTGATGACGTATTTTTTTATTATGGGAGAGAGATGAGCCCAGTTTGAAGGAGTTGGATTTTTCTTAATTCTTAAATTCTACGTTGAGATTTACATTAACTTACGATTTTTGTAAAATTCATTATCTGATGTAATGGTGATTAAACATAATGATAATATCAATACTGATTGAATCAAAAGTACTGACAGACATCACTATTATAACGAGCAGTTTTCCATCCTAAAAATGTTAAGGCAGGGGATGCCTTGTTAGAATCTTCAGGCGACGGCCCCTGTGGAACTCCCTCAGGCGCGGAGTCTAAGGCCTGCCGGTCTTACAAGAGCCTCTAATGGTGAGGATGTACGAACGAACAGACACCAGGTCGGCATACCAAGAAAGAACCACAGAAGCCTACCCCAATGTGGAGGAAAACAGGAAAGCCTCAGGCAAATAAACACAAGTAGGCAGGAGAGGGTATGTCAATCAAGGATGTGACTGGAAGTAGAAGCAGGCAGGTGGTAATGAAGACCCATATAACTGAGAGCAGGAGCAGGCAGGTGGTAATGGAGACTAATCATACACTGAAAGCAGAGCAGGCAGGTGGTAATGGAGACCAATAAAGACTGAAAGCAGGAGCAGGCAGGTGGGAATGGAGGCCAAATAGTACACTGAAAGCAGAGCAGGCAGGTGGGAATGGAGACCAAAATATTACACTGAAAGCAGGAGCAGGCAGGCTGGTGGTAATGGAGACCAAAGTACACTGAAAGCAGGAAGCAGGCTGGTGGTAATGGAGACAAATAGTACAGCTGAAAGCAGGAGCAGGCGGATGGGAATGGGGACCAATAATATACTGAATGCACAAGCAGGAAACAGATCAAGACACAGCTCACAGGATCTAAGGTTTCAGAGAAAGTAACTCTGAACTGACAGCAAGAAAAACAGGCTCTGAGGAGGAGCTTAAGAAGGAGAGGAGCGTCATCGGGTCGACGTCGCGCCCACCCGTCCGCCAGGGTGCTGTTTGCCAACCATAAGAACCTGCCCTGAGTCAGGACTGCAGAGAAGCCGGAACCCGACGGCCAGTGTCCAATGCATCACGGGGACCACCGCACAGTAGGGACGCTCGGCGCCTGCTCGGACCCAAGGTAGGACCAGGATGTATAACATTGCACCCCCCATGGCAACCTCCGGGGGTTGCCTTTAGGTCAGGTTATCAACGGGCTTTTTTGAAATTAAATGCCGTTGACCAGGCGAGGAGCATGAATCCGTTGCCGCTGGTTCCAAAGAGTTCATGGGTCCAAAACCCTTCCATTTTAACCCGCAGATTACCTTAGTTTCCAGCAGAAATTTGGAATCCAGAATGGTCTTGACTTCGTTTATTAGTAAGCCACCATCAACCAACACAGGAGAGGGTGGAGGAATCATAGATGAATTAGATACATATCTCTTGAAGCAAGAAACATGGAATACTGGATGTATCTTTAGTGATTTAGGGAGGTCCAACTCAAAGGCAACCGTGTTGATAGCCTTCTTGATAAGGAACGGGCCGAGGAAGCGAGGTCCTAACTTGGTTGAGGGAATCTTAAGTCTTATGTTGCGTGTGGATAACCAGACGAAGTCACCAACCTTGAAGATCGAGGCGTCTCTTCTAGAACTATTAGCTGTTTTAAGGGCTTGTTTCTGAGCCTGGGACACGAGTGATCTTAACTCAAAAGACTTTTGTTGTAAGACTTCTATTCGAGTTTGCAGACTTTGAGTCGAAACCATGGAAGGAACATTAAGAATGAAAGTTGAATTATAACCATAATTAGCATAGTAAGGGGAAAACTTAATGGAAGAATGGATGGTGTTATTGTAAGCAAACTCAGCCAAAGGAAGAAAAGGAAGACCAATCTTCCTGTGAGGCCGAAGAATAACATCTCAGATATTGCTCCAGTGTTTGGTTCGTTCTTTCCGTTTGCCCATTTGATTGTGGATGATATCCGGACGAAAAAGAATTATGGATCTGTAAGGACCTACACAGTTCTTTCCAAAATCTTGAAGTGAACTGCACCCCTCTATCAGATACAATGCCATCAGGGACTCCATGGAGACGGACAATATCTCTGATAAACACCTCGGCCGTAACTGCTGCTGAAGGAAATCCCTTTAAAGGAATAAAATGAGCCATCTTGGTTAGTCGGTCCACTACTACAAAAATTGTATTGAAACCCCTGGAACTAAGCAACTTCACAATGAAATCCATAGTATTCATGCCACAAGGGCGGCTAGGAACAGGCAGGGGACACAACAATCCATAGGGTCTTTGTCTGGAAGTTTTAAATCTGGCACAGGAAGTGACAAATAGTTTACAGTCCTTAGACATATTGGGCCAAAAGAAATATCTATTTACGAGATTAAATGTTTTATAGAATCCAAAATGACCAGCTAACGGGTGACAATGACATTGCTGAAGTACAGAAAATCTTGCAGCTTCTGGAACAAATATTTTATTATTATGATAAATGAAGCCATCTTGAGAAAGAGATGAAGACTGAGCGGAAGTTTCCTTGATGATCTTAGTGATGTCTGTGTGTAATAGCAGGAAATTTGACCTGGAGAGTATTCTATCAGCTTTGTCAGACCTATTGCTTTCAAAAGATTGTCTAGAGAGGGGATCCGCCTTGCCGTTCTTTGATCCTGGGAGGAAAATTATATGAAAATTAAATCTAGTGAAGAAGATTGATGAGGCCTCAATAATTTTGCAGTCTGCAAATATTCTAAGTTCTTATGATCTGTAAAAATAATAATAGGATGATTGGTGCCTTCAAGGAGATACCGCCATTCCTCAAGAGACAATTTGATAGCTAACAATTCGCGATCTCCCACATCATAGTTTCTTTCCACCAGGCAGAGTATGGGGGGGGGCGAAACTTTTGTTGGGGTCGCGCCTCGTATGCAAATTTGTTTGGTTTCCCATTTTGCAAAGTAATAACTGTGTGACAATGTATTTTCTAAGCATATCCACCTACCTAACTCAGATACAATGTATTTCTAAGCATATCCAACACTACCTCAGATATGTAGAGATGACATCTTTTTTTATGGGATGAGATGAGCCCAGTTTGAAGGAGTTGGTATTTTCCTTAATTCTTTACATTCTACGTTGAGATTTACATTAACTTACGATCTTTTGTAAAATTCATTATCTTGATGTAATGGTGATTAACATAATGATAATATCAATACTGATCTGTATATCAAAAGTACTGACGAAACATCCTATTATACGAGCAGTTTTCCATCCTAAAAATGTTAAGGCAGGATGCCTTGTTATGAATCTTCAGGCGACAGGCCCCTGTGAACTCCCTCAGGCCGCGGAGTCTAAGTGCCTGCCGGTCTTCACAGAGCCTCTAATGGTGAGGATGTCGCAAACGAAACAGACACCAGGTCGCGATACCAAGAAAAAACCACAGAAGCCTACCCCAATGTGGAGGAAAACAGGAAAGCCTCAGGCAAATAAACACAAGTAGGCAGGAGAGGGGTATTGTCAATCAAGGATGTAACTGGAAGTAGAAGCAGGCAGGTGGTAATGAGACCAATATACACTGAAGGCAGGAGCAGGCAGGTGTAATGGGACTATCATACACTGAAAGCAGGAGCAGGCAGGTGGTAATGGGAGCCATAATAGCAAAGGAAGCAGTGGAATGAGGCCAATAGTACACTGAAAGCAGGACGCAGGCAGGTGGGAATGGAGCCAAATAGTACACTGAAAGCAGGAGCAGGTAGGGACAGCAGCCGGTGGTAATGGAGACCAAATATTACTGAAAGCAGGAGCAGGCTGGTGTAATGGAGACCAATAGTACCTGAAAGCAGGAAGCAGGCTGGTGGTAATGGAACCAAATAGTACACTGAAAGCCAGGAGCAGGCATGGGGAATGGGACCAATAATATACTGAATGCACAAGCAGGACAGATCAAGACACAGCTCACAGGATCTAAGTTCAGAGAAATAACTCTGAACCGACAGCAAGAAACAGTGCTCTGAGGAGGAGCTTAAGAAGGAGAGGAGCGTCATCTGGGTGCGACGCGCGCACCCCCTGTGCACGCCCAGGGTGCGTGCGCACCAGAAGGACCTGCCCTGAGTCAGGAATGCAGAGCCGGGAACCCCGACCAGTGTCCATGCATCACGAGGGACCACGCCACAGAGGGACGCTCGGCCTGCTCGGACCCAAGGTAGGACACAGGATGTATAACATTGCACCCCCCCATGGGCAACCTCCGGGGTTGCCTTTAGGTCCAGGTTTATCACGGGCTTTTGAATGAAATGCCTACCAGGCGAGGAGCATGAATCCGTTGCGCTGGTTCCCAAGAGTTCTCTTCGGGCTTCCAAAACCCTTCATTATTACCAGATACCTTAGTTTCCAGCAGAAAATTTGAATCCAGAATGGTCTTGACTTCGTATTCGTCAGCACCATCAACACCACACAGGAGGTGGAGAGAATCATAGATGAATTAGATACATATCTCTTGAAGCAAGAAACATGGAATACGGATGTATCTGTAGTGATTTAGGGAGGTCCAACTCAAAGGCACCGTGTGATAGCCTTCTTGATATAGAGGAACGGGCCAGGAGGACGAGGTCCTAACTTGGTTGAGGGAATCTTAAGTCTTATGTTGCGTGTGGATAACCAGACGAAGTCACCAACCTTGAAGATCGGAGGCGTCTCTTCTAGAACTATTAGCTGTTTTAAGGCTTGTTTCTGAGCCTGTGGACACGAGTGATCTAACTACAAGACTTTTGTTGTAAGACTCTATTCGATTTGCAGACTTTGAGTCGAAACCATGGAAGAACATTAAGAATGAAAGTTGAATTATACCATAATTAGCATAGTAAGGAGGGAAACTTATGGAAAATGGATGGTGTTATTGTAAGCAAACTCAGCGCAAAGGAAGAAAAGGAAGACAATCTTCCTTCGGCCGAAGAATAACATCTCAGAGTATTGCTCCAGTGTTTGGTTCGTTCTTTCCGTTTGCCCATTTGATTGTGGATGATATCCGGACGAAAAGAATTATGGATCTGTAAGGACCTACCAGTTCTTTCCAAAATCTTGAAGTGAACTGCACCCCTCTATCAGATACAATGCCATCACCGGGACTCCAGGAGACGGACAATATCTCTGATACACCTCGGCCGTAACTGCTGCTGAAGGAAATCCCTTTTTAAAGGAAAAATGAGCCATCTTGGTTAGTCGGTCCACTACTACAAATTGTATTGAAACCCCTGGAACTAAGCAACTTCAACAATGAAATCCATAGTATTCATGCCACAAATGGCGGCTAGGAATCAGGCAGGGAGACACAACAATCCTAGGTCTTGTCGTGGAAGTTTTAAATCTGGCACAGGAAGTGACAAATAGTTTACGTCCTTAGACATATGGGCCAAAGAAATATCTATTTACGAGATTAAATGTTTTATAGAATCCAAATGACCAGCTAACGGGTGACAATGACATTGCTGAAGTACAAGAAATTGCAGCTTCTGGAACAAATATTTTTATTATTATGATAAATGAAGCCATCTTGAGAAAGAGATGAAGACTGAGCGGAAGTTTCCTTGATGATCTTAGTGATGTCTGTGTGTAATAGCAGGAAATTTGACCTGGAGAGTATTCTATCAGCTTGTCAGACCTATGCTTTCAAAAGATGTCTAGAGAGGGATCCGCCTTGCCGTTCTTTATCCTGGGAGGAAAATTATATGAAAATAATCTATGAAGAAGATTGTGAGGCCTCAATAAGGCACCACAGAGAGCTTTCTGGAAAAAAGCGAAACGGTGAGTGGAGTAAGCTTTAGGACCAGTTTGGTGAGAAAGAATGGCTCCCAATGCCACTTCGGAGGCGTCAACCTCTAAAACGAAAGGAAAAGATGGGTCTGGATGGACTAGGACAGGAAGCCGAGGTAAAGGCAGATTAGGTTGTTCAAAAGCCTGTGAATTAGTCCAGGAGAATGGTACATAGAATGGTATAGTGAGAAGCGTTAAGTGGGGGAAATAATAGTTGAAAAGTTCTAAATGAATCTGCGATAGAAATTTGCAAAGCCGATGAACTTTTGGATTTGTTAACGAGTAGAAGGAATGGGCCAATCCTTTTTTGGGGATCCATGGTCAGTCCTTGCAAGGAAAATGATGAGCCAGAAAGGGAATGGAACTCTTCTCAAATTCACATTTCTCTAACTTAGCATATAAGCGTGGGTCCTAGTCGGGAGATAAGACCTTTATAACTTGAGAACGGTGCTGATCCAGATCAGAGGAGAAGATCAATATGTCATCTAAAATATACTGCCAAGAAATCGTCACAACAATCATGGAAAATGTCGTTCACAAAATGTGAAAAGTGGCAGGGGGTTGCACAACCAAACGCCAATCATAACCAAGTATTCAAAATGACCAATATCTCGAACAGAGAAAACGGGTCCACTCGTCTCCTTCTCTAATCCTGAGTTATTAAATGTTAGGTGCCCTGAGATCCAATTGGTAAAATCTTGGCTGAGATCTTAACCGTGTGAAACAACTATGGAACAGAGGAAGAGGATATCTATTTTTGACCGTGTGTTTTAAGGGCTCGGTAATCATACACAGGCAAAGGGAGCTCATCTTTTTTTTCGAAAAAGAATATGCACGCTCCAGCCGGTGATTTGAGTGCGTATGAATCCTTTTGTAAGTTTTTCTTTGATATATTCCTTAAGGACCTTTTGTTCCGGTCCTCGGACAAAGGATATACCGTCCAAAAGGAACTCTCGGCTCCAGGAAGCAGCTCCACAGGACAGTACGTAAATACGATGTGGATGGTAAAAACGTTAGCGGCCTTCTTGTCAAAAGATCTGTGTAAAGTCACGCGTAAATGTGGTAATGAGTTTCGGATGACAATGTTAATACCAATAAGTGGAGAAAGACATGTATGTTACCAGTTATATGAGTGAGGGAAGAAAAAAGGATATCCCCCAAGACCACATCTTTATTAGGGAAGTGGATGTGTGTCCTCAGCCAGGCATGCCTTAAATAATAGGAAATAAAGAGAAAGGCAATACATCAAAACAAATAAGTCAGTATTGCTGATCAATCTTAATCTGAATGGGAATAGTCTCTACAGAATAGGACTGAGGAGATCTTTTAACCATCTGCGTAAATGAGATGAAGAGAGGAGTAGCTTTAATCGAGTGGGGAATCTTCAACTTCTTGACAAAAAGAATTCAGGATGAAACAGCTACAGGCTCCAGAATCAATAGTGAACGGGGGACAGCAAACATCTGGTCGATCCCAGCAAAGAAATATTAATAGAGAGGTGGCGCCATAACAACAGAACAAGGTGGACAGGAGGCGAAGAAAGAAAAGAAGAAAGAAGAGAAACAATCTTATCGAGCCTGCTGAAACAATTGTGTAGCATATGAACCAGGCTTTTGCAGTCTGCAAATATTCTAAGTTCTTATGATCTGTAAAAATAATAATAGGATGATTGGTGCCTTCAAGGAGATACCGCCATTCCTCAAGAGACAATTTGATAGCTAACAATTCGCGATCTCCCACATCATAGTTTCTTTCCGGCACAGAGAGCTTTCTGGAAAAGAATGCAACTGGATGGAGTAATGCTTTAGGACCAGTTTGTTGAGAAAGAATGGCTCCCAATGCCACTTCGGAGGCGTCAACCTCTAAAACGAAAGGAAAAGATGGGTCTGGATGGATCTAGACAGGAGCCGAGGTAAAGGCAGATTTAGGTTGTTCAAAAGCCTGTTGAATCAGTCCAGGAGAATGGTACATAGAATGGTATAGTGAGAAGCGTTAATGGGGGAAATAATAGTTGAAAAGTTCTAAATGAATCTGCGATAGAAATTTGCAAAGCCGATGAACTTTTGGATTTGTTAACGAGTAGAAGGAATGGGCCAATCCTTTTTTGGGGATCCATGGTCAGTCCTTGCAAGGAAATGATGAAGCCCAGAAAGGGAATGGAACTCTTCTCAAATTCACATTTCTCTAACTTAGCATATAAGCCGTGGGTCCTAAGTCGAGATAAGACCTTTCTAACTTGAGAACGGTGCTGATCCAGATCAGAGGAGAAGATCAATATGTCATCTAAATATACTGCCAAGAAATCGTCCACAAAATCATGGAAAATGTCGTTCACAAAATGTTGAAAAGTGGCAGGGGGCGTTACACAAACCAAACGGCATAACCAAGTATTCAAAGTGACCATATCTCGAACAGAGAAAACGGGTCTCCACTCGTCTCCTTCTCTATGATCCGAAAGTTTGTTTTTTTTATTTAAATGTTAGGTGCCCTGAGATCCAATTGGTAAAATCTTGGCTGGATCTTAACACGTGTGAAACAACTCATGGAACAGAGGAAGAGGATATCTATTTTTGACCGTGATGTTTTAAGGGCTCGGTAATCATACAAGGCAAAGGAGCTCATCTTTTTTTTCGAAAAAAGAATATGCACGCTCCAGCCGGTGATTTGAGTGTCGTATATGAATCCTTTTGTAAGTTTTTCTTGATATATTCCTTAAGGAACCTTTTGTTCCTCCTCGGACAAGGATATACCCGTCCAAAAGGAATCTTCGGCTCCAGGAAGCAGCTCCACAGGACAGTACGTAAATACAGATGTGGGAGGTGTAAAAACGTTAGCGGCCTTCTTGTCAAAAGATCTTGTAAAGTCACGGTAAATGTGTGTAACTGAGTTTCGATGACATGTTCATATACCAGTACGTGGCAAGAAAGACCATGATATGTTACCAGTTATATGAGTGAGGGAAGAAAAAAGGATATCCCCCAAGACCACATCTTTATTAGGGAAGTGGATGTGTGTCCTCAGCCAGGAATGCCTTAAATAATAGGAAATAAAGAGAAAGGCAATACATCAAAACAAATAAGTCAGTATTGCTGATCAATCTTAATCTGAATGGGAATAGTCTCTACAGAATAGGACTGAGGAGATCTTTTAACCATCTGCGTAAATGAGATGAAGAGAGGAGTAGCTTTAATCGAGTGGGGAATCTTCAACTTCTTGACAAAAAGAATTCAGGATGAAACAGCTACAGGCTCCAGAATCAATAGTGAACGGGGGACAGCAAACATCTGGTCGATCCCAGCAAAGAAATATTAATAGAGAGGTGGCGCCATAACAACAGAACAAGGTGGACAGGAGGCGAAGAAAAAGAAGAGAAGAGAAGAGAAACAACTCTTACTCGAGCCTGCATGAAACAATTGTGTAGCATATGAACCAGGCCGCTCCAGCCGGTGATTTCGAGTGTCGTATGAATCCTTTTTGTAAGTTTTCTTCGATATATTCCTTAAGGACCTTTTGTTCCGGCTCGGACAAAGGATATACCCGTCCAAAAGGAATCTCGGCTCCAGGAAGCAGCTCCACAGGACAGTCGTAAATACGATGTGGAGGTAAAACGTTAGCGCCCTTCTTGTCAAAGACATCTGTAAAGTCACGGTAAACATGTGGTAACTGAGTTTCAGATTGACATTGTTTAATACCAAGTAAAGGAGAAGAAAAACATGATAGTTGACAGTATGGTGAAGAAAAAAGGATCTCCCCCAAGACCCAATTTATTAGGGAATTGTGTGTCCTCAGCCATGGCATGCCTAAAATAATAGGAAATAAAGAGAAAGGCAATTACTCAAAACAATAAGTTCTTATGCTGATCAATCTTAATCTGAATGGGAATAGTCTCTCGAAGAATAGGACTGAGGAGATCTTTGAACCATCTGCTAAATGACTGAAGAGAGGAGTAGCTTTTATCGAGTGGGAATCTTCAACTTCTTGACAAAAAGAATTCAGGATGAAACGCTACAGGCTCCAGAATCAATACACGGCTTGGACAGCAAACATCTGGTCGAATCCCAGCAAAGAAATATTAATAGAGAGGTAGGCGCATAACAACAGAACAAGGTGGACACAGGAGGAAGAAACAATCTTATCGAAGCCTGCTTGAACAATTGTGTAGCATATGACGCCTCTCCCACAATAAGACACAAGGTTCAACGGCGCCATTCGAGAATTTTTCCTCGGTATAAGGCCGGACGAGACAAACCCAATTTCATAGGAGCAGGTTCTGGGAGAACAGAAGACACAGGAGTGATAAACGAGTTAAGGGAAGGCAGGGTAGTGCCCATTCTCTCTAACCTTCTTTCTCTCAGACATCGGTCAATCTGTATAGATAAATCAATAAGGTTCTTCAATTTGTTGGGCACCCCCGTGCGCGCTAATCCATCTTTTAAAATTTCAGACAAGCCGATTATGAACTGATGAATAAGGGCTGCTTCATTCCACTGAGTTTCAGCACTAACCCTATGGAAGTCTGCCACATAATCTTCAACAGGCCTCCGCCCCTGGAACAAATTGCGTAGTGTAGCCTCAGCAGAGATGGCTTTACGAGGATCTTTGTAGATCTCACCAAGTGCAGAAAAGAGAGCATCGACCAAGGTCGTTGCTGGACTGCCCTGATCCAAAAGATGTAAAGCCCATGCTTGAGGCTCATTCTGAAGAAGAGAGATAATAAAACCTACTTTCACCCTCTCTTCGTGAAAACTTGTAGGGCGGAGAGAAAAGTACAGGCCACAGGAACTCTTGAACTGATTGAATTTAGATCGATCCTCAAAGAACCTATCGGGAAGAGGCACTTTGGGCTCTGAAACATCTTGTGAAGTGCTGGTGGTTCCGGGGGACATCGTCTTTATTCTGGCGTCTAATTGACACTATCCTTGTCTAGCCTCCTGAAGGGCTACCCGAAGTTCGGATACTTGCCGATATAAACCTTCAGCTGGACTGATGTCTCCAGTGGGATTCATCTGGCTGCCGGTTACTGTTATGAATCTTCAGGCGACAGCCCCTGTGAAACTCCCTCAGGCCGCGGAGTCTAAGTGTCTGCTGGTCTTCACCAGAGCCTCTAATGGTGAGGATGTTACGCAACGAAACAGACACCAGGTCGCGACACCAAGAAAAGAACCACAGAAGCCTATCCCACAATGTGGAGGAAGCAGGAAAGCCTCAGGCAAATAAACACAAGTAGGCAGGAGATGAGGTATTGTCAATCAAGGATGTAACTGGAAGTAGAAGCAGGCAGGTGGTAATGGAGACAAATAATACACTGAGAGCAGGAGCAGGCAGGTGGTAATGGAGACTAATCATACACTGAAAGCAGGAGCAGGCAGGTGGTAATGGAGACCAATAATACACTGAAAGCAGGAGCAGGCAGGTGGTAATGGAGAACCAATATGTCACTGGAAAGCAGGAGCAGGCTGGTGGTAATGGAGACCAAATAGTACACTGAAAGCAGGAGCAGGCTGGTGGTAATGGAGACCAAATAGTACACTGAAAGCAGGAGCAGGCAGGTGGAAATGGAGACCAAATAGTACACTGAAAGCAGGAGCAGGCTGGTGGTAATGGAGACCAAATAGTACACTGAAAGCAGGAGCAGGCAGATGGGAATGACGACCAATAATATACTGAAAGCACAAGTCAGGAACAGATCAAGACACAGCTCACAGGAGCTAAGGTTCAGAGAAAGTAACTCTGAACCGGCAGCAAGAAACAGGCTCTGAGGAGGAGCTTAAGAAGGGAGAGGAGCATCATCTGGGTGCGACGTGCGCACCCCCCTGTGCACGCCAGGGTGCGCGCGCACCAGAAGGAACCTGCCCTGAGTCAGGAATGCAAGACCGGGAACCCTGACGCCTGCGTCCCTGCATCACGAGGGACGCACGCACAGAAGGACGATCGGCCTGCTCGCGGTGAGCGCGCCCGCGCGTGAACACCGGCGCACACCCCCGTGCTCGACCCAAGGTAGGACCAGGATTATAACAGCCTTATAGTCAATTGCTAAGGATTAGAAGGATAGTTAGGGATGATGTACTCTGCAGGGTCAGAATGATGGAAATGGCAGGCAAATTCACCACCAGAGGTTATCCCAGGGATGATCTTGTGCAAGATGTATAGAAAGCATTTCTTCAATTTTTTCTTCAGTAATTTGAGTCAAAAGAAAAATAGTGATAGAGTGCCATTTGTATCAATTTACAATTTATTCTCTAATGACATCCAGAAGATAATTAAAATAAATTGGTATATTTTACAAATGGATCAGCAATATGGGTCACTTTTCTCTAACCCTCCACTCTTTTCCTACAAAAGATCGAAGAACCTGAGTGATGAACTCATACAGACTGACATCAGGACAGAAAAAGGTTCCAGACAACTTTACCTGCAGAAATTGCTCAGTGTGTAACGCCATAATTAAGGGCAATGTAGTAAATCATCCCAGTAAAGGTTTTGAGATAAAATTAAAACAGTATGCTAGATGCAGAACACCAGGCATCATCTATATGTTAAAATGCCCGTGTGGGTGGGCCTATGTAGGCAAATCTCTGAGGGAAGTATGATTGAGGATATGCAAACACAAACGAGATATTACTAACTTTGAACGGTCTAATAAGAATTACGAGACCCCGATAAGTAGACATTTTTTCCAACATAAACATAAAGCATCCCAACTAAGGTGGTTAGTTCTAGAAGTGGTTGAAAAAGACAGTAGAGGAGGTAATTTCAATAAAAAAACAAAGTCTTCAAAAAAAGACTGGATAGATGTGGATAAATTGGGTACTTTGACCCCGCACTGTTTAAATGAAGATTTTAACCTATCCTGCTTTTTATATATTTTCCCGTGTTATGTAACTTTGTTGCAATGCTATCAGCATTCAACTCCTGTCCTGATTGTATCTTTTTATGCCTTTTCGCTAACAACTTTTTTTAGTCCTATCGATACAAGATTGAAACATGCAAAATTCTTATATTGAAAGACTGTATGATGGCGCCATCTATTGATAAGCATTGAGAATAGCATCGACACCACAGAATACATGTTGTTCTTTTAGATGGTTGTTATTAACTGTACCTGTGTACCTATGTCAGTCTTTATGTTCTTATATTATACACTGAGACACTTTTAAAGAAGACAGGGTTAGAACATTTTATCAGCACTTTATTTGGCACTTTACAATTTATATGTACATATCTTCTCTTTAATACAATGGATATTGCTAATTTTAATATAGTAATCTTTATCTCTATGAAGGGTCACACAAATATATTGCACTTATGTTTTTTATCATTTTATTACATAATTATGTTACTGTGTAGTGTTGTTACTACTATATGTGTTATATCCATTTTTTCATGCCTGGCTCCTCCCGTTTGGGGTTGGTTTTCCAGGCAGTAGCGCACCTTTAAAAATCCCTGAGCACATTTGCACTATGATCACCTGAAGAGAGGGCACTATTTCCCCGAAACGTTGTGTTTTGTGTGATGTGTGGTTCACAATAAACTTATAACCTTTTGGAGTGCAATCCTCAGACTTTTTTATTTTGCTGTGATATTTCTGGTTTGAGGGAGAACCATTTGAGGTTTTATCTGCACCCACCATTTGGACAAGAGTGCACCTCCACTATTGTTTCCTGCTGAGTTTATAAAGGCTCAGTCCTCTTTCTAACACTTACCGCTAGACTGTTCACATGGAGGAACTGGTGGCATATGGACTGATACTGTATATTCCCAGAAGTCTGTTCTGTACAGCAGTTCGCATCTCCAATAAGGAGTGGTAATTTTGCTACTAAAAGCTAAAATGACCTGATGTGACATTCATTGCTGTTACTGACACTAGTCAGCTGTGTACTTAGAGATTAATACAGTACCTAGGTAATTCAATTACAAACGTCTGCCCTATGTTTTTTCCTTTTCTTAATTTCAAGGAAACCGTCTTGTCAAAGATTAAAGATGGTGATAGAGCACCCTCTAGTGAATTAATACAAATTAACAAAATAGGTTACAAAGATTTAAATGTAGCAATGAAACGGCAATATAGAATGTAAGGCTTATTAACAAAATAGGTTACAAAGATTTAAATGTAGCAATGAAATGGCAATATACACTATGCCTGTTTCTTAGCATTGTAAAGCAACTCATAGAGTGTGTGGTAACACAAAAGCATATGAAAGTAAGAGGAGCACACTACTTCTTGGTGAACTTCACAATTTATTATTGCAATAACAATATATTTACTGACTATTTCCTCAGGGGCAGTAAGCACCCCAAAATGTTGTTTATGTTGCTTTTGCACTAATTGTGAAGTTCACCAAGAAGTAGTGTGCTCCTATTACTTTTATGTACTTTGGATTGCCTTAAAGGACAATTATACTCACCTTCCCTCCGCTCCTCTTCTTTGGTCAGTACCTTTTACCCAGGGTGAGGACCTGAACTGCTAGGTCCTCTCCCCTGGGTTTGCGTAACTTGAAGCACAGTCTTACTGACACGCTGCTCTGGTTGGCTCCGCCCCCTCAGAGCAGCCTACCAGAGCAGCGTTTCAGTAAGGATGTGCTTCAAGTTACGCAAACCCAGGGGTGAGGACCTAGCGGTTCAGGTCCTCACCCTGGGTAAAAGATACTGACCATAGAAGAGGAGCAGAGGGAAGGTGAGTATAATTGTCCTTTAAACCCTCTGGGTAGGGGGTGTGGAGGATTGCACCTACCAACTACTAGGCCAAAGCCAGCAACACTGTGCTAGAGTGGCTTCTAACTGGATTTAACACAGAAGCATTCATTTTTCAATTTAATGTGTCCTGTTCCCACTAGTGGTTTGCGGTAGCGCACAGCTGTATGTATTTTTATGCGTTACATACACCAACAGACACCAATAGAAATCAATGGGACTGTGGAGAAAATCGCACAATAATGCTTATTACACCGTTTGTGTGCGATGTTTCCACAAACACTAGCTTGTGATTTTTGCAAAGAAAAACACACATTAACACATAGAAAAACTCAGCAACACTTAGAAAAATTAGCAAAAACACACACAATGCTTGATAACACATAGTTATCATGCGTGTTACAGCACACTGTAGTGTGAATGAAGCCTTACCAATCTGAGTAAGACTGCTAATATTCTGTTTGTTTGTGGCCGTGGATTCCATGGATATTTTTAGCCTACTGAACAGAAGGTGAAAGGAATATCCAATACTAGGTTTAGGTTAAATTTAATGTACAGTAAGAGGAGGTGACATTGATGATAGGTTACTAAAGACTAAATCACGTCAGATTTATAAATTTAAAAAGTTGTCATCCTTAGGACTCCATTTATCTGAACCGTGCCTTGATTTTTTAATTCTCTTGTTTTTAAAAGCATAAGGCTGGGTACACACCGTAGGACTTTTTGTCCCACCCGAGCATCGCTCCGAGTGAGCACTCGGCAAATGACTGTCGTTCACAGCATTAGTGGCTGCTGCCAACAGTTCGTACGACCAATCGTGCGGTCCCATAAGTAATCGCACGATCGCCCGCGATTTACCGACAGTTATGATTGCCCATTCGTCCAATACAAATGGGCGATCGAGCTTGGTCACCTCCAGCCGCTCCATACCATCAGATATTTTCGGCCAACCAACCGATACACAGCGCTATTGGTTGGTTGGCCTGAAATATCTGCTGGTGTGTACCCAACCTAAGAGCTAAAGGAGGATATATACCAAAATACATAATATAGGAACTGTGGATATTACTTCTGAGTTATGAATCATGAAAGGTTCTGCACTCCTGTATTCCATGGTAAGAGTAGAATTTCCCTTTCTCCTTCCTGGCCTCAACGATTTTTAGGTTTTTAATGCTACTTCAGGGGACTCTATCTACACTATATAGTCTACATAATGGTTGGAAAATCTCCATTAATGTACACTTGTTATGCTATAGGAGTGTAGGGAGAAGGAAAGCAATGAATGGACCTTGCCTTGTACCTAACTGATAGTAACTAAACTTCTAACTGGTTACACTGTCACTTCCTAATGTAGAGAGAAGGAAAACAGTGAATGGACCTGCCTTGTATCTGATAGCAACTAATCATTCAACTGGTTACATTGTCACCTCCTAATGTAGGGAGAAGGAAATTAATGAATTAACCTATTTCTAAAAAAAAGCATAGGTAGCCTGTCTTTAGGTGTTTTTATTATTCATAAAAAAAAAACATTTTGGACTTATTTCAATGAATGTTGTTCAGCACCTGTAAAATTATAATGTATAAAAATGTGTTTTTTTAGGGAACAGAGGGTTTAGGAGAGCACTTTGAGTATGGATAAGGATACTTATATTTGATACTAAGCATAATTACCTTCAAGATATTGTAATATACTGCGCTACTCTGTTAGGAGGTAGATAAGTATTGTATGATTGACTGTTTTACGCTATTGCAAAGTATCAACTAATTGTAGTGAGATTATCATACTTATTGCATACATATTATGCTTTATATATATATATTGCATATTTCACACTTAAAATGAGAAATAATAATTAAGGGGGATTTGTATTTATGTTAAAGTAGAGTTGTGGCCAAATTTAAATGAAATAATTGGGTGTATAAATGATAAGATTTAAGCAATAAGGATGGAACTATGCACAGAAAGCAAAAAGGCGGGTAAATTAGTAAAGCATGTTTAAGTCACAGGATTTTAATCACCTTGACATTGATTACTGTTGGTGGCAAACAGCACCAATGGGGAGATTCAAAGGCTCAAGCTCTCTCGGCAAATCTCCAATCTCCTTAATGTTGCGCTTACCGATCGTAAATCAGTTAAGGTGGCCATACATCTATGAGATTTTACTTACCCGACCGAGCGCTCACGCGATGTTCATCGATGCTGCCGGAACAGCTTCTCCCGATTGTATATTTGACCGACATGCGATCGCAAAATCCCATTCATTTTGCGATCGCATGTTGGTCGAATGTAAGATCGGGAGAAGCGGTTCCGGCAGGATCGAAGGAACATCGCGTGAGCGCTCGGTTGGGTAAGTAAAATCTTATAGATGTATGGCCACCTTTAGCTGTTTCCTTACTATTTATATGAAAAAAATAAATTTATAAAAAAACTAATAATAAAATATATACAGTATCTTTTCACATTATTAAGATAATTTACTTATTATCCTACCTCATTCCTTAATGTGATCCTTCTATACTATAACAAGAATTTCTAAAAATCCCATCACACACTCTGTACATATAATAATCAATTAGTATATGCTCTCTCCAGGCCTTTTTATTCTGATGCTTGAGAACATATGTGGCTAATTTTTGTATTCTGTTTTTATATTAGTTGTTTATGTTTTACTCTTATGCAGCCTTAATGGTAAACAGATCCATGTCTATTCATGGTATGTATCATATGTGATTATCTCTTTGCAATGTGTATGTCAATATATGAGTAGGACAACCCTTAACAGACCTTATATTCCTCCAGGAAACTCAATGAAACACACAAAAAATGGCTATCTTATTCCATAATTTTTGTAACATAGTAATTGAGTAACATAGTAATTGAGGTTGAATAAAGACATACGTCTATCAAATCCAACCTATTTACTTTTTTTTTTTAACCCTTCCTAACAGTTGATCCAGAGGAAGGCAAGAGATCAAGGGCAAAAGTTTTATACTAGTTATAATCCACCCCCTTTTATGGTCCCTATGAGACCGTACTGTAAATAATCTACTTATAATCGGTGTGCTACTACGTATTAGCGCGCCTATTATAACCAGGAAGTGAGGATCACAGCCATCGACACCTTCCCTTACTTCCCGGGCAGCACTAAGAACAGAGCCGTGATCGTTCCACATACCATTGAATGTCGCAGACGAGACGCACAAACTTCACCTCCCCTCCACGGCCGGAAGATAACAAAGTAAGATCACATTAGGTATCGGCCGCTGCAGGGAAGCAGTGTTGGGAATGCAAGTCAAGAAGACGTCCAAAAGAAGGTATGTGTGCATTGTTTCAGTCTGGAAAAGGCTGACATTTTCTTAGTATTAAAAAATCTTAAAATTCCATAAAATGTATACATTATATGATTGGGTGTGCAGGAAAGGTAGAGGTGGGGGGGGGGGGGGGGGGGTTAAGGGGGTTGTGTTGAGGGGTGGGGGTATTAAGAGCAGCAGGGCACTGTGAATTTATCTTTTAGCCATAGGGGAAGGGAGGGGCCTGAAATAGGGTTATTAGAGCAGTATGTTATGTTAAAAGGAAGGGGGTGAATCTTAGAGTTAGAAGACAGACATGCCCTAAAAGAGGAAAAGGGGTGGATTATAACATAATGTACCCGCTACTGTAAATTATATGGCTATTAGAAGTCACTGAGGAGTTTCGTGACCATATTTTTATAAAGTAGGGGGTACATTATCTACTATAACATGTATGCTCTAAACACTCAGAACACCACAAAAAATCAGCACACATTTACTTGGGAACAGTAGAAGGTGCATGCTCGTATATCCACCATACATAGCTCAACCCACACAGGAGCAGCACTCTTAGAAAATGTATTGTCTTAATTTAAATTCTTTAAGGCTTTCTTCACACTATAGAGTGTTTTGGTGCGATTTCCTGTGGAAACATTGCACCAAAAAGCTCTGCTCATAGGAGTGAATGGCACCGTTCACACCTATGTGCTGCGATACAGTATAGCAACGCACTGCATGCAGCAGTTTAATGCACAGCGGTGCCGTTGAAAATAATGGCCGCCCCTATGCGTTAACGCACCTGAACATCACACTGAATTGAAAGTCCGATGTTCTGCTGTGTTAAGAAAACTCATAGGGCCTCATTTACCCAGACTCGCTGGGCAAATATATGGAGTTAAAGTCACACTAACTAGTTTGCTACCGGAATTTTTAGTAAATAATGTGTAGTTTTAATGTAAACTGTTAAATTAAAGAGCATGTCTACCCACAAAACTAAAATGTAACCCACTGCTATCTAAAGTCCAGGAAAGTGAAGCGTAGGAGCCATTCTCTATGTAAAATATATCTGCCTCCTCCCTGTCCTCCTGGAGGTCTCTGGCATGCACAGGGGAGCCCCCATCTCCCCCCTTCCACTCTTTGGATCCCTTCATGCTGTTTGAAAAATAGAGTTTTCTGTAGTGTAGCTACCTCCCTCCCAACCCTAACTGCTTGGTTTTTATGTAAAAAAAAAGAGCCAGACCGCGTTGCTTCGGCTGTTTGAAAAACAGGCAGCCGTGTCTGTGATTGGCTGCCTCTCTGCCAATCATAGAGATGGATGCCATTCTGGACCCTAATGTTACTTTGTTCCGTAATTAACATTAGAGGCAGTGGCTGCGGGAGTGAAGGCTGGTAAGTTACGATGCCATAGATATGCACCCATTATAACCCATTCTATAGCAATGTGCCCATTATAACCAATGCCATAAATATGCACCCAATATAACCAATGACTGATGTGCCCGGCTATATTTACTATTTCATCATAACCAAAGACACAGCTATGCACCCATTATAACTGATTACATAGCTATGTACATAATATAACCAATGACACAGCTACATACCAATTATAACTGAATACATAGCTATGTACATAGTATACCCAATGACACATCTACGCACCCATTATAACCAATGACACAGCTACGCACCCATTATAACCAATGATATAGCTACCCACCCATAATAACCAATGACACAGCTACGTACATATTATAACCAATGACACAGCTAAGCACCCATTATAACCAATGACACAATTACATATCCATTAAAAGCAATGACTGATGTGCCCAGCTATATATTTACTATTTCATTATAACCAAAAACACAGCTATGCACCCATTATAACTGATTACATAGCTATGTACATAATATAACCAATGACACAGATACGCACCCATTATAACTGATTACATAGCTATGTACATAATATAACCAATGACACAGATACGTACCCATTATAACTGATTACATAGCTATGTACATAGTATAACCAATGACACAGATACGTAACCATTAAAACTGATTGCATAGCTATGTACATAATATAACCAATGACACAGCTACGCACCCATTAAAACCCATGACACAGCTACGTACCCATTAAAACCGACGACATAGCTACGCACACATTATAACTGATTACATAGCTATGTACATAATATAACCAATGATACAGTTACGTACCCATTATAACCAACGACACAGCTACACACCCATTATAACCAACGACACAGCTACGTGCCCATAATAACCAACGATACAGCTACGCGCCAATTATAACCAATGCCACAGCTACGTACCCATTATAACGAATGACACAGCTATGTACCCATTATAACCGATGACACAGCTATGTACCCGTTATAACCAATGACACAGCTATGGACCCATTATAACTGATGACACAGCTATGTACCCATTATAACCGATGACATAGATATGTACATAATATAACCGATGCCATAGCTATGTACCCATTTTAAACAATGACATAGCTATGTACATAATATAACCAATGACAGAGTTTTGTACCCATTATAACCAATGACATAGCTATGTACCCATTATAACCGATGACACAGCTATGTACCCATTATAACCGATGACACATCTATGTACCCATTATAACCGATGACGCAGTTATGTACCCATTATAACCGATGACATAGCTATGTACCCATTATAACCGATGACATAGCTATGTATCCATTATAAACGATTACATAGCTATGAACATAATATAACTGATGCCATAGCTAAGTACCCATTATAAACGATGACATAGCTATGTACATAATATAACCAATGACACAGCTATGTACCCATTATAACCAATGACATAGCTATGTATATAAAATAACCGATGACATAGCTATGCATCCATTATAACCGATCACATAGCTATGTACCCATTATAACCGATCACACAGCTACGTACCCATTATAACCAATGACACAGCTACGTACTCATTATAACCAATGACACAGCTATGTACCCATTATAACCGAAGACAAAGCAATGTACCCATTAAAACCCATGGCACAACTATGTACATAATATAACTGATGACACAGCTATGTACCCATTAGAACCGATGACATAGCTATGTACTTATTATAACCGATGACATAGCTATGTACGCATTATAACCGATGACATAGCTATGTACCCATTGTAACGATGACACAGCTATGTACCCGTTATAACCGATGACATAGCTATGTACCCATTATAACCCATGACACAGCTATGTACCTATTATAACCGATGACATAGCTACGAACATAATATAACCGATGACATAGCTATGTACCTATTATAACCGATGACACAGCTACGTACCCATTATAACTAATGACTCAGCTACATACCCATTATAACCAATGACACAGCTACATACCCATTATAACCAATGACACAGCTACGTATCCATTATAACCGATGACACAGCTACATACCCATTATAACCGATGACACAGCTACGTATCCATTATAACCAACGAAACAGCTACGTACCCATTATAACCAACGAAACAGCTACGTACCCATTATAACCAACGACACAGCTACGTACCCATTATAACCAATGACACAGCTACGCACCCATTATAACCAATGTCACAGATACATATCCATTATAACCAATGACTGATGTGCCCAGCTATATATTTACTATTTCATTATAACCAAAGATACAGCTATGCACCCATTATAACTGATTACATAGCTATGTACATAATATAACCAATGACACAGATACATACCCATTATAACTAATTACAGAGCTATGTACATATATAACCAATGACACAGATACGTACCCATTATAAATGATTGCATAGCTATGTACATAATATAACCAATGACAAAGGCTATGCACCCATTAACCCTTTCACTGCCAGGAGATTTTCATTTTTTTTTGCGTTAACTGCCAGAAGAATTTTCAGGATTTTGCCCTCAATCGCTTTAGACTAATTTTTACAGTAGGAAACCTTGCAGAAATCAGGAATATTATACATTGTTTTTTTCAGCACAAAGTGTACTTAATATGGTAACAAAATTTTGTAAACTTTTCTGGAAATTTTACTGGAATTATGGGTAAAATATGTAAAAAAAAATGAAAAATTTGCAATTTTCATGGATTTTTCCATTTTTAACTTATAGTTATCTTAAGGTTACACACAAAAATCTTACTGTTCTAAAAGCTAGATACTCCCGAGTACAACGATACCAGATATATGTAGGTACCCAACGTTTCCTGTACAGGAGACCCCCCCAAACTAAAACTGCACCTCCTAGAACTATTACACCAAATTAAAATGTGTAACCACTACTGACAGTTAACATAGATATTACCAAATTATCTAAAATATTCCCCCCAAGGTGAGATATTTTAGAAACTACACACTGCAGGATTTCAGGTTTTACGACGTGAGGTTAGTTCGATCAAAATGCAGATACCCGGACCGCAGCTCTTCGTCAAATTGTAAGTTACTTCTCACATTTTCCTTTTTTCGAACTGTAAAATCAGAGACAAATCAAATGCGAATTTCAGCTAAAAACTGTGGAGGGAAAGTTCAAACGCATCTTCAAATATGAAAGCCTAACCCCTCCCGATATAAAACGGTATGCCACATTCATGGGTGTACCCAGAGACATGGCTGCCAACTAACCCAGAGCGTGACCAGTGCCAAATGTCAGTAGCAGCAAAAAAAAAATTAGCCAAGTTTTGTATTTGAACAGTCTGCAGTGTTTTTTCCACAAAACACCCCCCCAAATCAAAATACCCCCCACAAACTAGATATTCCTGAAATCTAACACCTTCAGCTATGTAACGCGTGTAGTTCGTTCATTCATACATCAATGGTGTGGGCGCAGTTCTTCGTAGAAGTTGCCACTTTTACGATTTTAAAAAAAAATGAAATCAAACAACGTTCACAAAAGGTTCGAAATCATGCCAAAAACCCCATGGAATGTTAAAAAAAAGGTACCAAATATCAATTCCCAAATGGCCTGAATCAAACGGTTATGCCATTGTGTGGTTACACAGCGGACGTGGAAGCGAAAAGCCACAAAGTGAGACAATGCACGATGGCTCAGAAACAGCGAAAATATTTAGCCAACTCCGAATTTGGACAGTCTGCAGTTTTTTCCACAAAACACCCCGTACTATAGAAATAAACCCCCACAAACTATATATTCCTGAAATCTACACACCTTCAGCTATGTAACGCTGTAGTTTGTTCATTATACCATCAATGGTGTGGGCGCAGTTCTTCGTAGAAGTTCGCACTTTTCTGAAAAAATGAACAAAAAACAACTTCAAAGGTTAGAAATCATGCCAAAACCTGATGGAATCTAAAAAAAAGTTACTAAATATCAATCTCCAAATGTCCTGAATCAAACGGTATGCCATATGTGTGGTTACACACGCGGACGTGGAAGCGGAAAGCCACAAAGTGAGACAATGCACGATGGCCTCAGAAACAGCAGAAATATTTTAGCCAACTACCGAATTTGGACAGTCTGCAGTTTTTCCACAAAAACACCCCCGTAACTTAGAAATAAACCCCACAAACTATATATTCCTGAAATCTACACACCTTCAGACTATGGAACGCTGTCGTTGTGTTCATTCATACCATCAATGGTGTTGTGGGCGCAGTTCTTCTAGTAGAAGTTCGCACTTTTCTGAAAAAATGAACAAAAAAACAACTTCAAAAGTAGAAATCATGCCAAAAACTGATGGAATCTAAAAAAAAGTACTAAATATCAATCTCCCAAATGTCCTGAATCAAACGGTATGCCATATGTGTGGGTTACACACGCGGACGTGAAGCGGAAAAGCCACAAAGTGAGACAATGCACGATGGCTCAGAAACAGCGAAAATATTTAGCCAACTCCGAATTTGGACAGTCTGCGTTTTTTCCACAAAACACCCCGCTAAACTTAGAAATAACCCCCACAAACTATATATTCCTGAAATCTACACACCTTCAGCTATGGGAACGATGTCGTTTGTTCATTCATTACATCAATGGTGGTGGGCGCAGTTCTTTGTAGAAGTTCGCACTTTTCTGAAAAAAATGAACAAAAAACAACTTCAAAAGGGTAGAAATCATGCCAAAAAACCTGATGGAATCTAAAAAAAAGTTACTAAATATCAATCTCCCAAATGTCCTGAATCAAACGGTTATGCCATATGTGTGGTTACACATGCGGACGTGGAAGCGAAAAGCCCACAAAGTGAGACAATGCACGATGGCATCAGAAACAGCGAAAAATATTAGCCAATCCGAATTTGAGACAGTCGCAGTTTTTCCACAAAACACCATGATAACATCAGAAAATACCCCCAAAACTATATATTCCTAAGAATCTAAACGCCTTCAGCTATGTAGCACTGTAGTCGTTATTCATACCATCAATGGTCGTGGGCGCGTTCTTCGTAGAATTTGCATTTCTACACAATTTTCTGGAAAAATATTGAGAAAAATACATTTCAAAGTTACAAAATCACACCAAAACCCCATGTAATGTAAAAAAAACTTACCAAATTCAATCTCCTAAATGTCCTGAATCAAACAGTGTGCCATATGTGTGGTTACACACACTGACGGATGAGCGACTAGTCAAAATGTTAAAAACAATGCGCAGTGAGCCAATAACAGCATTTTCCCAGATTTTCCAAAACTGAACACCCCCTTAACTTGGAAATACCCCGCAGAAAACTATATATTCTCAGAATCTACATACCTTCAGAACCTACGTAACGACTGTAGTTTGTTCATTCATACAATCAATGGTGTGGGCGCAGTTCTTCGTAGAAATCGCATTTGTCTGAAAAAATGAACAAAAAACAACTTCAAAAGGTAGAAATCATGCCAAAACCCCAGGAATGTATAAAAAAAGCTACTAAATATCAATCTACCCAAATGTCCGAATCAAAACGGTATGCCATATGTGTGGTTACACACGTGGACGTGGAAGCCAAAAAAGACACAAAGTGAAACAATGCACAATGGCTCAGAAACAGCAAAAATATTCAGTCAATCTGAATTTGAACAGTCTGCAATTTTTCCCCAAAAACAACCCCCACAAACCATATATTTCTCGAATCCACCACACCTTTATCTACGAAATTCTGTATTGTCATCGTCATCAATGGGTTTGTTGTTCTCCCAGGATCGCCCGTGTGCGCACTCGTTAGAACGTGAAGTCACAGCTTAGCAGGATTTTCAAAAAAATTAAAAAAAAACACTCTCAAAGGGTAGAAACATGCCAAAATCCCAAGTAATGTAAAAAAAAGTTACCAAATATCAATCTCCCAAATGTTCTGAATCAAACGGTATAGCCCTATGTATGGTTACACACGCAGACGTGGAATCAACTAGCCACAAAGTGAGCCAATGAACAGTGGCCCAATTACAGCAACTTTTCAGATTTGTCAGACTAAACACCCCTCCTATATTAGAAATACCCCCCAAAACTAATATTCGTGGACTCACACACCTTCAGCTACACAATGGTGTGATTCTTTTATGCATACAACACAATGGTGTGGGTGCAGATTGTGTACAATTTCGCTTTCTTACCAGATTTTCAGGAAAAATTTATAAAAATACAATTCAAAGTTAAAAATCATGGCAAAATTTCCATGTCATGTAAAAAAAACTTGTCAATTATCAATTTCCAAAGCCTGAATACAAACGGTTATGCAATATGCGTGGATGCCACACAGGAAGTGGCCACCAATTAGCTCAAATGGGAGCATGCACCAGTGTGGTTGTAATTACAAGAAAAATATCAAAGTGCTCTGTTAATTTTTCAAACAGCCCCAAAACTTGAAATGCCCCCCGCAATAAACCCCCCACTAAATATCAATCTCCCACATGTTCTGAATCAAACGGTATGCCATATGCGTGGATGCACACAGAGACGTGGCCACCAAATAGCTCAAATGGGACGCATGCACAAAGCAATTACAAGAAAAAAATCAAAGTGCTCTGTAATTTGAACAGCCTACCCTTTTTCTAAGGAAACAGTCCCAAAACAGGAGATTCCCCCAACAAAACTATATTATTTTTGGAATCTACACACTTCAGCTACGTTACGGTTTCCTGCTTTCAGCAACATGAAGAATTCCAGACCCAGCGATCCAAAGAACTCCGTGTTTTACGAGGTTTTGTGAAAATAAAAGAGATGATTCAAGGATTGAAATCCACCTAAACCCACTTGACAAGCAAAAAAACCCACTAAATAGCAATTTCCACAGTGTCCTGAATCAAACGGTATGCCATAGCGTGGATGCACACAGAGAAGTGGCCACCAACTAGCTCAAATGGGACGCATGCACAAATGCAATTACAAGAAAAAATCAAAGTGCTCTGTAATTTGAAACAGCCTACACTTTTTCTAAGGAAACAGTCCCGAAACATGGAAATTCCCTCCACAACTATATATTTTTGGAATCTACACACCTTCAGCTACGTTACGGTGCCATGCTTTCACATGCATGAAGAATTCCAGACCCAGCGATCAAAGAACTCGGTGTTTTTACGAGATTTTGTGTGAAAAATAAAATGAGAGATTCAAGGGTGTTGAAATCCTACCTAAACCACTTGACAAGCAAAAAACCCACTAAATAGCAAATCTCCCACAGGTCCTGAATCAAACGGGTCCATTTGCGTGGGTGTTGGTGCAAACAGAGACGAGGCCACCAACTAGCTCAAATGAGCGATTTAGAAGTGCAGTTACAAGAAAAATTTTTAAAAAACGCCACAACCACCCCACCACACACACTCTCCCCTTTTAGTGGTATTTTAGTGAAGTCGGTTAGTATGGAGAGTCACACACGTTTTGCACACTTTACTGATCCTAAAAATTCAATACGGTCTTTATTGGTACCTGCAAATTTCCTTATAAAATATAGGCTTGTTTCCCTTGAAATCGAACAAATAAGTATCCGCGTTTACTTTACCGATATCACTGGGGACATTGGGGAGCTTGGGGAAGACAACTTTTTTTTCTATTTATAGTTTTAGGGTAAAAAAAAAAAAAGGTGTGTGTATCACTTTAAGAATTTTTAGTGTGTATTTCCCCTTTTTTTCCCCGATCATCCCAAAGATAATCATCAGATCATCTTAGGGAATGATACCGAACTTGGAATCGGGCATAAATGCCCGTTTTCCAATTCGAAATCCGATCGGAAAAATCACTTCCCGGAAATCATTTTCCAGGAAGTGATTTTTCATTCATGGCAAAGATCATAATTTGGTGATCAGAAGTGATCACCAAATATGATCTCTGTCCCCATTTTTTTTCTAAGTCTTCGCTAAGTAGCAAAGACTTAGAAAAAATCCTATTTGTGAATGGAACTTTGCGTTCCATTCACAAATGTATAGAAAAGCTGGCAGATTGACAGCTTTTCTATATAGGTACTGCAGCATGATCAAATTGAGATCAAGCTGCAGTACCTCAACTAGACCACCAGGGGCAGTCTCCTACCACTTCAAGGGAGACCCGGTGAAGGAGGAAGCTCCGTGACGTTCACCGGGGTCTCCCTTTCCGCTTCTCTCCACGTGGGACGGTGCGCACATCGCGGGACCCGGCGCTGGACCGGCTAAAGGTAAGTGTATCTTCGATCCCCCCTCGGATTTGGATCACACCGAGGGGGGATCGAGGGGGCTAGGGGGGCAGTTGAATGCTGCCCCCCGATCGGCCCTAGCAGGGGGGGAATTTTTTTTGCAGGGAGGGAGCGAAGCACAGTCGTATATCACGATCTGTGGCGTTTTTTAAGCATTCTCTGCACAGATCGTGAATATACGATCTGTGGCAGGGAAAGGGTTAAAACTAAGACACAGCTACGTACCCATTATAACCGATAACATAGCTACGCACACATTATAAATGATTACATAGCTATGTACATAATATAACCAATGATACAATTAAGTACCCATTATAACCAACGACACAGTACACACCCATTATAACCAACGACACAGCTACGCGCCCATAATAACCAACGACACAGCTACGCGCCCATTATAACAAATGACACAGCTACGTACCCATTATAACCAATGCACAGCTACGTACCCATTATAACCGATGACACAGCCTATGTACCATTATAACGCTGACACAGCTATGAACCTATTATACTGAGCACAGCTATGTACCCATTATAACCGATGCCATAGCTATGTACCCATTATAAACGATGACATAGCTATGTACCCATTATAACCGATGACACAGCTATGAACCCACTATAACAATGACACAGCTACATACCCATTATAACCTATGACACAGCTACGTACCCATTATAACCGATGACACAGCTACGTACTTATTATATAATGACCAGACTAAGTACCATTCATACCCGATGACACAGCTACGTACTTATTATAACTAATGACACAGCTACGTACCCATTATAACGAATGACACAGCGACGTACCCATTATAACCGATGACACAGCTATGTACCCATTAAAACCGATGACACCGCTACGTACCCATTATAACCGATGACACAGCTATGTACCCATTATAACCAATGACACAGCTACGCACTCATTATAACCAATGACACAGCTACGTACCCATTATAACCAATGACACAGCTACGTGCCCATTATAACCAATGATACAGCTAAGCACCCATTATAACCCATGACACAGCTACATGCCCATTATAAACAATGCAAAGCTACATACCCATTATAACCAAGGACTGATGTGTCCAGCTATATTTACTATTTTATATAACTAATGACACAGATTAGACCCATTATAACTGATTACATAGCTATGTACAAATATAACCAATGACACAGCTACGCACCCATTAAAACCGACACAGCTATGTATCTATTATAAACGATGACATAGCTACCACCCATTATAACTGATTACTTAGCTAAGTACATAATATAACCAATGATACAGTTACGTACCCATTTAATCAACGACACAGCTACACACCCATTATAACCAACGACACAATACGAGCCCATAATACAACGACCATAGCGCCCATGCCCACCATTATAACCAATGACACAAGCTACGTACCCATTAAACCAATGACACAGCTACGTACCCATTATAACCAATGACACAGCTACGTACCCATTATAACCGATGACACAGCTATGTACCCATTATAACCAATGACACAGCTATGTACCCATTATAACCGATACCATAGCAATGCACCCATTATAACGATGACATAGATATGTACCCATTATAACCGATGAAATAGCTATGTACATAATACAACCGATGCCATAGCTATGTACCCATTTTAAACAATGACATAGCTATTACATAATAACCAATGACACAGCTATGTACCCATTAACCGATGACATAGCTATGTACCCATTAAAACCGATGACACAGCTACGTACCCATTATAACCGATGACACAGCTACGTACCCATTATAACCAATAACACAGCTACGTACTCATTATAACCAATGACACAGCTATGTACCCATTATAACCGATGACATAGCTATGTACCCATTATAACCATGACAAGCTATGTACAAATATAACGAGACACAGCCTATGTACCCATTATAACCGAGACATAGCTATGTACCTATTAAAACGCAAGAATAGCTATGTACTATAATATAACCGATGACATAGCTATGTACCCATTATAACCGATGACATAGCTATGTACCCATTATAAACCGATGACACAGCTATGTACCCATTATAACCGATGACATAGCTACATACCCATAACAATGACACAGCTACGTTACCCATTATAACCGATGACAAGCTATGTACCCATTATAAACCGATGACAGCTATGTACCCATTCATAAGATGCCATAGTATGTGCCATTATAACCGATGACACAGTATGTACCCATTAAAACCGATGACACCGCTACGTAACCATTTATAACCGATGAACACAGCTATGTACCCATTATAACCAATGAACAGCTACGACACTCATTATAACCAATGACACAGCTACGTACCCATTAAACAATGACACAGCTACGTGCCCATTATAACCAATGATACAGCTAAGCACCCATTATAACCAATGACACAGCACATGCCCATTAAAAACAATGAATCAGCTACATACCCATTATAACCAAGGACTGATGTGTCCAGCTAATTATTTTTATTATAACTAATGACACAGATTAGACCCATTATAAACTGATTACATAGCTATGTACATAATATAACCAATGACACAGCTACGCACCCATTAAAACCCATGACAGGCTATTTCCTTCACTCGACACAACGCATATGTGTACCCCACCTTTTCCCCCCAGTATAAACGATGCATAGCTACCACACAAGTTGCCATTTATCATCTTGATTGTACATAGCTATGGTACTATAATGTTACAACCCACTATGCTTTCCCCAGATTACGTACCTTCAATGCATCATCATCCACCGGACACAGCTTATTACTACACCCATGTTTATAACTCACAACGTATCATACATGTAGGACACGAGCACCCACTTCTATACCACACCCCCCCACCCACGACCCACAGCTTACTGTCGGCCCATTTTAACCCCCCCCCCCAAGTAACATAGGTGCGTGTTATGGGGGACACAGAAGTTTACCTATTAGGGGCCCAGAAATTTACCTAGTATGGGGCCCAGAAAAATCTGATGGTGGCCCTGTGCCTTAGTGAAAGTTTCTATTGACCAAATAGCATATTTATATTTTTCCTGTAGTTAATGGATGGTTCTGCACTCTGTCCACCAACAAATCCACCATCCCGCCATGTGGTCTTTTCTAATTTGAATGGTTTATTGAACACAACAGACATACAATGGGTGCCAACACAGTTTAGACATAGTAAGTCTGTTAATATGTGTTATGACTAAAAAAACATCTGCATTGACCCCTTAGTCTCTAAAAGGTGAGCTACACAAGCTTACAAAGCTGCAGCACTGCTGGTAGCTTAAACAGTGATCCTTACAAATTATTCCTAGGACAAGAAAATGCCAATTAGCACATGGTTTATTATAAAACAAATACACTCACTTTACCATGATTTTCATTCATATGAACCAAAGGTTTCATATAAGTACCCTATAACACCAACATATCAGATGTCTTTCGGTGGTAGATACCAGAGTCCTCAAAACCCAAGGACAGGGAGAACACTTAGATTTTCTGTAGCTTAAACATGATTGAATCCATGACTAAAAACTTTATTAATCAGTGAGAGAAAATCCACCCATTTATTTTCTCTGTGAGCACAAGCCATTAACATCAAAGCAAGTTTATCATGCCTTGTTTATGACTGCTGTATTTTCTGATATTACCATGTAGCAAAAAAACCCTACAAATAAATTATACATCTCTATTACTATTCTATCTACTAACAACAACAGAGTTTAGGCAGGTTTCTTATGGAACTAAAAGGGGGTGGCTGGTAGAAAATGCTCAAGAGAGAGGAGGCCTGCTTTATTAGATAATGCTTTTAGGGCTCACTATGTTTAGCCCGCCTGTAGAATGTTTTCTAATGCTAGTAGTGTACATGGTGCACGCAGTGTACAGTATGTATCTGTAAAATCATGTAGTTAAGGGTTTTGTTTTTTAAAAGACAAATGTTTATCAAATATCTTTTCTTTTAAGAATATAACAGTCTTAAATCACATTATTATTAGTTTGGAAGCATGAATTGCTGATTAAAATATGTTTAACAGTGGAATACAAAAAATACATCACTAGTCATGGGAATCAGTTGCTTTTTATTTAGAATTACCCAGTAGTGGAGTGTACCTGCCATGCCAATACCTACTGGTTGAGGGCTGTGCTGTGTTTGTTGTTGTAGCTAGATTTTCCTGAACTGCTGGATCTTTGGCTAGTGTCATGCCTTCAATACATGCAAACCTTATAACAATTTACCTTATTGACTGATTGGCTAATTTTCACTGCTTTTTCCATAGGTGGTTGGACAAATTGGGCATTTCAGCTAAATTAGGAATTGATGTAGTAATGAGACAAGCACTGTTTGGTGCAGGATCTTATAATCTGGTGGATTCTGATTTGAGCCTTTACCGGTAGAACCAAAACAGTATTTAAAATATAAGGAAATAGCATCCATAGTCATTCAGGGATATAATACAGAAACATACCCATGGGCATAACTAGAGGGGAGCAACTGCAGGGGGACCCGGGAGCCAAGGGGGCCCCATATTCTTCTTATTATTATGAGAGCTATAGCCTCCTCCTAGAAAACCACTGTGGATGAAGACGGATAGGGGCCCCATCATAGTTTTGCTGGGGGCCCATTGATTCCTAGTTACGCCACTGAACATAGCATTATATTCACAACAATCTAACTCTTAGTAAATTAATTTCATATTTACAGCCCACTTTAAAATGTCATACAATATATTGCCGGTATTCACAGTTCATATCATCATATATGAAAAGATATCTTTTGGTACTTAAAATTCCTAATTCCTACTTCAAATCATATTTCCAAAGGTCAAATAATTTTTACAATTAAAATAAACTATGGGTGTATTATAAATCCAATAGTTTGGCTGTTACACCAGTCTTTCTCAAGGTTTGCTTTATTCATATACCATACTCTTTATTATTTATATACAAATATGTGCATTTTTGAGAACCTTTCTCTAAAATCTTACATTGAAATGTTTGTATTGGCAGTTTTATATACAATGTCAGTATGTCAGTGCCTCCTTTTTGTTTAGGACTACTGGCTGTCTTTGTTATTTAAAAGATTGGTTGGATCTGTTGTACTGAACTCTAGTCTGAAAGGCCCAGAAAATGAAGAAAGAAGTTTCGTGTTTCTACAACTGCACCAACGTAAACAAGTAGAATACTTTCATCTTTTACGACTCATTAATAGATTGCAAATGTCTATTTCTTTTCTTATCCTGGAAAGTCCAATTTTAGAACTTGCATTGCTGTAAGTTCAATGATTTTTGTTTCTGCTGGATGTCTAAATGGCCTTTTCCAGTCTTAGAAAGATCTAGACTATTCCACAAGTAGGTATTAAGACCTGACAAGGAGTTACTTATATACTTACTGTATACTTCAATAGGTTATTAAACATCTACAACGGTGCATCTGTATTATATTAGGACCTTTATTACCAGGACCTATTATTACTACTTACAAAATTGAGTACACACCTCACATTTTGAAATATTTTATATCTTTTCATGGGACGATATTCTTGGCTAATTGATTCAGCATGTAGATCAGAAAAAGGAATAAGTATTATCTGTTGCTCTGTCTCTTTCTGTGCAGATAAACCCAATCATGCAGTTAGCTGCTGTCTGTGTTACTTAAGAACCAATGTAGCACTGTACCTAAACCTAAAGTAATTATTTACAAAATCCCATAACCCTCCCCCCTCACACTTACACACACAAACACACACACACACCTTAAACCCCTACAGCTAAAAGAAAACCTTATTTGATTCAAGCAGTGATTATATCTCCCAGTGCTGCTTACCTTACCATATCAAAGAGGTTTTACTTTCAACATGACACAAATCACTGGGTGAGGTGAATAATGCTATAGGCTGTATGAGGGCACAGATCATCTTCACTGCACATGCTTTACACTCCAACTGTGCCTTAGTTTTGGGAGGGGGTGGACACATAGGAGAAATGCATAATAATAAGGAGTGACCTAGTGACAGGGAGTACTGAGACCAAAAGGGATCAAGCTCCTGACAGCACTAAAAACATTGAAAAGGATAAAGGGCAGTAATGTTTTTAGTTAGGTGTCCCTAGAAACTTTTTCCCCCAATCCTCAGAGTTTTCTTTACTATGATGTAACACCAAATTTATAATACCTGCTCCCCATTCACACCCGAAATCTTGTAACACTAACCAGGGAGGGGAAAGGCTAATTAGGCACAATTTGTACATTTTTCACTTGAGGGTGTACTCACTTTTTTGCCAGCGGTTTATACCTTAATGGCTGTGTGTTGAGTTGGACAGCAAATTTACACTGTTGTACAATCTATACACTGACTACTTTACATTGTATCAAAGTGTCATATCTTCAGTATTGTCCCATGAAAAAATATAATAAATTACATGTGACATACTGCATATGAAGTGAATAGGGGATTCAAATTATTTGATTTACTCAAACTTAATGATTTTTAACAGCAGTTTTTTAAATCTTTTTGTTCTGCACAGCCCTAACTATGTAAAAGGAGATATTACTTTTTTTATTTTAAACTTGTACAATGCCACAAAGAGTTTGCAGTTACCTTCTTACCTCTCCGGAAAATATATTGATGAATACCTGCTCTTACCCGAAGGAAAAGAAGCGCTTTCTTCTTAGTGAGTATAGATCTTTCTGTTTAGTGCAAATTTTTAAATTCTTTTATAAAAAAAATACTTTTTTTAAGTTGTACAATACATTTTATAAAGAAAATGAAAGGGGAACAAACTGTTAACCATCACCTGGATAGATGATCCGATATTTTAAAAGAGAACTCCTCCAAATCAAGCTGGGTATTTAACCTGCAACCTCATTTACTCTGTCTTGCTAAAAACAAAGCTTTATACCCCTACTCCAACAGAGGTACCATGTGGAACACTAGTACATTTAGAATCTAAATTTTTGTTAGGAACTTTATGGGAAAAAAAAGTAAATCTGGGGATTTGAACTAATGACCCTGTGTGTTTTTAAATATGTGCTTATATAGCTACATTTGGAAGCTTTATCTTTTGCTAGGAACAGAATTAAAAAATAAAAATGTTATGAAAATAAACAATTAATAATTTATATTTGTGAAATTATTCTTACTTTACAGCATTTCCCCCCACACCAACCTAAAAGTTTTTTCCAGTATTGTATGGGGCTGGATAATATCAGCTTTACAGCCCCTTTGGAGAGTGATATCAGCCATTTTCTCCCATTAGTTGCCTTATTAACATCTCTATCCAGAGTGTGAGAATACAGATTGCTAGTGAATCAACCTGCGTGTGGTTAACTGTAGAGTTTGCCTTTTTCCTGATGGCTGTAATTAATACCAAGTGAATGTTGTTTTCATTGTGAGAGACAATTACTGTATAAACACATGCATCCCATTCTATCTGTAAAAAATCTATACTATGTTACTTCTCTTCTTAGAGCTGTCCTTCTTAATGGAACGTTACTAAAGATGGTGGATGATGAAACCCTGCCAACGTTAAATGGAAATCTACTGGATCCTGGCTCCCTTCTTACACTTCCTCCACTTAGTTTTGGCTTTTATGTTATGGATAGAAATCCATTCCGCAATCCAGTCAGATCCAGACTAACTGACTCCCTAAGATTTGCCTTCTGCAAATCTCAATGGCAGTCCTTACAACAAGATGACAGTAAAGCGAGAGGCAGCAACAACAGAGGGAAAGGCAAGGTCTGTCAGGGTAGTAGATAAAAAAAGTGTCACTGCTTTATATTTAAAGGAGCAGCTTTCCAATAGTGTAAAGTTGTCCTCACAGTGTACATACCCTTTAAAGGGCAAGTCCAGCCCTAAAATGAAAACTTACATACAGGTAAATCACCCCCCAAAACCCTAAACGGTAATAGTTTGAAATGTGAAATATATAAGTCTAACCTGAAATCCTGCCCAATGTCCTGTTTCCCCTTTTTCTGCTTCCTGGTTCTTCCAGTTAGCAACTGTCAGTTATGGATTTGACAGTTGACATCACAGCCAATGACTGAATGTTAATCCCCTATCTGCCACTTCTGAGCATGACCAGGCTTAGTACAGGTTTCTAAATTGCTCAGTTTCCACAAGGCATCCAGAAGCATAGCAGACATACAGTAATGAATTCATAGGACAAACTATGATATATCAACATATTTTAAAGAGGTCCTTCTTTCTAAAAGATGTTCTTATGAGGGTGGAGTTGTCCTTTAAGAACACAGGTGCTGCCTTGAGAAAAATTTGCATTGCCAGTTGAGAACCCCTGCTTTAGAAAAGCAAATCTACATGAGGTAATTATCACATGTTTCCACAAGATGGTGTTGTGATCCAAAATCAGTGGTTATGTGGCTTAGAATAGACATGAACATTTTCTGTATAAACCGATTGAACATTAAAAAGATTGATACAAAAGGAAACCTTTAAATACAATGGCAATTTTGTAAAATATTTACTCAAACAAAGCAGATACAGTACATCGTCTCTCTTTTATTCTGTCCTATATAAACCTAAGCAAAAAAGTTTAAGAAGATAAATAACGATATTATATTCTATAAATAATGTTGGTATGATGCAGCAACTCCCAAAGATAAAGTTGCACAATAAAGTCTATATTACCCTTAAAAAAAAGTATTGGCCTTGATTGGGATATTACTTTGTGTTTGAACTCTGCTATTATAATGTTTTTTAAGAAGCTCAACAGATTGTGAGGTACAGTAAAAGGCTGCCACAGAGACAAGAAATAACACAGGAGCATCATTGTTGCAATATCTTGTTTATATTATTTATTTCCTTTTTTAAGTTACAGCAGGGGTGCCCAACCAAGCTCACACTAACAGCTTCTGTCACCCACCCCCAAAAGGCCATTTGTTGGGTGCCTATAAATAACAGTATACCAGGGTTTTGAATTGTATTTTGAGCATCTGATTGCTTATCCCTGAAACTCTGCCATCAAGATTGCATGTTATGTGTAAAGTAAAATATCCTTTATTAAAAAGTAAATTTATCAAGGGGAATTGTTATAGGTCTAGCAGAATACCATATAATCCAAGACCAGCTATGCCTGAAAATAAACTGTCCAATATTCACAATATATATATTCACTGTCCAATATATATATACTGCAAAAATTCAGAGGTTGAAACCCAGGTATCCCACCTGTCCCCTGAAGTTCATATGGTCTCCCTGGTATAAACAGAAGATCCCCAACTCCCTGAAATTAATTTGGTAAATGAGCGAGGAAAGTGTAACAATTCCGAAGATTATTGGAGAAGAGTGAGAGAAACACTCAAACCACAAAGATGTATAAGCTTAATGTGATGCTGAATTACAGGAACAGAAGCCCTACACAGAGCATAAAATGAAGTAGAGCCTTCTTCAAACAGAAGGTACTTCACAACATCATCCTTTAAAATAGCATTTCTCACTGAAATTATAAAAGTAATACAGCCTAAAGGTGTAGAGCCATTCATCCAACTTGCAGGATGAATGGCCTTCTCAAGAGATAAGCATGGGGGGGCATCATCGGCACTCTTTACACACAAATAACGAGAGTCTAGAGCATGCATACTGACTTTTTTCCCTAATTGGTAATTATGTTTTAGAAATGTTCTTATATCACTGGCTTTAATTTTTTTTTGGTAGTGGTACCTTGCTTGGAAACTAAGTTTTGTATTTCATGTTACATAATTTTACAGGAGAATTTTAGTGTCTATTTGCAAATTGCTTGGCTCTGTTCTATGAACCTACATGTGTAACAGAACCATGTGGGTTTGTGGATCTCTATTCATGATATGTTGTCCAGAAACCGCTAATTACAAACATGGAACTTGCTTTGTTTTGATGGTTTTCAGATGAAGATACTCCAATTAAGAAAAGTAAAATCCTATAATACAGACAGGAATGTTTTAAGTCTGTTGGTGCTCCTGGTCAAAACGTGCAAAAAACAACTCCCAACTAGAGATGTCCGAACTTCGCAAAATCCGGTCCGCTCGAGGATCCGCAAATTTTCGAAAAAATTCGAAAATTCAAAAAACCGCGAGCGGACCCATTAAAAGGAAAAATATCCTTGAAATTACGTGTTTTCTCGTATTTTCGAAAATTTCCGAAAATATATATTTTCAAAAATATGAGTAATCCTCGTATTTTCGAAAATTTTCGAAAATACGTATTTACGGAAATAAGAGAATTCCTTGTATTTTCAAAAATTTTCGAAATTACGAGATTTCTCGTATTTTAAAAATTATCCATAATACGTGAAATCTAGTAATTTCGAAAATTTTCGAAAATACGAGAAATCCTCGGTTCGGAAGTTCGGAAGGCGGAAAATCCGGAAAAATCCGCCATTCGCGAACGGGAAAAATCTGCGGCGGATCCGGGTTCAGATCCGCGAACCGGCCATCCCTACTCCCAACCACTCTAAGCCTATGGTTTGGGTCCCCCCTTGGATCCTTTGGCCTTTTGCCCATATAGTAAAATCAGCTCTGACTATTGAAAATCCTTGGGGAGAGAGATAATCACTACAATATGTTCAACTGTGCTACAAAGAAGGGGATGGAGCAACTTAGGAGCTTGTTGTTATAAACCACATTAATAACTTAACACAGGTGAATCTTTGTGTATTACTGACTTGGAAAGGCAAGCAATATACTGTATTATTTCTGGGCTAAAAGTCATGAAACACGTTCAGGGAGATCCTCTCAAAAGCCCCACGCGCTCTAGGCAAATCTCCCAGGCAAGATTCACCAGAGGTTGCACACCTCTGGGTGAATCTCATCCCTCCCAACTATAAGCTGGCAATAATTACTTATGCCAAAAGAGCTGTGCAGCCTCTGCTGAAAAGGCTGCAGTGCCCATTACATGTGTCTTGCAGCCACCACAAACTAGGAGTTAAAGTTGTGCTAACCAAATGTAAAATGGTAAGTACTGTTTGATTGCACAGGTGCTGACATAGTCCAATATACTAAAAGTACTACTTTAACCCCTTAAGAGAGCGCAGCAGAGATGCTGTCCTCATTAAATAACCCTGGTTTTAGCTTAAATTCTCTATTGAAAATAAAAGCAATGAAGCTGTAAAGAATAAACCTTCATATCAATTTATTTAAAGACTACAAAAAATATTGCATAAATAACTATACCCAGGAAATATTTATCAAATTTAAAAAACTTTATCAAAAGTAACAAACATATTTCCCACCCCAATCCTCCCTATTTTTATAGGACCTTTTGGTTTTAGTAGACAACATTGCTCCAATAGACAGCACATTCACAAAGATACAAAAAGCTATGTCTCATGTTTCCCTTTGCTGTGGCTGCTGGGTAATTTATGAAATTAACCTGTGAGTAGATGGGGTTAAGCTCCCATAATCCATTTTAGCTGGGCACACCCAGCTACTGTAAGTGTATGCAGTACACTTCACAGGAAGCTGAAGCCTTGCTTTCTAGAAGCTGGCAGCCAATCATGTTACAGCTCAATGTACATTCCTCTGATACAGAATAAGGATTTCAGTGCAGTTTTGTGTAAACATATTTAAATGCTCCTTTCCCAATGATAAATTCCTTAGCTTTTGTTACAAAAAAGTAATCTTTGCTGTTAATTTGTTTTTTTTTTAGCTAGCGTGTGCCAGAGTCTGTTCACTGGTTGGTATACAGCTTTACACACAAAGAAGATACACACAGAAAAATTGGTGCTGCGGCCTTTCTTGGTATATACTATATATATATATATATATACATATATATATATATATATACTATACTTACACTTTGTTACTTTTTATCTCTGTTCTCTTAATCACATAAATGGTTAATCAGGTTTAGGGTTGTGGCTATTTAAGGGGGTAGGAATCATGGGTAATTCCTCTCCCTTATCGAGTCTCTGATGAAGTGGCCATGAGGCTGTGAAACGCGTAAGACTTTCGATTGTTGCACTTCCGTTGCATCTTTTTTGTTGCACTGGCTTCTGTTCATATGCACATTTGTCTTCAATAAATTAAGTGATACTTACCTGCGGCGGCTGTTTTCTGAGTTACGGAGCGATCCATCCCCTTGTGTTCACTCCTTGTATGCAGTATCACGAGACTTGCTGAAGTCTCTGTTCGAAGGGGAGGCTTTGCACGCTGAAATGCTGAACACCAAAAACAACACAGAGGCACATCGGAGAGCACTCCTGCCCTGGACCTCAGTATATCGATTTTTATGTTAACATCACTGCGATGTGCGACGATATAAAAAATTATTAATAACGATCATTTATAAATAAGCCCCTCTTGTAACGCTCTGGATTCCCAAGTATTCCTTCAGTCCGAATACCCCAATCTGCAACCACTATCTTCACCAATAGACAAGCCCCCATTTGCTGGGAGGCTAGATGTGCCTCACCGAGCATGGTTGCCCCCTGGACTTAGACTGCAAGGTATTCGAACTGAGGCCGGGAATACTGGAGAGGTCCGAAGCGAAACAGAACGGCAAGGCACAAGTAGAGATACAAAAGATCGAAAAAAAAAAAATACGAGGTACAGACAAGGAGCAGGCAAGAGCAGAGTCAAAAATAGAGCAAGAGGTCAGAACCAGTAGTCAGACTGCCAGGCACGGTACAGAGGGTAGAGCAAGGGCGTAGTCAGGAAAGAGCAGAGGTCAGGACAGGCAAATACGATTCAACGAATCAAAAAACAGGCAAGGTTCGGTAACAGAAAAAGCACAAGAATAATCACACCATGAGCAAGATAGTAAGCTAACCTCTATATCAGGCAGGGATACTAAGGGCTGAGGGGAATAAATAATGCAGAGGGTCCAATGGGAAGTGGAAGACTTAATTAGCCCTCCTCCATCCATTGGCTGACCTGGAGGAGCGGAGGAGGTAAAAAACAGTGCCTGTGCGTGTCCGCACAGCACTGGATGAAGACCGGGCGGATTCATGAGCACGAACGCACGTGCTCACATGAAAAGATAGCGGCCGCATGACGTCACCGGAGCCGCACGCTAAGAGCCGGGACCGAACAGAGTCGCCGCAGGATCTCGGAACAGGTAAGACTTTTATTAAACCTCAGTCTTGTAACAGGCACCATTTTCGCTGATTTATCTGCTCCAATCAGCCTTAATTAAACTGTATTACATTGATGATATATTTATTTTTAACTGGTTTATTAACCCTCACAATGGCTGCTGATTTTGAGACATTTTAGTCTATAACAGCAGTATTAAATAGCATAGCATTAAAAACGGGAAAAAAACCAATTTAACAATAAATTAAAGTTTAAAATGCATGTCCTCCCTTAAAGGATTTGTGCACTGGGAAATGTGTTTTTTTTAAATTGCCCATTACTGGAAACTATAATTCTTCCAAACTATCACTATACCATTTTTCTTGATGATCTGTCCCTAATTTCTTTAGATATCCAGAATGAGACATCTTTAATTATATTTGTCAATCATGTCCCTTATTATCATAAACTCTTCTGTTATGTATAGTTTTGCTGTAGCTGGAAATTTGGTATGTGAACTGCATGGTGGGAAATTACTGAGCATGATTGCCCTCACAGAGAGTTAGATAGTCTGGCAGGGGAGTGGGGAACTGAGGTAGTAAGCTTGAGCAAAACAAGTATTGGATTGAAGTTCTGCAGCAACACAAACACATCAGAATAAGTGTGCTTACACGTATTCATTTACAGATTGAAATGAGGCGAAGTCTTTATTTCAGTGTACAATTACTTTAAAGGGAAAGTTCAGGGGAAAATATCATTATTTTTAAAATTCTTATAGAGTTATTCAATAAAAGTTCTTATCGTTTAAAATGGTGCTAATTTTTCCCCAACCAATCAGATGTTAGCTTTCAAATGTTAAATAATAAACCTTGGAATGTTCCTAACAGTAATTTCTACTGATTGGCTGTTGAATGGGTCAAACATGCTCAGATCTCTACGAAGCAACTGAATCAACCCAGGCGCTGGGTCAAGGGCAATCGGGTGTAACTAAGAAGGGAGCAACGACAGGGGGCCCCAACTTCTTATTTTTTCTGTGACAGATATAGCCTCCTCCCAGAAAACTGTGGGTGAAGCAAAGATAGGGGGAAAATGCTCTTTTTTTCTTATACGTTTATGTATTTGAACTAAACTTCCCATTGAATACAAAAAACCTAGCTCCTTGTTACTGAACCTTAAATCCACCTGCTATATTTATCACTTGAATAGATGAGCTACTAACCAGATGTTTAAGGAGATGACTCCCCCTGTTCTCTCAAGCGCTGTCAGAGGTAACCACCTTTCCTCTGTGGTTTGCGCATGCACATGTGAGACAGCAGTCAACCATTGTTTGTGGTGTCCAGGAGAGGACTCTCAAAAAGGGTGTGTCCCGGGAAAAGCAGGACACTTGATTTACTAAACCATTTCAAAAACATATACCAAGGGTATACATAAATACATTGGTTTAATAAAAGCAGGTTAATTGCCCACAGAAGAAGATACAGAATGTGACAGGGTTAACGTCACATGTTCCAAGGGTTAACGTGACTTTAAGACATAAGTTACTGCAATTGTGGCAATACGCAAAAACTGTGTCGCACAACCACCGCAAGGTAAATACCGAGCTGATGTCGACTCTTTAACATTGAATCTTTAACACCAGCAGATAGCTGACATTAAAGATTCGGAGTGGGTAAGCCCCATTCGCTATGCACTGAGAGCCGTTATCAGATCAGTGCATTGTCTAGAGCAGGCAATAGAGATCTATACCAGCTCTCGCTACATAGCCCTAATATTATCAGAGGGCAAGAAATCACAATCTTTTGCTGCACATGACAACTAATGCTAACTGCTACCAAAGATAAATGCTAAATTCCCAGCTACTCGTTTCACTGGACAGACACATTACAGGTTCTCTTTCAGCACACTGTGAACACCATTACATACTTTATTTATGCATAATAAAACACCCGATTTTATTGTCAAAACAGCTTTCCTTTAAATATCATTATATATGAAGATGAAAATGATTGCTGGCACATAATACTAGAGAGCATGGTAGGAAATGGATATCATTGAAATCAATAGATATATCATTAGTGTAAACACATAAGAGGCAGAAATCAAGAAAACCATTCATTGTGGGTCTGTGTGTTCCTGTGTGAGGGTACAGTATGCGTCTTTTTGAATACTGGAATTTTTATCCCAAGGACTTTACATTATCTGCTACAACTAAATATTAACAGAGTAGGAAAAATATGAAGAAAATATAAACACCCTAGTAGCTGACCACATGGGAGGAAGCTATATTTAAATTCGAGACTAAGGGTGGCCTCCTCGCCTATATTTATATCTGTGCTAGACAGACTCTGCCATTATATTTTTGGGTTTTGGTTTGGCCTTTAACCAGGGTACACCAGAAGACTTTTATCATCTGCATTTGCTCTGAATATTACAAATATTCTTATTTAGACTACTTAGTAGGCAGCAATTTTAACTCTTTATTAGCACACAAAACATTTTACATGCTGATAGGTATTTTGTTGCAACAAAAGGCAAATAATATGTTTATCTGGTACAAGTCAAAATTTCCATATCATGACAGAATCACAGCCACTGGAAACTGTACAAACAAAGGATAGATCTAGTTACGGTCTATCACAACAATAAATAAATAGAGATCATAATCTATATTTAACTATTGGGGTACATGGGGTACATATTTAATTTAACACTTAGCTATTTCACCTCCACGTCTTCAATTTAAGGGAATGTTCAGTGGAAAATATCAATATTTTAAAAAGTATTAGTTTATATAATACATACCTAGTTATTCTAGATATTCTCTCCCATTCAGTTGAATTGATACCCCTTCCTATTCCCTGCTGTTGACATTAGCGAGCTGCCATTTCATGTTCTAACGGTCCTTCTTCTTCCCAGAATGCATCACTTCCTTGGAATGTTCCTAACAGTAATTTCTACTGATTGGCTGTTGGATGGGTCAAACATGCTCTACTGAGCAACTGAATCAACCCAGGCGCTGGGTCAAGGGCAAGATCATTACGGTCTCTACTAGGGGTCCTGCAAACAGGAAGTTATTTTTTCGGAAGCATTTATTTATACGCAGACAAAATCCTGAATGGGCAGGTTAAGGTCATTGGGATGGAAAAATACTGCTCTTTTTTCTTAAAAGCTTATGTATTTCCACTGAACTACCCGTTTAATGCATTAAAGGAATAGTTTCTTAGTGAACTATCCCTTTTATTCCTAATATATTGTCCATTGTCTTAGTCCATTGTGCCAGTGTCTAAGGTGCTTGATTGGGATATTAAAAAAAATGTGGATTTGGATTAATCTGCTGCTAAGGTTTTAGATTAAAAGCGGGAAAAAAAATATATAAATAAAATGCACTGCATGCAGCAGTTTTATGCGGGAACGCATAGTGTTGCATTTGCATAAAACGGCACTGGCATTGCACAATACAGAGAAAACACTGTGCAATGAATGTTCCCAGCAAGCAATCACGCATGGTTACGTACTGTAGGCTGCAGTATAGTATTTGCGTTCAGATATAGACAGCTGGTGAGGTACAGGTAAAATAGCAGCCACAAATTGGGACAAGGAATATAGAGACCCTTTTCTCCTTTTTTATACTATCCTAGGGAAGGACAGGAAGGTTTGGGTTAGAGAAAAAACAAGAACACAGACGATAGAGAATTAGAGAAATAAATTAACGTCTTAAAAGTTAGCGAAAAAGAAATAAAAAGGGAGAAGTTGTAAAAGGTCCATTCGTAATAAATGATGTAAATGATAAAATGTGTAAATAGTAATAATCTGCCCCATTCATGCAGAGTGACAGTGGTAAAATAAGTGTAAACTGTAAAATGTGTTTTTTTAAATTGCCTATTACTGGAAGACCATTTTTTTGGTTGATCTGTCCCCAATTTATTTAGATATCCAGTATAAAACATCTTACATTTCAGCTGCCAATCAAGTGCCCAATGTTGGCCATAGTTACAATATAGGGGTACCCCTATGTCGTGTAATTTTCAGATCATGCATGATTATTTTTTGGATCAGGCCAATTGAAAAAAATTTGGTTGGCTATCTGATTGTACAATCTGAGAAAGGGCTAGATGCGAGCCCGAAACATTGCCATTGTCTTGTTCTGAAATAAATTTCCATTTCATTGCACTGAAATGGCTCCAGATATACATGGGATAATTTGGTACATTCTGTTGATTGGGTTATTTATTCATTTATAGATTGCAATAAGGTTATTTTTCAGTGAACAATTCCTTTAAAGAAGCATTAACCTATTCAATACCAGCAATGCGTGCAGCTAGCACAAGCTATTCAATACCGGCTTTGCGGCTTTAGCCACATGGGTTTGATCCCTTTTGAGATTAACCAAGAAACCAAAAGGTTTTTATAGTTGCTGTTTGGGCTATACTATTTGTAAATCTACAATTTATATGCAGTTCATGACCCAACTCCATTCCATCTTGTAATACATCCTAAAAGTGCCCCACTGAAAAGAAAATATGCGCCTGGAGCTTCTACATGACTGAACTATCATTAGAATGTCATCCTGGACCATATATACAATAAATAAATACAAGTTGCTCTCTACACTGAATCTAGCTTTAATTATAACTTACACTGTGGTTGCTGTTGGTAAGAAACATGCACAAATAAAAAAAAACTGCTGTGGACAAAGCTACCAAATAAGGACATCCTTCCACATGTCAGAACACTTGCTCTATGTCATCACCTCTTCTAGAAATAAAGGAGCTATGTTTCAATTTGGAGGGAAAACAAGACTAAATTTAAAAAAAAAAAAATGTATTTGTTAACCAGACCTAATACAGCGTTTAAAGGATAGGTTCACTCAAAAAGTGAACCTATCCTTTTTTTGCATTAATTAAAGGATAACTATCATATGTATGTATGTATATGTTTATTTATATAGCGCCACTTGTGGACGCAGCTCTGTACAGTATAAAATACAATTAATCCTACCAGGGGGATAAATACATAGATAGTTATAAACAGTAAATAAATATATCAATTATATAAATAGAAGTGCTAGTGCTTTGCCACAAGAGGTAATGAGGTCCCTCCCCGTAGAGCTTACAATCTAGTTAGGTGGGTAACATACAGATACAATCGAATGGGTATAAGTGCTGGAGAGAGGAGTCAATAATTACCCCTAGACAGCGAGCAGATTGGATAGGGGAAATGGGTTATTGTCAACAGAGATGGAGAAAGATGGGACAGGACCAGGTTTAGGTGGAAAACGATCAGATCAGTTTTAGAAAGATTTAATTTGAGATAGCGTTGAGACCTCAGGAGGAGATGGCAAGGTGGCAGTCGGAGACAAATAATTGTATGTCAGGAGTTAGCGTAGGGGTGTAGATTTGTGTATCGTCTGCATATAAATGATATTTGAAACCAAAAGAGGTGTATATGTATAAAGTTTTTTTTAAATACAGTTAAAATGAAAAGTATTTGGGACAGGGATCTAGGATTGGTAATTCTTACCTCCCAAAATTTGAGGAGCACCAGCCCGAAGAAAACTGATTCTGCCAGTCTTCCTCCTGGCTTCAGAACTTTAAAGGCATGTCCACCCCCCAAACTAAACTTTATCCCACTACTGGCACGGCCCAGGAGGAAGACTGGCAGAATCAGTTTTCTTCAGGCTGGTCTGGCCCCACTGTGTAGTTTAAAAAATCCTTACCTTACATCTCTGCTCCTTATGATTCTCCTGCAGTGCCTGTCCAAAGTCCAGAAAAACTGAAGAGTAGAAGGTATCTTCCTGTATAAAACGTTTCTGCCTCCTCCTTGTCCTCTGGGAGGACAGTGACATGCGCAGGGGAGCCCTTTCCCCCCTCCCTCCCGATCCCTCCCTGGCTGCCGCTCACCTAGAGTAAAATGCTTTCTATATAATGTAGGATGTAGAATTTTTTTTATTGCTGGCCACTGCGTCTGTGATTGGCTGCCTTTCAGCCAATCACAGCGGCAGCTGCCTGTCTGGCCCCTGTTAGCAAGTTCCGGCGAAAAGGGGGCCGGATCAGAGTGCCACAGGAGCGAGGGGCTGTAAGTATAGTTCTGCTTCTTTTTTTTAACAATCTAGTATAGCGGTTGGGGTGGGAAGGGACATTTTATTAAGAAATGATATGGAGGGTGGAGATACCTTGATTAGTCCAGGACTAACCTGGCAAATTAAAATTGTACCTGCTGTAGCAGTGAGGTAGGAATAATCAAAGCTACCTCTCTGCTCCTATGTCTTACCTCCCGTTCTTTAATTACAGTTACACAGTGTTTAAACTTAACTGCGAGTGCACTCCCATGCAGCTGCCTCTGACAGGTCCTGACTGTGTCCATCATAAACTAGGCTATAGTATAGTATAAGCTGGAAGCAGCTGGGAACTGTCAGAGATGGCTGCGAAGGAGCGAGTTAAATCTGTAGGAATGTGCGATTTTGTATGTGTTGTGCATGGTAATCGCATGTGTTGTCAAAGTGCTGCGCAACACTGTGCAGAAAGTGGGGCATGGACACCATGATTACAGTGTATTTTGCGCATAGTGTGGCCTAGCTTTTAGTTACTATTAGTTTACTTATGTGTCTTTTCTTGTGATACGTCAGCGGCTTTGGGCTCTTTCCTATTGCTACAATTACTGCTCTGCCTCTTCTTGACTTTAATACAAAGCTCTGTTCTCTGCTAGCAACTCTTTCTTTTTCGTTCCCCTTCAGACAGAGCAACTCTACCAATGAAGGTTCTGCATGAGGCTGCGGCCCCACTAGTAGCTCATGGAAGCAAGCGCAATCTCAATGTTGCGCAATCGTGTGCACTTCTTCCAGTAATTTAACACCATCAGAGCGCATGCAATACTGACCAAAATCATGATAGGCATGTCATGTAGTGGTAATTTTTATAAATGGACCAGATTAATCCAATCCATTGAAAGAAATGTACTGCTACATGTGTTTCTGTTGAGAAAGTGAAAAAGGCCTTAGACTGCTGACATGCTGCCGTTATGCCAAATGGCCATATTTATAAATACATGGCAGTGTACTACCACTTGATATTGTACGACCGTATGGTTGGAGATGTATGACCATGGTGTATATGTACAGATGCAGTTGGACTTTTACAAAAAAAATTCCGATATTGTGTTTTTTTTTAAAATTCAGCTAAATTCAGTTAAAAAGGTGCCGGCAGAAAGAAGAGCGAGAAAAAAGGGGAGAGGGGTAAGTACAGTATTATGAAAGTGTTAAAAATGAAGATTGCGAGTTCTTTTCATTATTGTCACATATGCACCTCTGCCTTGTCAATATCCATGTGTTTGCGTGTCTTTGAAATGATTGTGTGTAACTAACTTGCCTTATATGGATATATTATGGTGAGGATGTTGCAGCTAACTTAGTAAACTGCATATATTGCAAGATAAAGAAAGGTAATTGTGTATTTCACATACATATTTGTATACACACATACCTACATACACTATCAGGGAGATTCAATAAAAGTTCTTATCGTTTAAAATGGTGCTAATTTTGCCCCAACCAATCAGATCTTATTTAACATTTGAAAGCTAACATCTGATTGGTTGGGGCAGAATTAGCACCATTTTAAATGATAAGAACTTTTATTGAATAACCCTGTATATATACACATAATTCCTACTTCCCACATATACTTTATTTATCTGAAATATTTTAAGCTGCCAATTATATTTATGACTGGCGCTCTAAATTTTTTTGTCTGTAGTATTTTTACATAATAAATACCAAAATCTATTTCTTGATGAATTTACACAAAATACGCAATAGGCTTCCTAATTAAAAATATATATTGATAGGAAAAGTATGAAACATGCCTGGTACACATAAAGTAAGAAGCAGTGGCACAATAAGAAACCATTTTTAAAAGGACTGAACCTCCACCATTATATTTTTTGTAAAGGGAACTGTGGTCTCAGAACATGTTATGGTTAAAAAAAAGCCTGCTGTCTTTCCTTTAAAATGAACCCTGAAAAGCTCAATTAAGACTTGAAGCAGAAGAAATCTCGGAGGTGCGGAGCTAAACATTCCGCTAAGCAGAAACAAGATGTCAGCAACTTTTAAGCTGCAAAGGTAGGCTATGGAGGGGCATAAGGAAAAAATGGCAACAGGTTTTATAAAGCTGCAGCTTCCAACTAAACTTAACTTTGTTATACAGCATACTTATCCTTTGACTACCACTTGGTTGGAGACCACAATTGCCCTTTAATTCACTATTGCCCCTTGAAATCTTCTTAAACACTACTACTGATGTAGTGCAGGACTTGTAATTTTAAAAATGCCCCAATTTAAAACTGGAATGGGAATATAATGTATTGTAAATAATATACTTACTGTATATATTCTGCATCAAAATAAGGAGGAAATTATCTTGGTGCATCACCCCAAATACCTGAAGGCTTGGGAGATACAGTTTGGACATAAACGACAGATATTAATATAATTTGAATTTTGTAATACATTATATGTGTAATTCATTAGAGGTATTTTTATGTTAGAGAAGGCAACATATACGGTATAGGAATAATTTCTTAGGGCACAGACTTGACTCACACAGGAAATAGCACTAGATGGCACATGACATTTGTTACAGAAAGTCTTCCTGTGAGTAGGATGATGGCTGTACTGTATGAAATCTAGGGTACATAATTTCGACATACTTAAAATAAAGGCTAGGCCTTCTATCTAATTAAATGAAAGTTTGTACGGTCATTTACAAACCACAAACTTTTTTTGCAGCGGATATTCACCTCTTAGCTAGGAGGAAATGTGGGTTTTCTGTAATAGTAGTGGTACCTTGTGACGACACACGTTTCTTTTAAGCAATGATTGGACAAAGGATATCTCTTATTGCCTTTATATTCCACTTATATTATCAAGTAAATATTTTCTGTGAATATTCTTGTCTGGATGAAGATTGCAAGGAGCAAGGTTTACTGGACAGCATATTATCAGGTAACTTATTGCTTTTTGTCTTATCTAAGGGAGAATACATACATATTGGTTTATTAAAATGGAATAGAATCCCAAATGGACAGATTTGGACATAAACAAATGTATGGGGATTGTATTGAACTATAAATTGAATACAGGCCTTGTTTATCTACTTCAAATCCTGCATCATCACATATTGATTGGCATAGTTACACTGGGCATCTTATGTATGGCAATGCACTCACTCTATCAAGCTTATTTACCCAGAGGTGTTGGGCAAAAAATGGTTTTGCAGTTTCATTAAATGGGTTAGCGCAACTTTAAGAAATAGTTTTTAGCAGTTGCGATTGTTTCCGTAAGTGAACTGCACAGATGTCCAAACATTATTTTATGACATTAGGGCGTTTTTTTTGTGGAAATCTAACAAACGCCTCAGGGCTCAAGCCAATTTAAAAAGAGCTGCTATTTTATCTTGGTAAGTGAGTATGTGTATAACTTGGCTACTTACTCAGATCTGTAAGTTATATTGTTGGTCCCGACTCCCTAGTAACAATAATTGTAACAATAATTGAAATTTTATATAGGGCTAACAAAAGTATTTTAGTAAAATACAGAATATATGCAATGTATTTTTTTTTATATATCTTGACTTAGATACATGGAATTTCTCTGAAATCTTAACAACTAGGTTCCAACTTTGGATTTTAAACTTTCCTCCCATATAAAAAACCAGTAACATTTTTAGCAACACTAAGACAGGATTAGCTTGTTTTTAGTAAGTGTAAGGCGAATACACTACGGATATTTATAAATAGGTTGTGTTATACTAAAAGAGAAGAGGGAAATACACCCTTTTAATATCAGTATTGTTCTAAAAATAAATCATACTAATAGAACCTTTGTAGGGCCAATTGGTAGAGAAGCTCCTACCCACTGAGCCATTCAAACACCATTGATGTAACCATAGGTAGAATTTTTTTCTGAACACTGCTTTTAAATTGTATTTACCGTTGAAGGTGAAATAGAATGGCTTACTAAAGAGGATCTTCAGTTTATAAAGTAATGTATCATCACTTGCCTTTCTGTGTAGTTGTTACACAAAGTTAATATATATAATATATTAATATATATAAATCAGTCAAATACTTTACTATAGTAAATGCTCCAGTCACTTCCTCTGCTCCTGCCTTTGGTTACAGGTTTTTTTCACCAATGAGCATAAAGAATATGTCACAGAGTAATATTTGAACTTTATTGTCAAGTTTGTTTAAAAATGTAATTTCTTCTTTGAATATATTGTGAAGAACCAGAACCTTTAGTCCAAAATAAAAATATAGAAACAATTCAATTTAAACGTGAAAAATTGTTGTCCACATTTGTTAGCTCTTATGTTATTACCGTTCAACCATCTAGTATAGTATAGTATAGTAGAGTATAGTATTTGAGGTTGAATAAAGACATACCTCAATCTAGTCCAACCTATTCAGCAATACCCACATAATCTAAAAGACATTATTTATCCAACTATGCATATTTGTAGATCCCATCCATTTTATCCTTCCTTCTCAGACATCTCTTTCCTCTCCCAGGCTAACAAAATATCGGTGGCCACACTGTGTGTAATCCATTTTTGAAATGCAGGGGATTTTTTTGAAAAATCGCATGCACTTTGATAAAGGAATATTTGCAGAATCGCAGCTCAAATGCATAGTAACATGCGTAAAATGCACAACAGCTCAAGTTGTAGTATGTCCGCAATCTTACTGTTCTTCCTTTGTTCTCTTTAATGAATATGTCACAGGCACAATCAGTGCTGATTAGCTGCATCTTGATTGGATTTACCTGTGTGCAGACCTAATCAGTACTGATTACCTGTCTCCTAAGCTGGGTACACACATTAGGGATATAGGGCCAATCCCATTGTTATCGACGGGACTGGCCCTATTATGCTAATGTGTGTACTGCTGAAATGATTGTTTCTGTTGGGAATGGTCGTTTCGGACAAAACTTTTCCCCCGCTCGCGGTCCATTCCTGGGAAATGAATTTTAACAACTTAATTCCCTTCTTTAAATTACAAAAATATTTAGTTAGCATAGGGCTAATGCAATAAGTCTACATAAGTTTGCAATGTGTTTTTTATTTGTTGCAACCAATCAGATGTTGGATTTTAAATGGGTTACAGCAGCTACATAACATCTGATTGGTTGCTGCTGATTAATAACATGGGAAGACTTTTGTACCTTTTATTGCATTAACTGTTTTATCATTTTTTTTAAGATTTAAAGGAGCCTGTACACATACACATAAGAATAAGAGGCCTATTTAAAAAGGTACGGTATTGGTCTTCACAGATACCACATCTGTTTTTCATTACATAAAAATAACAAGTTTGACAACAAGGTTCTAAAATACTGATAATTGTTAGAACAGGTAAATAGGTAGCATCTGTAGTGGTTAGTAGCCATGGTTAGTATCTTAAAGGGTATCTATACTTCCAAAAATCGAATTTTCAAAAATGATACCTTTAGATCATTTTTAGTAGTGTCATTTTCCACTACTCCAACACATTTTTAAGATTTGAAATCCGATCAGAAATCTTCATTTTAAATAACAGCATGTATAGGGAAAGACCTGTCACTCAAACCAGGTATGCTAATTTGTGTCCCTCCAGTGACCTCTTACTAGGATCTCCCAAAACATGTCAAAACATTTATTAATACAACCCCAAATATAATGAGCTGATTAATCATATTGGTCTCCTGTCTATCTATCTATCTATCTATCTATCTATCTATCTATCTATCTATCTATCTATCTAATCTATCTATCTATCTACAGGAGTGTGTCACAAAAGGTCACTTACAGGAGCATATTAGAAGGGAGAAGTGTCTCACACAGCAGCAGCAGCCCCTCCCATTATCAGCAGTGTCAGGAAGATATAGTATAGTGTCGGGCTGAATTGTTATATAAATGAATGTATCCAGTGTCGGCTGCATTACAAATGGGCAGTGACTAAGGGAGGTGGGGGCCAGATTGGAGCAGTTACTAAACATTGAAAATTCACTAACAAAGCAGACACACATGTAAGTAACTTAATTTTACTACCCTAACATTGTACTTTTAGATTATACAAAGTTGTTTCAGTGAGTATATTGACCCTTTAGGACGTGGTTATAAAGTACTGAGAGAGTTGTAAAACACCCTATAAAAATGTATGATAGGGATTAATTTGTGTTTCTATTGCAGATACTGATAATGAAAGAAAGTATGAAGACAATTGTTATTTTTTTCTGTGTCATTAGCCTTGTCTGGAGTATTCCGGTAAGTTGAACATGCCACTGATCCGTACAATGTTAATGAAAAAATCTAAAATATAAGCCTCTAGGCCAATTTAATTACTTAGGAAAATATTGCCAAGGTCCAGTAATCAATATGGTCAAAGGACTTCCATGGTCCAGTAACTCAACTAGGATATTTGCCGTTACCATTTCATTGGCAATACATTATCAGGCTTATTTAATAAGATTTACAAAATTTGCCCGAACTGTTAATTTGCTTCAACCAATCAGATTATAACAGTTAGAAAACATTTCATAACATTTGATTTGTTGCTGCAGATTAAGAACACCTCTTATGGAATAAGCCCCATGTTTACTTGTCCTAATGTCCCACACTGTTTCATATAAGCATTACCTCTTGTTCAGAAAGCAACATATTTACTATGTATTATTTTAATACAGGTTCCCAATTCACAGTCAGAAAGTTCTGAATCTGTTGAGGTAAGTTAAATCAATGCAAGTTTACACCATTTTGTATTGGGCAAGCCAAGCAGCATAGGCTGTAGCTACTCACGCATAGTAATGAGTGTGAAAAGCGATATCACAATGAGTGTTTCACACGCATTACTGTGCAATTGCACATGCTCCGAAAGCGGATCGCAGCGCAGCAAATACAGTGTGGCCACCCACATTTAAGAGCACTGGCCTCTGATCTCTGATTCTTCGCCAGTTTGGCTTAGCTTTTATAAAGTAGAAAAACGTGTGATGCTTGAAATGTTGTCTTTTCCCAATATGTTAAACGTTTAAAGTTAAGATTTTACACAGTGCATGTTTTTGTAGTTCACAAATGTAATCATTACTGTAGTTTGTGTTTTCCGAGTAAAAATGGCAGTGGTATGGGGTGTGTCTTATGCTGAAGGGAAGGGTTTAGGGTGCCAGGCCAGATGTAAACTGTTAAGATGTGTATTGTAGATTCACTAAAGCTATATTGCAAAATTATGTAGCATGTCATTATTATTGTGGGCAGCATGGTTTCTCAGTGGTTATCAATAAATCATTACATTTATATTGACCCTTACCTACATCTGACAAGCTAGGTACACGAGATAAAATGCTAAGATTGTTGGGTCAGGGCCTAAAGGTTCATACACACATGCCATTGCGGTTCCCGACCCACGGCGCACGATGTGTACTTTATCACATATTACATTCAGGACAATGGTTAGGTTCAAAGCTTTCATTCCTGCTGCCTAGCCCAGTTTTATTAGAGGGCATGTCCAACCCCAAAACTAACATTTAACTCTACTTTAACCCATTTAACTACTAGCCCCACTGTACAGTTTTAAAAAATCCTTACCTTATATTTTTGCTCCTTATGGTTCCCCTGTAGTTCATGTCCAAAGTCCAGGAAACTGAGGAGTAGTGGCTGTTTTCCTCTCCAAACGTCTCTGCCTCCCGTCTTGCCTCTGGGAGGGATGGTGACATGCACAGGGCAGCCCTCCCCCCCTCTCTCCCTCCCGATCTCTCTCTTGCAGTCCTTCAGCTTGTGTAAAATCTTTTATCTGTATTGGAGGGCAATATTTCCCTCAGGGGCATGTTTAAGGGGGGATTATTGGTGCCTGGAATCCCCCCTTTCTGCCTGCTCAATGCAGTCTGCTGTTCGACTTCTCCTGGTGTCCATAGACTGTTATATAGACTGTTCCATAGACTGTTCCATAGACTGTTCCATAGACGGTTATATAGACTGTTACATAGACTGTTACATAGATTGTTACATTGTTACATTGAGCTGTGAGTGAGAAGCAGCATTTGTTTGTTTCAAAAATGTATCCAGTCTGCCCTGTGATTGACAGCAGCATAGAGATCTGTATCAACATTAATCGTGCAGCTGTCTGAGGTGATTGCTCAGACTGGGTTTATTCACAGAACATCTGATGTCCGCACAGAGAACATCTGACTCTAACAACTATCATTGTTACTACCGTTGCTGTGTGTACAGAAGTCGTTTAAAAAATGTGGATTAACAATATTGTTATTGAACGATCGTCGGCTGTATCGTACGAAAATAATCTAACGTCTGTACTGTATCTAGTACACTGTGATGGAGCTTAGTGAGCAGAAATCGATATTAAGAAATCCTGGAGGTTGTATAGCTGACTGTCAACATTGTATTATATATATATATATATAAAATAGGTCCCTATACTGTCAAAATTCAGCAAATTCTGTCAGATCTTCCCGTCCCGACCGTTCACCGATATAGAGTGGTCCTATGGACCACAGCACAGTGTTCATCAATGTCGCCGAAATCACCTCAGATTTTTCAGCCCGACCGACCGACACACGCAATATACTTTATAACAAAAGTAAAAGGAATATTTGTATTGGCTAACTGTTATGATAATCATGGCAATAAGAGAATATATAAATATATATAAAATTATTATACGATCCATATATAAAAGAATACATGAGTGTATTCTTGAACTTCCTTCGGTGCTTTGTTCACTAGTTACCCATTTAAGAATCCCCCCCTTGAAAATCCTGCACTTGCCACTGGCCCTGCTTGTAGTTATGGCAGGCAGAACGACGCTGGAACGAGGATCGGTAAGTAGAGTTTGGATTCTATTTTTGAACTTCTAAGTGGTTGGGGGTGGGAGGATATGCCCTGCAATATGTCAAAAGTTAATATGGAGGGTGAAGACGCCCTTTAAAGAAAACTTTACTCTGGTGCCCCCTTTAACCATTGAATTAAATCTAATCCTATTGACACTGAAGAAGTGTTTCATTTTTTAATTTGCTACACTTAGGCTGGGTTACACACAAGCAAATTTTTTGGCCTGACCGACCAATATTTCCGTATATCGATTGGTCAGGTCTCCTGTGGGCTGCACATTCGCTCACGGTGAACTTTTGGCAGCGGCGATGGTCACTCGCTAACAGTGTACGGACGGTCGAGATGAAAATGTATCCATGTGTTCCCAGCCGTATAGCTGTACTGAATAGCAGACTGACTTGCTTTTCCCATATGCCCTAATGATAAACTTAACAACTTCACTGGTCTATCCCATTAGCTAATATAATGCATAATAATGCTAAGGAAGTAACTTTACCTATTTCTAGTTGTGCATCATGTTTATTTTTAATGGGCTATGGCACATTTTAATGTATTGTTCTTATTATTGACATTTTTAGGTAGACAGTAGCTCCTCAGAATCCAGCCTCTTGAGTTCCAAGCAGAAGGTATTGGTAGAGTTTGTACAGATTTATGTAACACATCTCGATTATTTGTCTTATCTTATACATTCCTTATTTTTTGTAAACAGCATTATTCAAATGAAGAAGTGTCTTCTCTGCTCAAAGCAGATGATATTAGTGGAACTGATGATGAAGCCATTGTTGACCAGGTACATACTTAAACTACCATGAATAGTAGGTACACACAGACTCCAAACATATATTAACTTCTAGAACCCATTGTAAAATCAGCCCTGTAAAATAATATTTTGGTAATAATATACAGCACAAAACGTACACATTTCTGAAATGAAGTCTAAGGTGGGTACAAACAGCACCAATCTGTCAAAGATGACAAGAATTTTTTTTGCTACGGACGATTGGACATGTTGAAAAATCACGGCGAAGTGTCGACTGCTGCTACTTTCGCTGCGACCGACAGTGATGTGTCCCAGCTGACCGCTAGTTTGTGGCGAGCGGTCGGTTGAGATGAAAAATTTGTTCTTGTGTACCCAGCCTAATGATATGGTATTATATTGACAGTTAAATGAGGGTGGGTTACTTGTTGTGTGAAAATCAAAGATAGAGTGATTATTTGACACATCACTTAAGGAACACCCCCCCCCCTTCCAAATTTCAAGCCAAAGCATGCACTGGACCTTGTTTACGTTTTTACAAATCAGAAGAATAGCACATTGAGCACAAAAGAGGCCCTTTTTATTGGTATGTACCTTAAAGGATAACTCTATTACCTCAATGCATTTTTTAAAAAAAAATTCTTTAAAAAGTGTAAAGGTATGCAGCCCTCCCATACATTTTTTCCTGATTTCAAGCCTCTCTCTGCCTTCAATTAGCCATGCTGTGAAGGGGCGTAACAATTTTGTCTGCCACTAACTGTCACTCGGAGCTTGAATGCAAGAAAACACTCCTCCATCCATCCTTGATCACCTTGATTATGTAGGCTGTATCCTAGCAACCGGACATTTCAGGTTTGTTTGACTGGCAGAGGAGGAGGAGAGAGGTTGAAACAGACATTCCCACCAGCGAATGACAAGGGATATGTTAATCATGGCCCAGGGCCGTCTAGGAGGCTGGCTTTTAGCACTCATTTTTCTGTGTGATATCTAAGGGAGGGCAGCATAGCTGTGAATGTGAGTAAGTGATCTCAGCTGCTGGAAGTGTGGACATGTAATGGGGGTGATGTTTTTTATTGATATTGTTGTCCTTAAGCATATCATTAGGAATAATCTTTAAGTATCCTTTCACTTTGCCGACATACCTTTAAAGGCTTTTATGATTTTATGACAGTCTGCTTTTCAGCCACAGAGGTAGAAGAGAGCATCTGGGAAAGCTTGTTCACAAACTGAGATCAGTTCCCTGTATGTATGTTCTAAATTAGATTGTGCAAGAGTGGCCCATTAAAGGAAAGCTATAATTTTTAAAAATGGAAAGTACCTGGAGCAGGGAGGTCAGATTGATTATTCCTACCTCACAATATAATTTCTTTGAGGAGCTACAGCACCAACAGTTTTCATTTGCCAGGTTAGTCCTGGACTATTCCTGTATTAAAGATAGTGCTGAAGCCAGGAGGAAGACAGACAGAATATGCTTTCTTTGGGCTGGTGCTCCTCACAGAAACAATATTGGGAGGTAGGAAAAAACAGTCCTATATCCCCGTCCCAAGTCATATTCATTTAAACTTTAAAAAAATCCCAAAACTTTATACACACTATAGGTCTCCATTAATCTGCTCTTTGGGAAGATTACTTTTGAGTAATATACTTTATGAACTTTCTTAATTGAGATGCAACAATACCAGATAAAATCTTGCCATATGTAAGTGTTAAAATGGCTAGCCTTGTCCAATTTATAGTGATGTTCAGTGACAATATTTGACTAATACCTATATTAAGAGATGATATGCTCTGTAAATTTGTACTATATACCCATATAAACTTTGCGGAGGACAGAATAGTTGTAACTTTCATGGCCCAATTGATCATTTTATATTTTGATCTTCTTGTTAGATAAAATCAACTGTTGATTGAAATTGAATTGAACACAGAACCACACACAATTTTAAATTCTTTATTAATGCAATTCTTTATTAAAGTGATTCCTTTACAAACATGATTTGTTTATAATTGCGATTAATTGTGGCAATGTGTAGGGAAAACCATTGGGATCTCACATGTCAGCCTCCTACCCATTAAATGGTATGTCCACCCCCAAAACTATAATTTAACCCACATGTGGCCCCACTGTGTAGTGCATAAAAATCCTTACCTTACATCCCAGCTCCAAATGGCTGCCTCCTGTCTCTCCTCCGGGAGAATTTTGCCATGTGCACTGCAGCCCTCCCCCCCCTCCCTCTCCCTCCCTCTCCCACCCGTTTTGCTCTCCCTCCCCCTAGTGTAAATTCCTTTTGGGGTATAGTAGGTCTTCTTCCCCCTGCCCCAACCGCTATAATAGTTTTTACAGAAACTATCCCGATCATTACTTACTTTACCTCTCTCCCCCGGCATTCTCCACTGTCGACAGCCGCATCCGTGATCGGCTGCCTCTCAGCCAATCATGGATGCGGCTGCCGGTCCGGCCCCCTGCTTGCAGTTTCATGCAGGACAGTATGCCGGAGGAAAGAGGTAAGGTAAGTAATGATCAGGGGAGTTTCTGCTAAAACTAACATAGCGGATGGGGCTGGGGGAGGGAGACCTACTAAACCCCAAAAGTTATTAAATGGGATGGACATGCCCTTTAACTTTCTGGTCAGTAATTTCTTTATATCTTGGACTGTTGAGCATGCAGATAGGTGGTTGATGGCTCATTTTATTATAGTATAATATTTGAGGTTGTATAAAGACATGTGTCCATCCAGTCCAACCGATCTAGCAATATCCTCATTTCCTGCCTAACTGTTGATCTAGAGGAAGGCAAAAAACCCCACCAAATTTATGGGGGGGGAAATTCCTTCCTGACTCCAAGTGGCAATCGTAAATTTCCCTGGATCAACTCTACTTTATGAATCAATACCAGTAACTTGCAACATTCCTTGTTTGCAGAAATTCATGCTTTTTTTTTTTTTAAACTGACCAATGAACCGGCCATAACAACGTCCACGGGAAGACAGTTCCATAGCTTTACTGTTCTCACAGTGAAAAACCCTTTCCGAACTTAAAGCCTAAACCTTTTTTCTTCAAGTCTTAAGGGATGTCCTCGTGTCCTTTGACATGTTCTATTGGGGAACAATGCCCCAGACAGTTTATTGTATGGCCCGTTAATGTATTTATACACAGTAATCATATCCCCACGCAAGCACCTTTTCTCCAGCGTACAGAATTGTAACTTTTCCAGTCTCTCTTCATATTCAAGCTCCCCCAATCCCCTTATTAATTTAGTTGCCCTTCTCTGAACCCTTTCCATTTCAAAGAAGTCCTTTTTGTACACAGGATTCCAAAATTGGAAACTGGCCTTTTATTTAAAATCAACTTGTCTGGAGACCACAGTTACCCTTTAATGTGATTCCTTTATAAATGTGATTCCTTTATACAGTAAATGTGATTCCTTTATTAATGCGATTCCTTTATAAATGTGATTCCTTTATAAATTTGATTCCTTTATACAGTTAATAGAATTATTTTATAAATGCAATTCCTTTATAAATCTGATTCTTTTATAAATATTTTTAGTGAAGACATCTTGGATATAAAGTAATACCTTTTATTGGCTAACTAAAATGATTGAAAATGCAAGCTTTCGAAGCACTAGGCTTCTTCCTCAGGCATGATACAATATTGAATCTTATAAAGCACTCTATTTTATACATACTAGAACAAAGACTATCTGACATTACACAGATGTTATCTTTTGCCCCCATGCCTGATTGGCAATGGCTGTCATAAATAAAACAGTAAATACACATTCAATGATCACACGCAGTAATAAAAGAATTAGCAAGGGTTAAACAAACAATCAGATACACTTCACCTCCACTGTCCATGGAGGGTCTGGTATAAATTAGATATTTATGGGTTTGGGTTAGTGACACATAAAGTTTAGATCTTTGTTGAGTCCACAGTCCAGAGTCCCAAATTTTTGTATAAGTTTACATTCCCATTCTAACCTCTCCTTTTGGGATCTGAAATTTCCCATGAGCACTGTGACTTTTAGGTCTTTCAGGCTATGTCCTTGGCTGCAGAAATGGGCACCCACAGGGACATCTCGTTTATTTTTGTTAATTGTGAATCGATGAGAGTTCATCCTTTGCTTCAGGGTCTGTCCAGTCTCTCCTACATAAAGTCCTGAGGGGCACCTAGAACATAAAATCAGGTATACCACATTGGATGATTTGCAGGAGTAGGTTCCCTTTATTTCAAACCTATGTTGGGTTCCTGGTATTGGTATCCTGTCTCCAGTGTGGATGTACTTGCAGGTTTCACACTTTGCAGGTTTCACACTTTTTCTGGGGCCTGTTAGGGAACTTTTTACAAGCATTTGTTTTAAGTTGGGTGGTTGTCGGTAAGCTAGGAGAGGGGGGTCTGGGAATATTTCTAGTAATCTGTCGTCCTTTTGTAAAATGGGTTGAAGTTTCTTGGCGATTTTTCGTAGTATTTCCATTTGGGGGTGGTATGTAACAACCAGTGGGATACGGTCCTCCTTTTGGATGTGTTTGTATTGTAGCAGGTTGTTTCTGGGGATGCTGGTTGCTTTCTTGATCTGTGTTTCTGTAATGGACTGACTGTATCCCTGTTTTGTAAAATCTTTTTTGAGCTGTTCCAGGTACAGACTTCTGTCTGTAGAATCAGAGCAAATCCCGTTATATCTTATACCCTGGCTGTAGATAATGGAGTTCTTTTTGTGTTTAGGGTCATTACTGAGGTATGTAGGTCGGTCTGTAGGTTTGCGATAGATGGATGTTTGTATTGTGTTTCCTTTAATCTGTATTATGGTGTCTAGAAAGCTTATTTCGGTAGGTGAATGGTTCATTTTGAGTTTAATAGTGGGGTGGAAATCATTGTATTTTTGTAGTCCAGATGATCAGAATGTCGTCTATATAGCGGAAGTAGGCCATGGGTCTGATGGGGCATGTTAAAAGAAAGTTTTCTTCTAAATTTGCCATAATAAAATTTTCATATTGTGGCGCAAATCTTTTTCCCATTGCCACACCCATCTGTTGCAGGTATAAATCCTGATTGAAGGAGAAGTAATTGTGGGTGAGTATAAACTCCATTAATTTGGCAATTGGTAGTGCAGGTATGTCCAGTTTTTGAAGATATCTCAGACAAGCTGAAATACCATCATCATGGGGAATGTTGGAACCTGTGGACAAAATGGAACACAAAATGGAACATCTCCCTGTTTGCAGAAAAAGTGTGAAACCTGCAAGTACATCCACACTGGAGACAGGATACCAATACCAGGAACCCAACATAGGTTTGAAATAAAGGGAACCTTCTCCTGCAAATCATCCAATGTGGTATACCTGATTTTATGTTCTAGGTGCCCCTCAGGACTTTATGTAGGAGAGACTGGACAGACCCTGAGGCAAAAGATGAACTCTCATCGATTCACAATTAACAACAATAAACGAGATGTCCCTGTGGGTGCCCATTTCTGCAGCCAAGGACACAGCCTGAAAGACCTAAAAGTCACAGTGCTCATGGGAAATTTCAGATCCCAAAAGGAGAGGTTAGAATGGGAATGTAAACTTATACAAAAATTTGGGACTCTGGACTCAACAAAGATCTAAACTTTATGTGTCACTATGTTTCTAATCTTAATGTCATGTAGAGTTAATCAGACTAAATTCCTCTAAACCACCCAAACTAATAAATATCTCATTTATACCAGACCCTCCATGGACACTAGAGGTGAAGTGTATCTAATTGTTTATTTAACCCCTGCTAATTCTTTTATTACTGCCTGTGATCATTGAATGTGTATTTACTGTTTTATTTACGACAGCCATTGCCAATCAGGCATGGGTGCAAAAGATAACATCTATGTAATGTCAGAAAGTCTTTGTTCTAGTATGTATAAAATAGAGTGCTTTATAAGATTCAGTATTGTATTATGCCTGAGGAAGAAGCCTAGTGCTTCGAAAGCTTGCATTTTCAATCATTTTAATTAGCCAATAAAAGGTATTATTTTATATCCAAGATGTCTTCACTTTCATCTATGGCTAACACGGTACAATTCTCTACTACTACTATAAATGTTTTTTACTAATATAAGTCTTTAGTAATGTTAATTATAGCTAATTTTTAATTAAGTAAATGCGTGTTAATGTGTCCGAACAAAACTGATCGACATTTCTCAAAAAACTGTTAGATAATTGAACAAATAATGGTTTTTCACTGACTAGTAAATATGACAACCAATAATTGTTAAAGGAGGATTATACTTATGTGGTAACTGACTTCTATCTGGGACCTTCCACACTTGTCACTGACAATTCTCCAATCGCTAACATTGGAAAGCTTGTTAATAATGTTTCTGCTAGAAAGAAGTCAGTTACTGCATAACTATAATTTTCCTTTAAAATAAATAAATCATTTTGTCTGGATTATGGTATTTTTTTGAGGCAGATATAGAAAATTTAAAAATGGTTGTAATATATACAGGGCGATATCTTCACATCTTCAATCAAATTAGTTTATGGGTAACTTAGTCTAATGGAGAATTAAACTTTTCTGACAGAATTATCTTTTGGTGACATTGAGTTGCAATTATAAGCTAAAATGTGATATTTTTCAATCACACAGGTAACAGAGCAGCCTGTTTTGAGCAATGATAATACCAGTGACAGCTCTGAAAGTAAAGACATCACTGAGACTGAAGAAGAAAAAAGTGAAGAAGATAGACAACACCAAGCACAACCAAATATTAAAGAAAGAGAAAACAATAGTCAAAATGATGATGATGATGAAGCTCATGATCATAAAGATGAAACTCAAAATATAGACAGTATCAACTCCAGTGAAGAATCAACTGATATCCAAAAAGAACATGATGATGATGATGATTATGACGATAATGTAAATGTTCAGAGTGGTGAAAGAAGTCATAGCAAGGAAAATGTAATCTGTGGTGACAATAGCAAAGATAATGAGAATAACCCAAACAATATAATTAATAAAGGTCAGAAAATTAGCATGGAACATATATATGAATATGATACAGAAGAAATGCAAAATGATGACTCAGACCCACTATTAGGTGGCCCCAGTGACTCTAGTATGAATATTGGCATTAGTTTAAGTACATCCAAAGAAAGTAAATGGAAAGCAAGTGGTAGGAAAAATATAAGAAAAGGCAAAATTAACAAACAATTTGAAGAATTTTCAACTGTGATCATTGGTAGACACAAACTTAGTAAAAACTCTGGAGAGGACAAACTAATTTCAGAAGACACAAGTAGCTTAGAACACAGAGGTTCCAATCACAAGAGAAGAAGGGTTTATTTCAACAATAAAACAAGACAAATTTCCAGTAAATCCCATGAATCCAGCCACTCAGAGGAAAACAGACACTCAGATAAAGAGGCAGGTTCCTCTAAAGAGCAATTCAGTATTTCAATGGAAGGTACTGCCCAATCTTATAGCAAAAGCAGCTCAAATGAAGACTTCACCCATGTAAAAAAGGAGGATGACAGTCAATCAATGGAAGAGAACTATCATTCTAATGAGGATGCAAGTTCCTCTAAAGAGTATATCAGTCATTCAAAAGAATCAGCTACTGATTCTAAGGAGGGAACTGGAAAGGATAGACAAGTAAAGAAAGTTGATTTCCAATACAAGGTAGATGTAATTCCAAAAGAGATTGCAGGTTCCTCAGAAGAGCATAGCAGTCTGTCAACAGAGGATATTAAACAATCTAAAGATGTTAGTCAGTCAAAGGAGGATAAACAAACAAGTGAGGATCTGACTCAGTCTATGGAAGATATTTCTCACTCGGCAGAAGATGGGACTTGTTCCTCTGAAGAAGTAAGTCAGGTAAAACAAAGTCAGAAAAGTTCAAAAGAAAGTAAAACATTAAACAAACATGAAAAATTGTTTTTAGGGATAGCCAGTAAAAGTGTTTCAAAGGAAGAAGACATCACCTCAGAAATAAATGATGATAAAATTACAGATAGAAGCGCTGAAACAAAGGATGTCACTGACCCTACATCTGAAGAAGAATCATCCTCAAAAGAAAGCAAACTCATGGGCAGTGAATCAATAGAGATAAACACATCTTTGGAGATGAGGTCCATTCTATTAGCAAACGGTTCACTGCATGATAGCAAGTCCTCCAGTAAGTCAACAGAGTATTCCAGTGCTTCTAAGGAGGATAGTACCATCAATTCTATTGAGGAAGCAATTTCCAGTGCTTCGAAAGAAGACAGTACTAGCAATTCAATTGATGAAGCAACTTCCAGTGTTTCCAAAGAGGACAGTACCAGCAATTCAATTAATGAAGCAACTCTAAGAATGAAAGAAAATATAACTGAAGAGGAAGAGGAAAGCAATTCTAATGAAAGTAAAGAATCAAGAGAAGAATATCCCAGTGAATCTAGTGAGTCTAAAGAGGTGGGCAAGGCATCAATAAGCAATGAAATAGAGAGCAGAAGATTAATGTTTGGCATCTATCAACGTAAAGCCATAGGAAATGATAATGACTGTCAAGATGGTTATTAAGATCGAAAGTTAAAAAAAAGAGTTAAGTGCTCTTTGCCATAAAGCCATAGTTACTGCTGAAAGAAGTCATATTGCTGTATTACTCAATGGTTGTAGTAAGGGTTTTTATGTTTCAATCTGTGTACAGTAGGACTTATTTTAGTGAAATGAAACATACCTAAACTAAAAAATCTATTTCGGTAATGAAATAATCAAAATAATACCTCAAGTTAATTATTAAATTGTTGAATACAAGGGAATTTTTGACATACATATTCCCTAAAAATGAGTTTTCAAACTTCAGTGCAGTCTGTTACAGATGGTGTCTTAGTGGACAATGCATGAGGTGGAAAGATGGAACCACGTTTTCTACTCAATTACATTAATCCAATTATACATGCGTTTAAACTTTTTACATTTCAGGAGGAAATGGAACTTTTGAAAGGCAGAGGGAAGGGGAAAGCATAATTTTGCAGCATAACAGATTAGCCCTACATCTTTCAACTTTATGTTTTCTAACTATTGTTGTTTTGGGTTTTAGGGGGTGATTTACATATATATAATGTTTCATTTGAGGGGTGAGCATGCCCTTTAATCATGTTAGGGTGACCTAGCTCCATTTATCAGAACAGATGATATGTACATGTACGATGTGTATGCATGACCGTTTCAGGCTATAATCGTGCCGTGTATGGGCACTTTGTAGGCTGAAACACCCAGGCGGTGCAAAAACACAGCACGATTATCGCCTGAAATGACCGTGCATACACATTGTGCGTCGCAGGTCGGCACATAGTAAATAAACTTCTTTAGCATGCTATGTTTACACTGCTACCCATTTGATGTGTTCCAGGGAGCAAAGGGCATGTCCACCCTCAAATAAAATTTGCTTAATAATGTTTAATAGCCCCCCAAACCTAGGTTTCACAATATTTTTAAGTTTCAAAGATGCTCCAGAACTTCCTTACCTGACCACTTCCTGGTTGCGTCTGACAACTGCAACCAGGAAGTAGAGCGGCTATCAGCGCAGAAACCCTCTGCTCCTGTTTTTGCTCAAAACAGGAGCAGGGGACGGTGCCCAGGAGGTGAGGACCGCGTCAGGTAAGTCCCTATAATGGAATCTTTGAAACTTAAGAATATTGCGAAACCTAGGTTTGGGGGGTGTTTAACATATTAAAGCAAACTTTTTGTTAGGGTGGACTTACCTTTTAAAGATACTTATGTATTAGATGCGTGGGTAATTTACTGTATTTAAATCTATGGAAGAGTTTAGATGGGCTTTGTGGGTAAAAAGTGTATCTCTGTATTGTATATGTCTCATGATGTAATATACAACAATTTTTTTCCATTTTTTCAATGGCAATGGATATTGCAGCTTTTGGTAGCTAACCTGCTCAGTTGTAAGCAGATTCACAAAAGCTACAGAATAAATATTGTCTTGTGAAACTTTACTCGGAAACCATTTTTGATTTTTACATGATATCTCCCAAAATTTGCCTTGCACATTGGCATGCTCACCCCTGGACTTCCCAGCCATGTCTCTGGATCACCTAAGCACCACCCATTCCAGGATAAGGGTTAGCAACCCAGTCCAAGTGATAGGCTCCTCAAACTAAGTTTGTTCAAGAGAATTTTCAACAGTAAAGTTTTAAAGGTATGTCCAGCCTAAAGGAAACTTGTAATGTACAGCACCCCCCCAAGCCCCAGTTTTTGCATTATGCATAATTGCCAAAGATGCCCCTGACCTGACTTACCTGAACCGGTCCCAAGACACTCCTCCTCTGCTCTGCGGCACGTCTTCCTGATCGTGGCTAACAATCAAGGCCCAATTACCAGAAAGCCGCGACCAGGAAGGGGCCCCCTGCTCCTGTTCTTGCTCAAAAGGAGCTCACAACAGGAGCAGGGGATGGCACCCAGACGGCAAGGGCCCGGGTCAGCTAAGTCCCTTCAGGGGCATCTTTGCAAATTATGTATGATGCAAAACTGGTGTTTGGGTGTGTGTGTGTGTGGGGGGGGGGGCGCCGATGTACAATTTATTTTAGGCTGGACATGCCCTTTTAGAATTATTTTTTAAAACTAGAATCTGGAACTGCAAGCATGAAAGTTGCTTTATATTTTTTCCTTGCAGATAATCAATTTTGTGCAGGGCACACTAATAAGCTTAGCCCTTACACTGGATCTTACTTTTATTTCATTGTATGTACAGAATTTTGTGAAAAAATAAAAATCAAATCTGAGAATAATTCTACTACTGTATTTGTTTTCTTGTTTAACAACAATTATTCATTGATATTAACCCTTATAGGACTCAGTATCAGTTTTTATTTTAATAGGGTTGTAGTAGTTTATGATAAGCACAGATTTTCCTATTGTATTCTTTGAATGTCCTGTTTACACCATGTCTTTAACGACTCCTTCTTTTTATTCTTATTTTTATTTCTATATAAATTATTTTATTTTGCTTTCTTGTTTAACTTGTATATTTTATATTTTCCCTTCCTGCATATATTTAATATGTGACATGGTCTTGGTTTTATGCTTAATAAAAACAGTGATTCAATCAGGTCTGCATCAAGTATTCATATTATATGAATGAATCCTATCCTTGCCACCTAAGAGAACTATTTTGTTATCATAGCTGTAGGTAGGTAGACCAAGGATGGTAGATTTTCTGATCAGAGCAGTCCTGGGGACTAAACAGAATATAAAATCACCTCCAAAATGCAATTTTAGCAATTCTTACATTTCCCTGGTGTTTCTGGGTCTTGGTATCTTATCTCGAACTTTTCCAGTCCCTTGCTGCTCCTCTCTCTGCCTCCTTTACAGTTTTGTGATTTTGTGCAGCTGTAAAGCAAGCGAGCAGTGCAGGCACTGTAAGTCATTGGTTGTGACACCACAATATTAACTGATGGCTGCAACACGGGAATGTGGTATATTGGGGCAGGGGACTGGAGGAGCTCAAGGTAAGATATCTGTACAGTAGATTACTCTATCTTTAAAGGACAACTAAAGTGAAAAAAACAACTTGGGCTAGAAACAAAGTACATATTGCATGTCCATAATCATAAAAGGCATAAGAATTGATTTTGTTATGCATATTCTCCAGCATCTTCCTTTAAATAGGTACATTATTAAGAAATGCATTGCACAGAGCTATGCTTAGATCAGGTTCAATTCATTATCCCCCCCCCCTCCCCCTGCAGCTATGTACCATGTTGTAACTAATAAAGGGGAATGTTGGAGAGGGGAATGCTGCTGAGTGATTTATAAAATTAATTTGTAGGCAGGGCCAGCCTTAGGATAAATAGCACCCTGTGCAAGATTTGTTACTGGCGCCTAGCACCCCCTCCAAAACACCCCCCCGGACACACACAATACGCTGTTGAATGCTGCTTGCCTTGGCCTGCTTTAAATCAAATCTGCCACCTGCCCTTACTGTCTTTCAGTATCTTCAGTGTGTGCTTGTATATATCGTGCGTACATCATGACGTAACATGTAACGCACTAAATGCACAGACAGAACAGCACAGATACAGACATCTTAAGTATGACTTATGTGTGTTGGGGCTTTGTATGTGGGGTGGTGCTGATACATATATTAGATATGCAGGACTTGGGGGCTGTGACACTGATGCACAACTTTGACCAACAGGTTCGTGACTTAAGACTCCCGGCTGGCGCCCCCCTGGTCATGCAACTTGTGCAGTCATACAGGTCGCCCATATCAAAGGCTGTCCCTGCCTGTAGGTACTAGGGGTAAGCTCCCATAATCCATCTTAGCTGGGTAAACTTGAATAAAATTGTCTGTGTACAGGTATATACTCTATAGTGCTGAATAGAGCAAAACAAGGAAGTTGCAGCAATGCTTCCTAGAAGCTGAAAGCCAATCACATAACAGCACAGAAACCCTCCCCCTTCCTGACACAGAACAGGGATTAGTTTTTTTTGTTTTCAAACAAATTCAATGCTCCAACAATGATATAATCCTCTACATTTCATTCAAATGAAAAGTAATCTTTACAATGTACTGTATTTCATACAAAGCATGGATGTAAGAAACAGAATATTAACATTTCAGTAAAAATAAAAAATCCTGGGGAATTGAAACTGCAACTTGTACATGCAGTCTGTCTTGCTAAAAGCATAACTTGTACCTCTAGCCTAACAGAGATACTCTATGGTACACAAGTACATGTAGAATATTTCAGGGGGATTCAATAAAATTTCTTATCATTTAAAATGGTTGCCACAACCAATCAGATCTTATTTAACATTTGAAAGCTAAAATCTGATTGGTTGGGTCAAAATTAGCACCATTTTTAACAATAAGAACTTTTATTGAATAACCCTGTTAATCTTTTACTAGAAACATAATGGAAATGAAAAAAAGGTAAGTCTGGGGATTTCCAGCAATTCACACTGACTGGTAAATAAATTGCAGGGTAACAAGCAGCTTTCAAAGTCTTATCAGGGACATCCATATTGGCGTGTATACATCTGTATAGAGACACTGTGCATAGAGACAATGAATTCTGGAGTCCGGTAGTGGCTCTTTGAAGCCAACAAGGGCTGTGGATTGTACTGGCAACATGGAAACCTTCTTAGTTACAGAATCTATTTCTTACACATACTAAATGCAACTTACTAGAGACGAATGTATAGGTGTTCTGGGAAAAAAAGCTTTCATATTAGGATTACAAAAATGTATGTTTAGTTCTTCTTTAAACTATAATTGGATCTGTGCTAAGAGAATATTTGTTGAAAAACAATTTAGAGTTTTAGTTGATAACAGACCTAGTTGTAGCAAATAGTGCTACACAGCAACAGCTAGACCTTGCAAGATATTTTCTTCTATAAAGAGATGTATAGATACAGTACAAGGGAGGAAGTTAGGGTTAATCACACAGGAAAACAGTTGAATGGCCAACTTTAATTTTAGCAAGCAATGTTTGTTGGCAAAGGGTTGAGCTAGGAAGATAGCTGGCAAGGTCTTGTGGGAAGCAAGAAATAGATGCAAGGTTTGAATTCTCATTTACATATTAACCCTCCGTACACACCTGGCGATATGCACCCGAGCCCAACGTACACCTGAGTTCGCCGCGGGTGTACGGCAGGCTCGGGTGCACATCGCAGGTGTGTACGAGGCTTTAGAATGCGTCGTAGTTTTGGAATTTTTTATACAAAAGAACTTAATAAAACAAAAGGGGGCTCAGAGATGGGAAAACAAGTTAATAAGGTAAATGGAGCAGCATGACTGGGAAGACTGACTAGACAAGTTAAAGTTATTTATACTATGATCACTTTACACAAATACATTAATTGCGCATACAATAAACAATCTGGTGTACTGTTCACCTTTGGATCTTTTCAGAGGACGCATGGGCATCCCTTATGATTTTGAGATACATATAGTTGCTGTTGATACATGGATAATTTAATTGCCATTCAGAGTCTGGAAGGAAACTTTCCCCCTTCAGACTTTTTTATGGACCTTCCCTGGATCAACTCTTAGGCAGGCATTGTGGGCAGGGAAAACGGCATGGAGTGAATGGATGTGTGTTTTTATATAACCTCTAATAACTGATATGGCTAGTATTATATACTTCAATACTTCATTTTGGTTAAAAATCCCACCTAGGCTATAATTGCAAGAAATGTTGAAGTTTTTTCCTCTGGATATAAATGCTCTGTCTGCCTATGACCAGTTGAGTACACATATAAAATATCACCAGGGTTTAGATCTTTGGTAGAAAAGCATTAATCCTTCTATTCTATTTCTGTTAAATTATAAAGGTAATTTTCTTTGGAACAATTCATTTCATCTCTTAAATTCAGTAATTGAAACTTTAAACTATGATTCACTTCTAATTTAATAACAAATAAAATAGCAATAGCGAGAGCTCGGCTGTAGGGGAATAGAGATGCAATGTAAATAGAGACTCTTAGAGAGGCTACCACTCCGTTCTCAGGAATCGAGAGGTTGTTATAATACACATCCAACAAACTAAATAGAGGAATTTAGAGAAGGAGATGTATTTATATCTAATTGCAAGTATTTATGATATGTGAAACTCTAGTATAATTTTTAGTGACCCTCATATTAGATTCCAACGTAAAAAATATTGAAATTTCAAAAAAGGCATAAGCACCAGATCAGCAAAGAGTTATATTCAAACATAAACTTTATTTCCACATTTTAAAAGTAATAATGTACATAAACTATAATAAGAAGACATGTTTTGTGGACTAACAGGGAGATTCAATAAAAGCTCTTATGGTTTAAAATGGTGCTAATTTTGCACCAACCAATCAATCATTTAAAAGCTAACAACTGATTGGTTGGGGCAAAATTAGCACAATTTTTAACGATAAGAACTTTTATTGAATCTCCCTATATGTGTATATTTTAACAACTCTTTGTGGGCCCAGTGCTCCTTTTTCACCATTTGTGTTATTTCCTGCCATACAGGACTGAATTTGTTTTTTAGAGATGGTAGATGCATAGCATGACATAATGAGATCCAGGCCAGATATGCCTGCAGAGAGTATGTGGCAAAAATAATGGGAAACTCTGGTCCTGGGAATCACTACACTTATTAACTTCACACTGTAAAGAATAGGGTTGTCCAGCCGTTTATACTGTATTATTGCAAGCGGTAATCCCATTTTATTGCAGATACACCAACACACAACGTTTCAGCTGCTTGGACTATATCATAAATATAGGAATAACTCATACATGATGTAGGTTACCTCTTGTAAGCTTTAAATAACTACCAAACAGGGATTTCTTGGGGGTAAAAAAGCAACTTTAAATTTGCATTGTGTGTATAAAGTATAAAACATGGACAAGATAAAAGTAGCCACACACCCTTAATGTACAAAAAAATGGAATATTATTTTGTCTCTCAGTAGTCACTGAAGTCTGACAATGACAAAATGTCTGACAAAATATTGTTTGCAAAAAGACCCATGCTACTTTATGGTGTGAATAGGGAAAATGAAATGTAATACACAAATACATTTCATTAAGACATAATGGCCATTCTCTTAATATGAGCTACAAAGAACTTTAACTACCTGTACGTAATATAAATGACTAATTGTTGTCATGAAGGTACTGAAATTGCCCAGGAGTTGTAACCAGGCTGATCGTACAGGAGGAATCCAAACAGGGACACCAAACAGCAGAGTAGAAACTTTATTGCTCCTCACTTTTCAATCTCTAGATTCTTCACTTCCTTATTTCCCTGTTCCACCTACTTCCTGAACCCCTGCTTAGTTTCTGACTAGGGAAACATCTTCAAGAACTAAGCTTATTTATTGTACATATTAAATTAGAGCTCCACAATCACCCTTTCTGATGTAAATTGTAGGTATTCTGACTCATTGGCTCCTAATTACACCAATTATGTCTACTTAAAAATCGCCTAAAAAACAGTGCTCTGGTTCTAAAGCCTCATACACATGTGCGACCGTGGGGTAGGGTGGGGTGGGGGTGTCTGACCTATATGCACAGGCATTTTGGGTGAAAAATGTATGGACATGATTGTCTCCCGCAATGGCCATTCGTTGAGGACTCTTTGATGATCTGCCTGGTGGATCAACTGCCATTTTGCCCGACAAAGTATCCATACACGGCACGATTATTGACAGAAATGGCCTTGCATACTCCTTGTGCTTCGCGGGTTGGCCCCCGTGATCGCACATGTGTATGCACCTTAAAAAAAACTTGTATAATACACAAAAATATGGATATTACCCAGAAGTGGCCATTTTTATGAGGCATGTTTGCAATATAATAAGGATACACCTGCAGTAACATTATAGCAGAACATCTTTAAAATTATACTGTATTATATGTTAATATCAATTCAAGCTTCATGGGTGTCATTTGACTATATCTGTTCTTCTTGTCTCTAATTATCATAAAGCCTTTGTGGTGTTTCCAGGGATGATCATGATATTTGGTGCTTATCCCAGTTTGTGGTTTCACCAGTTTAGGGACCAACCCTGAGATTAGAGCAAAATGTAAAGTCAGAGATGTTTTTATAACCAAAGAAACACTGTAGCATTCTAACTATCAATTTAAAACAGAAATAACAAAGCCCTTTTAGAGCATGACAAGAACCAATGAGAAGAAATTAATTATGTTCAAATTTCAAAAAAATTTTTTTGTAACACTGCTACCCGACTTACATTACTACACGACTGAAAGAAGATTGAATGTCAGGCTACATACTAAAGCCCACAATTGGTGTTGCATTGGGTGGCTGGCACTGTTGTTAAAACAGCCCAAGCCCTGCAAAACCACTGCAAAACCCACCCTAGCCAAATATTACTTTGTGTGGGGTAGGTTTTGGAGAGATTTGGACGATAGCACTCTTTTATTACATCCCCCCTTACTTCATTAACACATTAACATGCATTATTGGTCTTATTCCATCCCTACTTTGATATCCATTTTTTACTTTAAAGGAATTAAATAAAGTTTGATTTATTTTTTGCACTGGCTTTGTGATGGTTTGCTCACCTCCTTCTTTTAATACTGGTATGTAGCTACCGGTATTCGAAACAAACTGTCTGCTGTACGATGCTCTTTTGACACCTTACTCTGGGTGGTCCTATAACACCTCTTAGCCACTATCCAATCACACCCTTAACACCTGGCTGTGATATGCTAATTGGGATTTTCCAGGGTACATAATTGCCACAGATTCTTCTACAAGTCATTCTGAATTGAGAAAGCCAGTCGGATGAGTAGCGAAACGTCTTCAAGAACTAAACTTCATGTCCAGTTGATCGAACTAAATACAACAGAAGTAGAGAAGCAATTATTTTCAAGAATTTACACAAGCCCACATTTATTATTATTCCATATATATATCCCATATTAAAAAAATATTTTTGATATCATGGGGTCCATAAAAGATTACAACACGAGGCCCCGACAAAATTTATTGAGATGTTTCATGTGTCAAATACAGACACAAATATTCTAACATGACGATGTCATGACCAAGAATTGGTTTGTATATGGACAATTGGTTAGGTTCCGTTGATGATGGTGAGTCATATCAACAAAATCAGACCTATTGTCCATACACAAACTAATTCTTGGCCATGATAGAAGTTTCTCAGACAGGTGGATGTCGTGTTGGAATCTTTGTGTCTACTTATATTAGGTGTGAAACATCTCTCTATGTTTTGTCACTTTACTTCTTTGATTTCTTTTTAAAGCAGTCAACCAAAAGGTACATACAGACACACAGATTATTGTCTTTTAAACAAAGATAAACATATTGCTCCCAGTGGTCAAATTTAGGGCCCTATTTCTAAAAGTGTGGGATTGTGATCGTGATCATACATTTACAATTGCAATCGTAATTGTATGATTGCCTATACAATACCATTGAGGTAGTTTACAACTGCATGGTATTGTATGGCCAAGCGGTACCACCGCAGACCTCAATTAACCATAACCTATGGTATTGGAAGCTTCCAATACCGCAGGTTAGTATCTGTACAGTATTCTGTACAGTGTAATTGTTTGTCAGGCTTAGGTGCCCTTTAAAGCTGTTTGGATGATATGTGACATCATAACACGTCTACTGGATGTATTGATTTAATTACAGGAGCATACATCAAAAACAATCTCAGATTTATCATATATAAATAGGATGTCGTCCTGTGGAAGTTCAGAACTCTTTAAGACTCATTTTGCTAGTCAAACGCTAGTCAAGTTGACTAGTGTTTGGGTTTCCATTCTCAAAGTAATCAGAACAATTTCTGCAGTGCTGTGATTTATTATGAGTGTGAGAATGTTAATAGTACTATACAACAAATAATTTGCATTATGTACAATATAACCTTTCAGAGATTCCACTTTTAAAACGCTATGAAAACAGAACAGGGCAGAGAGAGAAATGCTTGTTTCAAAGTAGAACCTAAAATAGTTTTAAATGAAAATGCAAAATGCATGTTTTTTTTAAAATACTCTATGTTCTGAAGCCTCATTATATTTTGGCATTGGGAAGCAAAGGTTTCCCAGAAATCTTAGACCTTCAATTATAGTGAATAAAACAAACATGTTGACATTATAGGAAACCCTTTTGTAAACTGTGTGGCCGTATTCACTGTTGACATTAAAGGGTCTCATGGTGAGAATCCACTTAGTGACATCATTCCAATGATCTGATTGGCTGAAAATGGGCACAGGGAGTTTATATTTCAACTTCTCAAACTTCACTAAACTGAATAAATCTGTGCTTTTCACTGTAGCTTCAGAACACCACTAAGAAAGGGTAAGTAAGAAAATCATGTCAAAATTATTTCTATGTTAGCTAATATATATATATATATATATATATATATATATATATATATATATATATATATAATTTTTATTAAAAAATACCAGTAATTAGAATTGTTTATAATGAATAAACTACATCTTTTGACTTCTATATCTATTGACAATACTATATTTGAAAAATGGATGCAATGTTAATATCTTAAATAGGAAGTAATATAATACAATGGAAACCTATAAATATGATCATTATGTCAACACAAACCTGCATTTATTTGGGTTTATAGTAGGAGAAATATTTGTGTTTTCTGGCTTTAAGCCACAAGTCTTTCTTTGGATATTAATAATGATTATTTACAGGCCGCTACTTTATTGGTGCATGTGTCACAATTCTGATTACCTTCTGACATTCCTGTGACGTTTCCTGGCTGGATCATGTTTGCGATTGTAATGACGGTCTGTATTGTGATTGTAATACAGATCCCAAAATGATTGGGCCATCTGGTTGTCGCAATGTAGCAGGAACATCAGACGGTAGTTTTGCAGTGTATGTCCAGTTTTAGGGTGCCAATATGGGCTTTTACAATATTGTATAAGATCATGCAGGATTGAATTGCGTGTTGTGGATCATTCTATGATGGGCCTGATTTTTTTGTCATAAAATAACAATATGTATTTCTTAACACTTTATCCAACCATATCCTCCTTTGCAAGTGTATTAGTTTTTATCCATGCAAGTAATGTTAGTCAATTAAATGGAAATTTACTGAGATCTGCAAACAAGAATTTTCCATGTTGAAGTCATGCCGGACCCTTTTACAAAGATTTGCGGCAGCAGTGTGTTTCAAAAAAGGAAAGCTTGTAGAAGCTACTAGCCATGAAATATAATTCTGCAGCTTTTTCCATGACTTTTTCAGTGCCAGCATTTAGCTGGCTCACGTTGAATTCTCCTTTGTTTTATATAATAGTAAATTGTGTTTTTAAACATTTAAGTGTTCTGTTTCTATTAGAATATACTTGAGTAATACTAGATATAATCAAAAGTGACACTGGTTTTTGGTAACCGTTTTGCGCCTTGTGTAAAATAGCTGAATAACTTTCAACCACATTCAGACATTATACTGTCTCTGTGATTATATTCACAGCAAAATGTAAGCATCATATAATTAAAGTACATGATGTGAGGTCAAAGGATTACCGTAGGTCACTTGGGCATTAGCTGTCAGACAATAAAAATATAAACCACAGTTCGCAAATAATCATCAGTTAAACAAGAAAAGATAAACCTACAAAAGTCGCACATGTTCCCTCTCACAAGTTCTGGATCAACAGATGGGCAGACCTGTTATTCAAAAATAATGTGTAGATCTTCTAATTTGTGAGGACTTTGAGATGGGATGAGCCAATTACAATAGGTTTGTGGGACAGTAGCCCACTAGCCCAATATTACAGCTCAGCTGCTCTCCATATAGGTTGAAGGCTGACAGTTCGCCACAAGCGAGCGATCGGATGGGATGGTTCACTGACAGTTTGTCACGACTAGGAATGGCCGGTTCGCGGATCCGAACCCGGATCCGCCGCGGGTTTATCCCATTCGCGAATGGCGGATTTTTCCGGATTTTCCGCCTTCCGAACCGCGGATTTCTCGTAATTTCGAAAATTTTCGAATATACAGGGGATTTCGCTTATTTTCGTAAATACGTATTTTCGAAATTACGAGGGTTACTTGTATTTTCGAAAATACGAGATTTATTGTATTTTCGAAAATTTTTGAATATATGTATGTTCGAAAATTTTCGAAAATATGTATTTTCGAAAATACGAGAAATCTCATAATTTCGAGGATTTTTTCCATTTTGATGGTTCCGGGGTAGTAAACCACTGCTGATCATGCGGTCCATTGCCGATCAGTCGTGACTAGAGATGTCCGAACTTTGCAAAATCCAGTCCGCTCAGGATCCGCAATTTTCGGGAAATCGAAAATTCGCGGATCCTCGAGCGGACTGGATTTTGCAAAGTTCGGACATCTCTAGTCACGACTGATCGGCAATGGACCGCATGATCAGCAGTGGTTTACTACCGCTTTCGATTGCCTTATCGGAGCGAAAGGGCAACAGATATTGCACACATAACAGCTTAAGATATTACTATTTTACTAGAAAGTACCCGGTACTAGATACTAGCTTATCTTGAGGATCATATCTCACATGACTACAGTGTTGTGATATCACTTAAATAAATATTTTTAGTGATTTTTTTTTTTTTTGCTGTACCAAGATATTTTTCTCTGCCAAAGTAACAGTATCCAGTAACAAACTGACCTTCCAAACCTGAGTTATTAGCTGGACTTAATATTCAGCTTGCAGGCCCAGAATAAGAGATTCCAACCACAGAAAAGTTTGCACAGGAAAAAGAAATATTTATAGTCAAGGGCTTGTACAGCAACTGAACAATGCAATAAAAGATGCAAAAGCTTGTCTATACTAGTAATATAAAGCAACCAATCAGATGTTATCTAACAGCAGTAACCTAGTAAAAAGCTTACAGAATATGTGATAATCTGAGTTGCTGTAGATTTGGTTACGCATCAGCCCCTTTCTTCAGTCTAAAACTTAAACAAATCTATGCAAACTATAAAAATGGCTGATTACTACAATCAACTAAAAGCTGTTAGATTGTGCTATGTTCTACATTCTACAGTAGGGTAGAATCTTCAGGGCTTATCGTGTCTAGAACCAGAATAATATATAATAATGAATATAGTTTAATCACTGTTATTTATAATATAACATAAGTGGTGTGGATGCAAGGAGATGAAAAACAAGAGGATGACAAATGTCAATGGGCCTATATTTTTATATAACAATAAATTGTGATGCTTTTTGGTTCTCAAATGCTAATTCTCCAATTAGAAAAAACATTTATTCAATGCAATAATTAAGAATTCATACAATGTTAGTACAAATGAATATAAATAGAAAAATGCACACATTATTAGCTGATAAGGAATGTCTTGATATTGTAATGTTAAGTTGTGCTTAATAAACTGTTTATATTGTTAGGTCCACAGCCTCTCTTGTTCTTGTTACGGTAATTGGTCGTTTCCTTTATCTGTTGCCCAAAAAGCGGCTGTAGTCAATTATGAAACACTTTGAAAAAATACTGAATAACTTTAATGTTATACTAAATATCTTTCAGAGAAGAAAAAAAAATGAAGGCAGCTTTAGTGTTGATCTTTCTGATTGGTTTGAGCAGCTCTTTTTATGTAAGTTAAGCCTATTTTTATTATAGGAAATAAATGGCTAACAAAATGCATTTCAAAATTTTGTATTCTCCTCATGTCTACCAACTGACCCAATGCCTCCTGTTGTAATTGTTATACTCAATTGCAAATTAGAAAAATGACTATGAATGCAAATATATTGTAATGCTTTGTGTGATTTTTGACTGCCCATTTAATTCTCTCTTATCACTTAATAATTCATTTTCTTAATTCACTCTTTATAACTTCAGTTTTTAAAAATCATTCTACATTTTTGCCAAAGGGTGTCAGTACCAAGTCTACAAAATACATACAATACAAGGATTGTGGAAGCACTCCAATTAGGCTAATTTACAACTACATTTTGCGGAAGTGCTACTGATCTGGTTAAAGATCTATACAAACAAAGAAAAGATGAATGCACATTCCTAGGCCCCATACAATATCATATTATCTGCTCACTGGCATCAGGGCCGGATTTACACCTCAGGAGCCTGTAGGCTCAGAAGAGCCTGGCACCCTTAGCTCCACCCCTAAACACAGACCACACCCCTAAACCTCACCCATTTTATATTTTTCAGGGATGAAAATAGACTATAAAGGGGTTAGATTGGTAGGAGTAGCTTGACAGCCACCCCTACAACCTCAGGTGCCCCTAGGCGCATGCCTACAGTGCCTAATGGTAAATCCGGCCCTGACTGGCATACTTTATAAACAAAGGAGTTTTAGTATACATTACTGTGATCACATGAATGAAAAGCCTTCCAACCACGTCAAGGTAACCCCAGTCTGGAAGGTCCTAACTTCTAACCTTTTTAAATTTCTTTTACTTCAATTATGATTAGCAAACTTTTGGATTTCTCATTCTTACACCCTGGATCCATATAACAGGCTCTCTCACTTCCCCCCAGCCCTTTGGCTTTGGCCTCTTCCCTCATTTTAAAAATCCAAAGGGCTGGAAGGAAGTAAGAAAGCCTGTTGTATGGATCCAGTGCACATCTATGAGAAATGCAAAAGTTTGCTAATGGTAATCGAAGTAAAAAAAAGGTTAGAGGTTAGGACCTTCCAGACTGGGGTTACCTTGACATGGTTGGAAGGCTTTATATTCATGTGGTCACAGTAATGTACACTAAACCCCCCCTTTGTTTATAAAGTCTACAAAATGGTGCAGCTTAAACAAAGGCTAACCGTATGCTGAAGAAGCATAGATAAAAAAAAAAATGTATCAAAAAGGTTGAATCAACCTCCTGAAATAACACTAGTTGAAATAGCTGAAATATGATTATATATGGTTATAAGCTAGCAGGACTGGCCACAGCCTGTTAAGAATGAAATTGCAGCATACCTGCATGATGACATCACTGACATCACATGAACAGCCCAGTGAACAGTGGAACCCAATGGGAGACTATAGTTACTATGTAAGACATTTATCCACACAGAGTTTACTCATATGCAATAAACATGTACCCTGTTCCCGGAGTTAGGTTTGCACGTTGGACAGCCACAAAATGTAGACAAACAAAGCTTATAGATAGGATTCTATCTTTTCATTCCATGGTTGTAAAATTGATAATTCTTATATACTGTAGTAAACATGCTTATTAATAAGTAGTAACATAGGGTTTCTCCCCATAATTAACCTGCTAGGGTTCTTTGGGCTGTTTTAAATAAACAATTGTCGTGTTTGGTGATTTTTAATTGTAAAAATGAATCCCTTTAGATTAATCGCTACCAGAGAAAGTGGAAAGGTGATGAAGGAAAAGGGGTGAGTGTTGTGCATGAAATAACTATGTATATATTCATAGATTCATAGTCTTTGATATTGGAAATAATGGCAATTAATGCCGTTTTCAAATTATACAAATAATTTGACCCATACAAACTAAAAGAAAGTAATATTTGTACACACCAACATCTGTCTTGAAGTAGTTTACGTCACTATTAATTATTTTGCCCCATTTATCTAAACAAGAATGTTCTTTTTTCTTAATTACAACAAAGCAAACAAATTTAAAATATAACCCCCCTTTACTATGTTACTATTTTTAAAAGGTGGGTAACGTTTTATTCTGGTTATTTTCCAGAGCAAAGACAGTTTCTGTTAAAACTCTGCCTACAGGATTCCCTGTTTACAGGGATATTCACAGTTTGACTCACAGTTTATACTTTGTATTAACGGCACAGGCACCCAATGCAATATGCAAAACGCTACTTATTACCCAAAAATAAACCTCTTATAAATAAAGGTGTTAGTTCTGCTTTCTGTGTGATTACTGCATTGTGGGAAAGAAGAGGAGTGCGGAGGTTAGTATTACATCTCCCTTTTTTGTATCTTAGCTGAAACTAAATTAGTTGATGTAGCCACATGAACACTTACAATTGATTTTCAAGGTTGTTTAACAGTCTGGGTCCTGTCTTAAAAATAAATGAATACCAATAAACTGTTATTTAATAAAATGTGAAACGCTTATACAAAAAAATTAATTATTGAGGCTGTCACTAACAATTCCAAAAGTCCTCTGTGGCTGGAGTATGGGGATGATAAATAAATATGTGGTAAGGAAGGAAATGTTACAAATAGCAAAGGAGCTTGAGAGGAACACAACATTATGGCACAGTTAGTTTTAGTTTTTGTAATACTGTATCCCAATTCTTCACCTCCTTCAATCTTAATACCACAATCTCCTCCACTGTCTATCTATACACAATCCCATGTTTGCTGGGACACTCACTCACCGGACACAGTTCCCCCAGGTATTAAAGGAATAGTTCACTCAGAAAGTAAGGCTGGGTACACACCAACAGATATTTCCGTCCGACCAACTGACCATGCCGTGAAATGGTCGTGGTGTGAGTTTGGTTGCACACACTGTCGGCTGTGGCCACTATGGCTGTGACCAACAGTCATTTGTCCCGGTCGAGCGCTCACTCAAAGCAACGCAGGAGCGGAAAGCTGAGAAGCGACTGCTGATGGCTTTTATCATCTTACTCTTAAAAGAATAATGATATGTCCATACAAGCCTCTTCACCTTATTAAAATACAAAATAGTTCTTTCATATTATAGGTCAATAGAGATATTTGAAACTCAGGGGAAAACTGTATTTTGGCAGGATATGAAGCAAAATGGAAAAAATAACCCAAATTGTGTGGAAAATAAAAAGTAAGTGTTCATACGTGGTTTATCATCTAAAAATAATTTGGCAGGGGCCACTGCAATTACATAATTACAGAGGAGGCCCCAAAACTCCTACAGCAGTTTGAAACTTATACTAGAAGGGGTGGCTATTAAATTTGTTCTTGGCTGACTGCCTATGAAATAAAATGTTATATCTCTTGTCATCTTGAGAATTTTAAAAACATTTTATGAGGTAACATTCCACTTCTGGCCTACACTATATGGTTTTTGGTATATTTTTAAAAGCTATGACTTTATTTGAACTTACTTTAATGACAGTTTTGGTACTTAAAGGGACAATTGTGGTGAGATAAACATTCCTTTCTCAACAAATGTGTTCACATAAGCTAAAACTTACTGTTTATATTGTGGATATATATGTCTCCAAAAGGTGAAATGCAGTGGGAAACGCTAGACAGTCCACATTTGTTCAGAAACACCCAGATGGATTAATAATTAATTAATTAATAAATTAATAAACACATCTTAGTATGCTTAAAGGAAAACTATTGTGTACATAAAGTTTTCTTAAAAAATAGTTAAAATGAAAAGTACTTGGGACAGGGTATTTCCTACCTCCCAATATTGTTTCTGTGAGGAGCACCAGCCCAAAGGAAACTGATTCTGTCAGTCTTCCTCCTGGCTTCAGCACTATCTTTAATAAAGGAATAGTCCAGGACTAACCCAGCAAATGAAAACTGTACAGGCTGTAGCTCCCTTAACAAAACAATATTGTGAGGTAGGAATAATCAATCCTTCTTCCCTGCCCCAGGTACTTTCCATTGTTAAATAGTTAATTTTTATAGTATAGTTATCCTTTAAGGTAAGGTAATGTGTAAGAAACTTCAATGACTTCAATATTGATTGCAAGCACTATGTTACAATAAAGTGTTCTAGGCAACTAGGGGCCCAGCAAATACAGTAACTATAGCAAGATATACTTTCATTTAAAAATGTTGTAAAAATAAACAGGAATATGCAAAAATACCACACTTGTTTGCCAAAAAGGCTGACTGAGGGTGAGGCCACACAGTAGCCCTTACTAACCCTTGGTAAACAGGTGTTTCCATTGTGCTCATGCGTAAAAAATGCGGTTTGCAGTAGCACAGCAACGCACTACTGTGGCTACCGCAATTAAGCCACACTAGTGTGCCTTTAATATTTGCTTTTATGTGTGTTTGAGCTTGCATTTCCCAGTGGATTTTGGGTAAAAAGAAAATCATATATCTTATTAATTGTGTGAGCAGTTAGAAAATTCTCAGCCTCATTTACCCAGAGGTGCTGGGCTAAATTATGTCACACTTACCTATTTAAAATAGATTAGCGCAACTTTAAAACTATGACAAAGGAAAGCCGATTTACCAAGAGCTGCAATTCGTCTGCGAGAGGCGCTAATTACTATTGAACCCGCGCACTGATCAAAGTGGTAAATGAGGTTGCCTGCCATTTAAATATATATTTATTGATCATAATTTCCTCTATTTTCCAGATCTCAAGGAACAAATTCGGGTACTACTTTTACAGGACATTATTCTTGGAGCCACATTCTAGGCAATATGTAAATCATAACAAGGTAAAAGTGTATCAATAGATTGTTTTTCTGTTATATCAGTAAAAAACACTTTGACCAACACCAGTGCTGGCTTATGACCAGCCATGAAGGGTTGTTATGTTCCAGGACCAGTGAAACTCAACCCACAGTATTCCCTAATTAGGATCTTAGCTGGAAAACTTAAATTTGCAACTTAAACCCTGCCAATTCTATTCAAGGTTGTTTGCCTGTCTGCAATCCTACTAAATTTGAAATACAAAATAATTAAATCATTAATGCCCGTCTCTTTTCTTGCCATGGTCCTTTATGAATAGTGACACAATCCCCCATTCAAGTGTATGGAATTATTCCAAATTAATATTTTCTAAGGATTCACCAAAGGAAAAGTTCAGTTCAGGTACTCATTATGTCATCATGCGCCCTGCCCCTACCCTTTCCCACCCTAATCCAGTACAGTCTGCCCCTGATCTTACCTATATTTGCCTATGCTTTGTCCAATCAATGAATAATTTTGCGGCATGTCAAAAGAGGGGGTTGCCCGACTTGGCCATTTTTATGTTTATTATTTAAATGTTCCTTTTTTATTTTTACATAGGGTGGAGATTCTTCAGAAGAAACTGATAGCTCAGAGGAGGTAGGAAATTGCTCTTTAAAAAAAATGTTCCTGCACATCATGGCTGATGATTGGTTTAATGTTTCTTTCTTAAGTGTCAATAGATACATTTTAAAGTGTCTAAATCACTTCCTAAAAACAGTGTTAACTAGACGTGCTTGAGGGTTATAAAAAGTCATGTAGTTGAAATAAAAAATTATTTTATTGAAATGTAATTTTTATTAAATTCTTTTAAATTCAATACATGAAAATCTATATGTATAGCAAAATAATTAATCCCCATCCAAATAATATATTATGTAAGTAATATGCAGTGATATGCAGCACTATATAAAATGCAGTGAAGGAGTAGCACACATATTGGGTATCTTGAATACAGCTAGTTACAGCTAGGGGCCTTGCAAACTTGGGATTTGCAGTGCATCTCAACCTTAATCTGAATAGGTTATTAAAGCAACAGAATTGGGAGAAGCACACTTCTAAAGTAAGATCATTTATTCAACAGGGCTATCAAAAGGAACACACAACATTACAGGGATAAAGGGTCAATTCCTTATTGCCTTATACAAGTGTTAATTCTTTGTCAGGCTACTTTTATCTTCTCTTATCAATCTGAGTAAGTGAACTATTGCGCTTTTTACAATGTTTAGGTGGGGTTAACTATTTTTCACATGGCTTCAATATATTAGCCTGGCATGTACGGCAGGGTTTTCCCAAAGGGTGTGCTGGGGCATACTGGTGTGACTTCAGAGAGCCAGAGGTAGGCATCAGAATTTTAGAAGTGAAAATATTTTCACCAGTATAATTTATAGTTTAAAGGACAATTACACTCACCTTCCCTCCACTCCTCTTCTTTGGTCAGTACCTTTTACCCAAGGTGAGGACCTGAAACGCTAGGTCTTCACCTCTGGGTTTGTGAACTTGCAGCATAGCCTTACTGACACGCTGCTCCGGTAGGCTCCATCCCCTCCTCTCCTTGCACGACGAGGTCAATAGGAAGGCACGCTCATTGCAGAGCGTGCCTTCCTATTGGCCTCGTCGCCAACGGGGAGGAGGTGGCGGAGCCTACCGGAGCAGCGTGTCAGATTTGACAACAATGGATACAGTTTAGTGCATAAAATATATGGTAATTAAAACTTTGAGTTCAACATTAGGAACACAGGTGTGTACCGCAAGAAAAATGTGCATTTCCAGGTGCACTATGGTTTGAAAAAGTTTGAGAACCACTGATTGGTTGTATGTTTGTAAGATATGTAATGATCAATTTTCCAATTCCAGCAAAAAAAAATTTTGGCATGGACCGTCCTATACACGGAAATATCAGTTGGTTGGGTCAAACAAATCTGCTTGCGTGTACCAAGCCTTTACTTTTATTTCATGGAGAAATCAATATATTGTAGGTCACCCCTGCCCACCCCCAACTGCCAAGTTAGAGTTCTTTAAAAAAGCAGCACAAAAATACAGTCCTTTGCTCCCGCGACTGTCTCTGACCGGCCCTCTGATTGGCAGAATCTGCAAACAGGGGCCAGACCAGCAGCTGCATCTGTGATTGGCTGAGAGGTAGCTTAATTTTTTACTGGTCTTTTACAGTTAGAATATAACTGATAACATGTGATTAATTGCTGAAAATTAATAGAACAAACAAAAATTTGCATCTCTAATTCAATAAGCCCAGGGGGATAACCAGGATTCACTGGGCCCCCCTAGCAAAACTATAATGCGTCCCCTATCCCTGCTTCATCTACAGTGGTTTTCTGGGAGGAGGCAATTTCTGTCATAGGAAAAATAAGATGGAGCCCCCTTGGCTCCCGGGCCCCCTTGCGGTTTCTCTTCCAGCTCCCCTAGTAGTTACGCTCCTGAATAATCCCATTGTCCAATAAATTAAACCATTTACTTAAGTTTTGAAGATTCTTTCATAGTAAAGCCTGTGTAAAACAATATTTTACTACCTTTTAATTTTAATTTTAAAGAGTGATTCATATGAACCAACTAAAAATGGAAAAAATGCAGCTTCTGAAGTAAATGGTGCTAAAGCTTCTGAGGGCAATGGAGGAGAAGAAGGGTCTGATTCTGAAAACGAAGAAGAAGAAAATGGAGGAACATCAGCTCCAGAGGTAACATTACCTTTATGCCATAAAGCACAAGTTTATACAAATGTGAATAATGTTAGTATTATATGTGAATTAAAGGGCATATTGATACTGGAGCAGTATTAAGATATTGCTACTTTATCACTTGGCTATGCGACTGTCCCTCAGAAAGTCGCATAGCCAAAGCTCCACCTTTAATCATTTAGTTGCTTTTCTCTGAACCCTCTCCAGTTTCATTGTATGTATTTGCATAATTCTGCATATTTCATATAGGGCCTAACCAGTGCTAGGATAAGAGGAAAAAACAATATTAAAATTAAACCTATATGTCTCCCCCAATCTGATGAATACCATTTCTATAAAGTTAGATCTACAGGCCGTGAAAACTCAATGTCAAAAATATTGCATGTTGATGTAGCCATGAAAAGAATCCAGGAAATATTCTACCAACTTTAACTCTTCATACATAATAACTATGTTTTACAATGCCGCAAAGCATAATTGCAATTATGACAGTAAATGTAAATTAAAGAATCTTTTTTACACCTGCAATAGGTTGAAGAAAATTCTGCAAGTCAAAATGAAACTGAGAATGAGGAGCAGCCAGACACTACCATGAACAGCACTGTACTGGCAACAACACACGGAAGTTCTATTGCACCTACCACTGGACACCTTGAACACACCAGCAATGGGGTCACTGAAACTCCCCCTGTGAGTCCTTATGAAGAAAATGCAGGCACTGAAGAAGGAAGTAATGGAAATATTGGTAGTACTGCTGTATATGAAACAGAAAGCATAGGAGTAGATTACGAACATGGTTACGAACATCATTATAATCATGAAAATGAAGTTGATTATACAGGAGTTAAGGGTGATAATTATGCAAGATATGAAGATGAGTACAACTATCGAAACCGTTATTATGATCACTATGCTCAACAATATGAATACTATCAATAAATTCTGGTGGAAATAAAAAATAAAACTGGTTCAAGCTGAGTTTTACTTAATTTTATTATAATTGCCTTTTGATGGTGAATTGCTAAAAGCAACATAAAAACGTGTATATGTAACCTTAATGCCTAGGCAAATCTATTTAAATAAACACTTTAAAATGTGATGTAATGGCTTTCATTTTTAAGGGATTTTACCATATTCTCCAAGGTTACCTCCTCACTGTTTAACTTCCTGGGATTAGAAACTGAACATCTCTTAGTGGGCACCCACACTCTCATATACTGTAATCCTTAACTCTGGCATAACTAGGAGCAAAAAGCATGCTCCCGTGTCTCAAAATGCTGCATGTAAATGTATGTAGCTTTACAGCAATGCACCAGTGAAAAGGCCTTTCCTGGCCCCTTCTAACATATATAACAACGTTGGCTGTATTTTCCATTACCATGTCTATTCTCTTGAATATGGAAATTGAAGTTGAACATGTTGCTCCTACACTATGTATCAGCATGGTCAGTGTTGAAGATTGAACATTGAACCAGTATTGATTTTGGGTTGTATTATCAACATCGATAATCTGATTGTTAAATAACATTGATTCAACATTAATAAATGGTGAGTTTTTTCAACGTTGAAAAAGAGATGTTGAGCCGACATTAAGATTAGGAAAACTTCCCCATACCCCCTGGAACACCCCAATCGAGCCAAACTTTATGAGTTTGGATGAACTCGAACTATTTGAAATAGTTCGGGTTCGACTCGCGGCTGTATTTTCGATAATTATCGAAAAAAAAAAGATAATCATTGAATTTACGAGCCGTTCGCTAACCCTAGAATGTATCGTTCTATACCCCTCGAAAGTATTGTTCGTTTTCGGTAACCATTGAGTGTATAAATCATTTTTGCTAACTCTAGAATGTATCGTTCACTAACCCTCAAATGTAGCCTACGATTTCCAGTAACCCTTGAAAGTAACTTTCAATTTCATTAACCCTCGAATTTATGGTTTTATTTTCGGTAACCCTTGAAAGTAACTTTCAATTTCGTTAACCCTCGAATTTATGGTTTTATTTTCGGTAACCCTTGAAAGTAACTTTCAATTTCGTTAACCCTCGAATTTATGGTTTTATTTTCGGTAACCCTTGAATTAGGCAGTAACCCTCGAAAGTGTAGCTTGCGGAAACCCGATAATGCCGGATCATGGAGTAAGAAACGTTAAAACAGGTTTTGGTGACTTGTTCCCCAGACCATTTCCAGGTGCCACAGCCATTTACAGTAAGTTACCATGTTTAGTTTGTCTGTAAATCATCCAAACTTTTCGATCTATTAGCTCCCCATTGACTTTAATGGGTCGTTTTCGGAATTAAAAACGGACTGAACTTTCAGGCAAGTTTAGCCATCTCTATTGCTGAAATGTATGTGGCATATACAATATTACATATTCTTTATTAGATATTTAAAGGGCATGTCCACCCCCCAAACTCAAATTTACCAACTGCTGGCCCCACAGTACAAAAAAAATCCTTACCGTACATCCTGCTCCTTGTGGTTTCCGTGTAGTGCCTCTGCAAAGATCAGGAAATGTGGGTAGGAGCTGTCAGTGCCTTATCCGGTTCCTGTAACTTTGCTAACCTCAGCAAGGTCTTAGGCATGCTCAGTAGAGCCCTTTCCCCCCTCTCCCTCCCTCCCCCAATCGCTCCGTGGCTGCAGTCTTCTATCTATTAAAGCTTTTGGCACCATACAGGGGATACCCTCCCACCCCAAACCGCTATATTCATATTTCAAGCACTTTCAATCAGTTCCAGCGGGCAGGGGAGCCGGACCAGAACAGCGTAGGAAAAAGGAGTGTAAGTATTCAAAAATGAATATAATAATGGTTGGGGTGGGGGGTATCCTCTGCATGGTGCCAAACGTTTTTAAAAAGGGTGGACATGCCCTTTAATGATAATTATAGTCCCCTTATATCCCTTTTGGCAGAGTGTGCCAGTATGGGTACAATAATTACCTTTTCTGTTATAATGGTTTAGTGGGTTTAATACTGAATAGTTGCTGCTTTGTGTACACGGAACTATTTACAAGAGCTGCAAAATGAAAATTCCAATTTTCAAATCATACTAAAAACATTTTTGTGTGCTGGTGGGTGTACAAGGAATCGTTTAAAGGGTATAACACCCCCCAAACAAACTTTTAGTATTAGGCCCCCAAAAGGCAACCTGGAAATGACACAGAACACGTGCACTTAACTTCTTTGGTCGCCCATCGCAATCACGAGAAAGCCCTACATATATACAGGGAGATGGTAAAAACGGTGCTAATTTTTCCCCAACCAATCATGAGGTGTTTACCATTTGAGAGCTAACATCGGGGCAAAATTAGCACTATTTTAACGATAAGAACTTATACATCTCCTTGATTCATAACCCAGCATCCGGAGCAGCTATACCCAAACCTTCCCCATACCACCTGGAACGCCCAGTCTGCACAAGCCCACATCCCATGGGACTGATAGCCTCTGGAAAACCAGGAAACCAGGAATGGTCCTTAGATTAGGGTTCTCCTATCTAAATCAGGACAGTTGGTTGTATATACAAACAACCTACCTTTACCTGTGTAGAACACCATGCAATTTTTCAGTTACATTAACGGGCTTCTAGCGCCATAGGAGGCATTCTCTGCAACCGGCAGGCATTGTTACAGCTGACTGCACGATATCGGCAAACGGTCGGAACAAAATTCTTTTTTACTGTGACATCCACATTTACACTATATTAACATTAGTGTCTTTCAAAGCCAGAGTTGTGACACATTTGCTGAATATTGTCGGTTTCGGGACCTATCAGGCAAGATGGAAAATTTCCATTTCACAGTACCGGTTCCCTTTACTACAGTAAAAGGAGACAATAACATCAGACCATGTATGGGCAAATTGAACAATCCTTTCTATAAAGAATATATGGAACAATCATTCCTTTTTGAAAATCTGCAAATCCGCAGGCGGGAAGCGATTTTAGCAGTTTCGCCCATTTCTACACACCAATAAGACAATGCTTAATAACAGAAAGGTGGAATTGTTAATCCATAACCAATGTCATATATATTATTCGATTCTTTAGAGGTTTATAGTTAACCAGACACCAATATTATATTTTTTCTTGCAAGACTAAATAAGGTACCTATTTATACAGCGTGGTATTCCAGCTAAAGTATATTTTGGCAAAAATCACAGATAATTTGCTTGTTTCCACACTGCCACTGAAATATTTGTCAAAGTTGTAATTCAAACAGTGTAACATGGCTTTATTAATACAGCCAAAAGAGCCTGTAGAAGCAGCTATCCGATATCACACTAGATATGCACAGTTTGCCAGTGGCGTAATTACCGTCCCCCGCCAAACCTTAAGGGACCCCCTAAGTCCCAAAAGGCACTGTCAGTACCACAAGGGTCCTTCCAAGAGCCACAAGGGCACTTATTAGTACCGGGGAGGGGGGCCCGGGTTTTGCCGCGGGACCCCCGAACGTCCCGTGCGGGGACTTTTGGCCATTCGATAATCCTTGAAGGGCCAATGGGGATTCCCGATAATTCAATGATTCTCAAATTGGCCATTTGAAAAGCCCCATGGCTGGACATTTGGGGATCCCGTGGCTCAACCTGGGACCCCCTCTGGGTCCTTAGAAGGACCATTGTGGCCCTTGGAGGGGCCTTTTGGGGGTAAAGGGGTTGGGCCACGGGACTTTTCCCGAACTATTAAGGATTCCGCATTCAAGCCGTTTGATTGAGGATTCTCGAATAAAAAATTTGTAAAACATGATTGACCCGAGTATAAGTTGAAGGTAGAAAATATGACCACTACTGCCTCCTGATTCTGTATTGTTTTAAATGGATAGCAGAATTCTCATACAGTAGTCCCATACAGTAACAGCCCATCCAGTATGGCTTACTGTATGGGACTACAGTATGGGAAATCTGCTGTCCATTTAAAGGGCAACTAAAGCCTCAAAACAATACAGAATCAGAAGGCAATCTTTCAAAAATACATACCATTCTCCTGATCTTGTATGTTTTAATGAATTAGTTTGCCCTTTAAATTAATAGGATCCCCCACACTGACCCCCAATTCCTTGCCACTCCAGATGTTTGGAAACTACAACCCACCATGCTTTAGTTAGTTCAGTGGCAAATACTGCACCTACCTCCCCCACCACCCAGTGGAGTAGAGGCATTTACTTCTTAACATTTGGAATCAAAATGTCCCCAAAACGATCCAGCCAGACAGATTTTGCATTTCTCATGTGGTAATAGCAACCCCAACACGCCCCTTTTATGGGGAGGTCCTATGCCTTTAATATAAAAGCACTGGGTGGATGGCCTCTTTTTTCATTTTAAAAAGCCAAAGGGCTGGGGGGAAGTGAGAAAGCCTGTGTTTAGGATCCAGTGCACAACTATGAGAAATGCAAAGGTTGCTAATGGTAAGAAGTAAAAAGGTTAGAAGTTAGGATCCTTCTACCTGTGTTCTGGTAGGAGATAGATCGGATAGGAAATTTCTGCCTAACATAACAGTTTAAGTAGCAGTGGTTACTTAACGTATATGCTTGAGTATAAGTCAAGGTTTTTTCGGCTTATACTCGAGTCACTAACCTGAACTCCGGCAGCAGCACGCTTCCTCGGTCTTCCTTATTCCACTGGGCTGGGCTGACGTCACTACTCAGCGCCGGGTAACACAGACTCAAATATATCTCCTGATTCATATATATAATATATATATATATAATTATATATATATTATATGTATCAGGAGATAGAGCACTCACGGGTGCTTTCACATCCTGAGAACGGCTACAGCGAAATGCATTAATGTGGCACAAATAAATGATTTTTGAAGACAAGACCCATGAGTGCTCCTGATTTTATTACTTTCTTTATGGAGCACCGGGGTAGAGCGATGAGAGCGTGAGTGCGGGACCTTTGTGCTATTATATCTATATATATATATATAGAAAACAAGGAAATTGGAGCCGCACACTGTTTGAAGCGTATCAAAAAAAGTTTATAAATCTTTCAAAAGGACATGACTGCCCACATATAAATTACGACGTTTCGGGAGACACAGCTCCCTTTATCAAGAGTTGGGCAGATAAAGGGAGCTGTGTTCCCGAAACGTCGTATTTATATTGTGGGCAGTCATGTCTTTTGAAAGATTTATAAACTTTTTTTGGTACTGCTACAAAAAGTGTGCGGCTCCAATTCCTTGTTTTCTAATGGGTCAGGCGGGTGACCTTTGGGAGATTCGCGCACAATATATTGATATCCCGGTGCTGCTGCTTTGTGATTGTGTTTCTATATATATATTATATATATATATATATATATCTATATCACTGGGTGGCCTTTCCCTCATTTTAAAAAGCCAAAGGCTGAGGGGGAAGGGAGAGAGCCTGTTATATGGATCAGTGTGTAAGAATGAGAAATGCAAAAGTTTGCTAATCATAATTGAAGTAAAGAAAATTTAAAAGGTTAGAAGTTAGGACCATCCAGACTGGGGTTACCTTGACGTGGTTGGAGGCTTTTCATTCATGTGATCACAGAATGATTACTAAAACTCCTTGTTTAAAGTATGCCAGTGTGCAGATAATATGATATGTATGGGGCCTAGGAATGTGCATTGATTATCTTTTCTATGTTTGTATATATATATATATATATATATATATTAATATTATATATATATATATATATATATATATAATATATATATATATATATATATATATATATATATATATATATATTAATATATATATATATATATAAAATCGTCGAAGTCAGCGGGCAGGCACCACAGGTCTTCTCAAACAAGCATGAAGTTTATAAAGTTTATTGATTGTCTTCAGAACACGGCCTCTGTTTGGGGCGGAAACATGTTAACCTCCATGTGTTAATAAACTTCATGCTTGTTTGAGAAGACCTGTGAGTGCCACCGCTTCTTATCTTTTCTCTCTCTCTCTTCTCTCTATATATATATATATATATATTAATTAAAGGTAGAAGGATCCTAACATTCTAACCTTTTTACTTCAATTACATTAGCAAACTTTTGCATTTCTCATAGTTGTGCCTGGATCCATTAACAGGCTTTCTCACTTCCCCCCAGCCTTGGCTTTTTAAAATGAGGGAAAAGGCCATCCACCCAGTGCTTTATATTAAAGACATAGGACCTCCCAAAAGGGGCGTGTTGGGGGGGCTATTACCACATGAGAAAGCAAAAGTTTGCTAATGGTAAATTAAGTAAAAAGGTTAGAAGCTAGGAACTTCCAGACTGGGGTTACCTTGACGTGGTTGAAGGCTTTTCATTTATGCGATCACAGTAATATTACTAAAACCCCTTTATTTATAAAGTAGCCAGTGGTGCAGATAATATGATATTGTATGGGGCCTAGGAATGGCATTGATTTCTTTTCATGTATATATATTATATATATATATTATATATATATATATATATACAGAAATCGCATGATTTTGTAAAATCTCGTTTAAGTAACTACTAGATAACCTTCAATTATGAAGACTAAGCAGTAAGAAAAACAAAGTACCCAGTAATGCCAAAATGTGCAGAAACAGATGTATATGGATTTATCTAGGTGAGAGTGGCAGATATCTGCTTAGTAATAATATAGAAACCATCACCTCTATATTAAAATAGTTTAATATATGATTCAGATCTCCTTATGAAGTAGATTTAGTAGTACAGTATTGAGATGCGATTGCTAAGAGATTATTTTGGAACATGAGTTTGTCAAAATGTGAGAAAAAACAACATGCTTGGTTGGCTGCAATAAATGAGCAGGCTTAACCAAATGATAGGTGGAGAATTAGATAGTAAAGCTTTGTGCTGTGGTGTTACTTTACTCTACCACAAGAATTCCTTTTCATAGACATTGTGGTTTTGACATTGTGGCTGATGCCTATCCTGTTTTATTTTACTGTTTAAAACAATTCAGCTCTCCAGAAAAAAATTACATCAGTATTAACCCAAGATAAAATTTAAAGTGTAAAATATTCCTCCAGTAGTAGTTACAGGGATTATTTTGGAAACTCTTTAAAAAGGTTTGATGACAGCAATGTATTTGTTATCATTAGGAATTCTTAATGATGACCTTCAAGACAGGGAAAAATGATTGGTTGCAAAAAAAAACCTTATTCAAGAAAAAGGACAGGCTGGAATTTCTCACGAGCATGAATAGAAAAGATAAAGCAAGGTTACCAGGTAATCTGTATTTTATATATATAGTATATATAGTGATAACCATGGAGGAGGCACCTTCATCCGCACAGCGTCAGGATCGGGTGCTTATCCAAATGCGGAAATATATATAATATCAGAAGACGGGAGCACTCCTGGGACCTTTCTTTATTATATAATATTGAAGTAGATAAAATGTGTATTGTATCTGTACTTTGCTGTACAATCTTGAGACTGAGATTCCATACTATTAGGTGTTAGTAATAGTGGGGTAATGCTCCATTTTTTCCATATACTGGTAGTAATATAACTATTGTTTTTTTTAGGTTATTGCTAGTTTTTCTAAATTGTTTTGTGCAGACCAATGGCAAGGACATGATAAGGTCGTTTTTTTTTTTTTACAGTGCACATTGTATCTTGTATTTTACTTATTCCCTACTAACCTACATTGCATTCCATTAATTTAGTGGCTTTCCTTTTTCTTCTGCGCTCCATTTTCTTTTGGTGATGTCACATCCTGAAGTTTGATTTAAGGGTGTGGCTTACTACCTTGTTTCGGGTTGAGAAAAGGGGAGACTGTTCCTAAAAAGTCCCCATTGATAACTGTGATGTTGGAATAAACTTCATCACTTTATGCAATATAAAAAAGGAGAGTGTGATGGCTATTGTTACTATTCCTCGCTGGCAGCACCCAGGCTGAGATGATTGGGTGCTTGAAGGAGCAGATGGGGAAAAAAAAAAAGCTGTACCCTGTAACACATCAGATCCACTAAATTTCAGTGGTTTAGGCAATTGCTGTCTTGCTCACTCAAAGATTAGCCCAGACTGCAAGGGAAAGGGAAAAAAAACTTAGAAGTAACAGGATTCAACAAACAGGACTGCACAGAAAGGAAAAGGGCACATCTGTGTATGGGACTTTCTATGGTGCAGTGATGGACTTTCTATGGGGCTGTGTATTGACTTTCTGGGGGTGGGTCTATGGGAATGTTTCTATGGGACTGGTATTGGGACTTCTATGCGGGACTGTGGTATGGTAACCCTCGAATGTAGCCTTCGGTTTTCGGTAACCCTCGAAAGTATAGTTTGTTTTTGGTAACCATCAAATGTAAGGATCATTTTCGCTAACCCTATAATGTATCGTTTGCCAACCCACGAAAGTATCGTTCATTTTCGGTAATCCTTGAAAGTATTGTTAGATGTCGATAACCCTCAAATTTATGGTTTTATTTTCGGTAACCCTTGAAAGTATTGTTCGGTAACCCTCAAAAGTATTGTTCAGTAACCCTTGAATTAGCAGTAACCCTCGAAAGTGTAGCTTGCGGAAACCCGATAATTGCCGGATCATGGAGTAAGAAACGTTAAAACAGGTTTTGGTGACTTGTTCCCCAGACCATTTCCCAGGTGCCACAGCCATTTACAGTAAGTTACCATTGTTAGTTTGTCTGTAAATCATCCAAACTTTTCGATCTATTAGCTCCCCATTGACTTTAATGGGTCCGTTTTCGGAATTTCAAAAACGGACTGAACTTTCAGGCAAGTTTAGCCATCTCTATTGCTGAAATGTATGTGGCATATACATTTATTACATATTTCTTATTAGATATTTAAAGGGCATGTCCACCCCCCCAAACTCAAATTTTACCAACTGCTGGCCCCACAGTACAAAAAAAATCCTTACCGTACATCCCTGCTCCTTGTGGTTCTCGTGTAGTGCCTCTGCAAAGATCAGGAAACTGCTGGGTAGGAGCTGTCAGTGCCTTATCCGGTTCCTGTAACTTTGCTAACCTCAGCAAGGTCTTAGGCATGCTCAGTAGAGCCCTTTCCCCCCTCTCCCTCCCTCCCTCCCAATCGCTCCGTGGCTGGCAGTCTTCTATCTATTAAAGCTTTTGCCACCATACAGGGGATACCCTCCCACCCCAAACCGCTATATTCATAACTTTCAAAGCACTTTCAATCAGTTCCAGCGGGCAGGGGAGCCGGACCAGAACAGCGTAGGAACGAGGAGGTGTAAGTATTCAAAAATGAATATAATAATGGTTGGGGGTGGGAGGGTATCCTCTGCATGGTGCCAAACGTTTTTAAAAAGGGTGGACATGCCCTTTAATGATAATTATAGTCCCCTTATATCCCTTTCTGGCAGAGGTTGTGCCAGTATGGGTACAATAATTACCTTTTCTGTTATAATGGTTTAGTGTGGGTTTAATACTGAATTAGTTGCTGCTTTGTGTACACGGAACTATTTATCAAGAGCTGCAACATGAAAATTCCAATTTTCAAATCATACTAAAAACATTTTTTGTGTGCTGGTGGGTGTACAAGGAATCTGTTAAAGGGTATATCCACCCCCCAAACAAACTTTTAGTATTAGGCCCCCAAAAGGCAACCTGGAAATGACACAGAACACGTGCACTTAACTTCTTTGGTCGCCCATCGCAATCACGAGAAAGCCCTACATATATACAGGGAGATGTTAAAAACGGTGCTAATTTTTCCCCAACCAATCATGAGTTGTTTACCATTTGAGAGCTAACATCTGGGGCAAAATTAGCACTATTTTTAACGATAAGAACTTTTATTACATCTCCTTGTAACTTCATAACCCAGCATCCGGAGCAGCTATACCCAAACCTTCCCCATACCACCTGGAACGCCCCAGTCTGCACAAGCCCACCATCCCATGGGACTGATAGCCTCTGGAAAACCAGGAAACCAGGACTGGTCCTTTAGATTAGGGTTCTCCTATCTAAATCAGGACAGTTGGTTGTATATACAAACAACCTACCTTTTACCTGTGTAGAACACCATGCAATTTTTCAGTTACATTAACGGGCTTCTAGCGCCATAGGAGTCATTCTCTGCAACCGACAGTGCATTGTTACAGCTGACTGCACGATATCGGCAAACGGTCGGAACAAAATTCTTTTTTACTGTGACATCCACATTTACACTATATTAACATTAGTGTCTTTCAAAGCCAGAGTTGTGACACATTTGCTGAATATTGTCGGTTTCGGGACCTATCAGGCAAGATGGAAAATTTCCATTTCACAGTACCGGTTCCCTTTACTACAGTAAAAGGAGACAATAACATCAGACCATGTATGGGCAAATTGAACAATCCTTCTCTATAAAGAATATATGGAACAATCATTCCTTTTTTGAAAATCTGCAAATCCGCAGGCGGAAGCGATTTTAGCAGTTTCGCCCATTTCTACACACCAATAAGACAATGCTTAATAACAGAAAGGTGGAATTGTTATATCCATAACCAATGTCATATATATTATTCGATTCTTTAGAGGTTTATAGTTAACCAGACACCAATATTATATTTTTTTCTTTCTGCAAGACTAAATAAGGTACCTATTTATACAGCTGTGGTATTCCAGCTAAAGTATATTTTGGCAAAAATCACAGATAATTTGCTTGTTTCCACACTGCCACTGAAATATTTGTCAAAGTTGTAATTCAAACAGTGTAACATGGCTTTATTAATACAGCCAAAAGAGCCTGTAGAAGCAGCTATCCGATATCACACTAGATATGCACAGTTCTGCCAGTGGCGTAATTACCGTCCCCCGCCAAACCTTAAGGGACCCCCTAAGTCCCAAAAGGCACTTGTCAGTACCACAAGGGTCCTTCCAAGAGCCACAAGGGCACTTATTAGTACCGGGGAGGGGGGGCCCGGGTTTTGCCGCGGGACCCCCGAACGTCCGGCTGCGGGACTTTTTGGCCATTCGATAATCCTTGAAGGGCCGAATGCGGGATTCCTCGATAATTCAATGATTCTCAAATTGGCCATTTGAAAAGCCCCATGGCTGGACATTTGGGGATCCCGTGGCTCAACCTGGGACCCCCTCCTGGGTCCTTAGAAGGACCATTGTGGCCCTTGGAGGGGCCTTTTGGGGGTAAAGGGGTTGGGCCACGGGACTTTTCCCCGAACTATTAAGGATTCCCGCATTCAGCCGTTTGATTGAGGATTCTCGAATAAAAAATTTGTAAAACATGATTGACTCGAGTATAAGTTGAAGGTAGAAAATATGACCACTACTGCCTCCTGATTCTGTATTGTTTTAAATGGATAGCAGAATTCTCATACAGTAGTCCCATACAGTAACAGCCAAATCCAGTATGGCTATTACTGTATGGGACTACAGTATGGGAAATCTGCTGTCCATTTAAAGGGCAACTAAAGCCTCAAAACAATACAGAATCAGAAGGCAATCTTTTCAAAAATACATACCATTCTCCTGATTCTGTATTGTTTTAATGAATTAGTTGCCCTTTAAATTAATAGGAATCCCCCACACTGACCCCCAATTCCTTGCCACTCCAGATGTTTGGAAACTACAACTCCCACCATGCTTTAGTTAGTTCAGTGGCAAATACTGCACCTACCTCCCCCCCACCCCCAGTGGAGTAGAGGCATTTACTTTACTTAACATTTGGAATCAAAATGTCCCCAAAACGATCCAAGCCAGACAGATTTTGCATTTCTCATGTGGTAATAGCACCCCCAACACGCCCCTTTTATGGGAGGTCCTATGCCTTTAATATAAAGCACTGGGTGGATGGCCTCTTTTTTCATTTTAAAAAGCCAAAGGGCTGGGGGGAAGTGAGAAAGCCTGTTGTATGGATCCAGTGCACAACTATGAGAAATGCAAAGGTTTGCTAATGGTAATTGAAGTAAAAAAGGTTAGAAGTTAGGATCCTTCTACCTGTGTTCTGGTAGGAGATAGATCGGATAGGAAATTTCTGCCTAACATAACAGTTTAAGTAGCAGTGGTTACTTAACGTATATGCTTGAGTATAAGTCAAGGTTTTTTCGGCTTATACTCGAGTCACTAACCTGAACTCCGGCAGCAGCACGCTTCCTCGGTCTTCCTTATTCCACTGGGCTGTGGCTGACGTCACTACTCAGCGCCGGGTAACACCGATCCAATCTATCTCCTGATTCATATATATATATATATATATATATATATATATATATATATATTATATGTATCAGGAGATAGAGCACTCACGGGTGCTTTCACATCCTGAGAACGGCTACAGCCGAAATGCATTAATGTGGCACAAATAAATGATTTTTGAAGACAAGACCCATGAGTGCTCCTGATTCTTATTACTTTCTTTATGGAGCACCGGGGTGAAGAGCGATGAGAGCGTGAGTGCGGGACCTTTGTTGCTATTATATCTATATATATATATAGAAAACAAGGAAATTGGAGCCGCACACTGTTTGTAAGCAGTATCAAAAAAAGTTTATAAATCTTTCAAAAGGACATGACTGCCCACATATTAAATATCGACGTTTCGGGAGACACAGCTCCCTTTTCAAGAGTTGGGCAGATAAAGGGAGCTGTGTCTCCCGAAACGTCGTATTTAATATGTGGGCAGTCATGTCCTTTGAAAGATTTATAAACTTTTTTTGATACGCTGCAACAGTGTGCGGCCCAATTTCCTTGTTTTCTATCATGTGTCAGGCGGGTGACCTTTGGGAGATTCGCGCACAATATATTGATATCCCGGTGCTGCTGCTTGTGATTGTGTTCTATATATATATATATATATATATATATATATATCTATATCACTGGATGGCCTCTTCCCTCATTTTAAAAAGCCAAAGGCTGAGGGGGAAGGGAGAGAGCCTGTTATATGGATCCAGTGTGTAAGAATGAGAAATGCAAAAGTTTCTAACATAATTGAAGTAAAAGATTTAAAAGGTTAGAAGTTAGGACCATCCAGACTGGGGTTACCTTGACGTGGTTAAGGCTTTTCATTCATGTGATCACAGTAATGTATACTAAAACTCCTTTGTTTATAAAGTATGCCAGTGTGCAGATAATATGATATGTATGGGGCCTAGGAATGTGCATTGATTATCTTTTCTATGTTTGTATATATATATAATATATAATATATTATATATATATATATATATATATATATATTATTAATATATATATATAATATATATATATATATATATATATTATAATATATATATAATATATATAAATCGTCGAAGTCAGCGGGCAGCGCACTCACAGGTCTTCTCAAACAAGCATGAAGTTTATAAAGTTTTATTTGATTGTCTTCAGAACACGGCCCTGCGTTTGGGGCGGAAACATGTTAACCTCCATGTGTTAATAAACTTCATGCTTGTTTGAGAAGACCTGTGAGTGCCACCGCTTCTTATCTTTCTCTCTCTCTCTCTATATATATATATATATATATATATACAGAGGTAGAAGGATCCTAACTTCTAACCTTTTTTACTTCATTTACCATTAGCAAACCTTTGCATTTCTCATAGTTGTGCACTGGATCCATACAACAGGCTTTCTCACTTCCCCCCAGCCCTTTGGCTTTTTAAAATGAGGGAAAAGGCCATCCACCCAGTGCTTTATATTAAAGGCATAGGACCTCCTATAAAAGGGGCGTGTTGGGGGGGCTATTACCACATGAGAAATGCAAAAGTTTGCTAATGGTAAATTAAATAAAAAAGGTTAGAAGCTAGGACCTTCCAGACTGGGGTTACCTTGACGTGGTTGGGAGGCTTTTCATTCATGTGATCACAGTAATGTATACTAAAACCCCTTTATTTATAAAGTATGCCAGTGTGCAGATAATATGATATTGTATGGGGCCTAGGAATGTGCATGGATTATCTTTTCTATGTATATATATATATCAGCATGATTTTGTAAAATCCTCATTTTAAGTAACTACTAGATAACCTCTCAATTATGAAGACTAAGCAGTAAGAAAAACAAAAGCTACCCAGTAAATGCCATAAATGTGCAGAATTACAGATGATATATGGATTTATCTAGGTGAGAGTGGCAGATATCTGCTAGTTATAATAATAGAAACCATTCACCTCTATATTTTAAAATAGTTTATATTTATGATTCAGATCTCCTTTATGAAGTAAGATTTAGTAGTAGACAGTATTGAGATGATGCTGCATTGCATAAGAGATTATTTTTGGAACATGAGTTTGTCAAAATGTGAGAAAAAAACAACATGCTTGAGTTGGCTGCAAATAAATGAGCAGGCTTAACCAAATGATAGGTGGAGAATTATTGATAGTAAAGCTTTGTGCTGTGTGGTGTACTTTACTCTACCACAAGAATTCCTTTTCATAGACATTGTGGTTTTGACATTGTGGCTGATGCCTATCCTGTCTTTTATTTTACTGTTAAAACAATTCAGCTCTTCCCAGAAAAAAAATTACATCCAGTATTAACCCAAGATAAAATTTAAAGTGTAAAAATATTCCTCCAGTAGTAGTTACAGGGATTATTTTGGAAACTCTTTAAAAAGGTTTGATGACAGCAATGTATTTGTTATCATTAGGAATTCTTAATGATGACCTTCAAGACAGGGACAAAATCTGATTGGTTGCAAAAAAAACCCTTTAAATTTCTGAAAAAGGACAGGCTGGAATTTCTCACGAGCATGAATAGAAAAGATAAAGCAAGGTTACCAGGTAATCTAGTATTTTATATATATATATATATATAGTGATAACCATGGAGGAGCGGCACTCTCATCCGCACAGCGTCAGCATCCCGGGTGCTTATCCAAATGCGGAAAATATATAAATATCCAGAAGACGGGAGCACTCCTGGGACCTTTCTTTATTTATATATATATGAAGTAGATAAAATGTGTATCTGTATCTGTACTTTGCTGTACAATCTTGAGACTGAGATTCCATACTATTAGTTGTTAGTTAATAGTGGGGTAATGCTCCATTTCTTTCCATATACTGTAGTAATATAACTATTGTTTTTTTAGGTTATTGCTAGTTTTTCTAAATTGTTTTTGTGCAGACAAAATGGCAAGACATGATAAGGTCGTTTTTTTTTTTTTTTACAGTAGCACATTGTATCTTGTATTTTACTTATTCTCCTACTTAACCTACATTGCATTCCATTAATTTAGTGGCTTTCCTTTTTCTTCTGCTCCATTTTCTTTTGGTGATGTCACATCCTGAAGTTTGATTTAAGGGTGTGGCTTACCTACCTTGTTTCGGGTTTGAGAAAAGGGGAGACTGTTCCTAAAAAGTCCCCATGTGATAACTGTGATGTTGGAATAAACTATCATCACTTTATGCAATATAAAAAAGAAGAGTGTGATGGCTATTGTTACTATTCCTCGCTGGCAGCACCCAGGCTGAGATGATCTGGGTGCTTGAAGGAGCAGATGGGGGAAAAAAAAAGCTGTACCCTGTAACACACAGAATCCACTAAATTTCAGTGGTTTAGGCAATTGCTGTCTTGCTCACTCAAAGATTAGCCCAGACTGCAAGGGAAAGGGAAAAAAACTATAGAAGTAACAGGATTCAACAAACAGACTGCACAGAAAGGAAAAGGGCACATCTGTGTATGGGACTTTCTATGGTGCAGTGAATTGGACTTTCTATGGGGCTGTTGTATTGGACTTTCTATGGGGCTGTGTATTGGACTTTCTATGGGGCTGTGTATTGGACTTTCTATGAGGCTGTGTATGGGACTTTCTATGGGGCTGTATATGGGACTTTCTATGGGGCTGTGTATGAGACTTTCTATGGGGCTGTGTATGGGACTTTCTATGGGGCTGTGTATGGGACTTTCTATGGGACTGTGTATTGGACTTTCTATGGGGCTGTGTATGGGAATTTCTATGGGACTGTGTATGGGACTTTCTATGGGGCTGTGTATTAGACTTTCTATAGGGCTGTGTATTGTCAGTTACATAGTAAACTGAAAAATGAAGGAGGACTGGACCAAAAAAGCATAGTGCTAACAGTGCACTGGTACACGACATGTTTCGGGTACAAACACCCTTTATCAAGTGTAACAAATAACCTAGGATACACACCTAAATAGGTGCCTCACAGGAAGTGCAATTCAAATGAAGACTTGCTCACCTCGCACTCTCTAGTGCTATTCTCTTTGGGTGGTGCTGGTCTCTGAACGTCTGGCTACGTCCTTAATCTGCATCTAAAACTGAAAAATGTAAACCGCAACACACCTGCATGGTGCAAAAGTCTCTTAACCTATTTTATTGGAAACACGCATTATTTTGAAGTTTTTGTCTCACAGGACGGGACATCATAAAACATTACCCCCCCCCAAGGGTCAGAATGGGATTGAATACCTGTAGTCCCACCCACTAGTGAAATAGTAAATTACAGTGAAAATCCAAAGCAGCAGAGTCCACTGAGGCATAGTCCATATGGTACTGCCACTGAGGCCTACCCAAATAAGGTTCATAAATAGTCCAAATATAGTCCATGATATTCCATGGGGCTCCTAAAAGGCATTATTGGGAAGCAAAAGCAATAAAATAATACAACATGATCAAGTCTGCCATATTAAATGGAAACTCTACTACTACTTATCATAGGGCTTACCCAACAAGATGTATAAACGGGTCTAGGCAGACATTCAATATCTGAAAAAAACAGAACATAGATAATAAGTATCAAATAAAGCAATTTATAGTAATATTGTCATTAAGAACATACTGTATGGTGTAAGGCAGTTGAGTCTTTTAATCCAAATCACCCCTTTCTGTGAGAGAGTTTTATTGGAGGCCCCCCTCTCTTGTGGGGGTGACTACTTCCAGTGCTAGCCATTTAAGCTGGTTCTGGATATGACCTATACCTTGGAAGTGTCTTGACACAGAAGTGTCTGTATAGGTATTTGCTGCAAAGTTTTTAATATTACCCTTATGCTCTTGAATACGTTTCTTAACCAGTCTTGTTGTTTGGCCTACATATGCTTTACCACATGGACATTTTAGCATATATACAACTGAAGCAGTTTCACGTGTGGTATAGACTGTTAATTTGATTTGGTGAGCCTTTGCTAGGGTGATCAAAGGTATTACTTTTCATTATAGCAGAACAGCAGTTAAAATTAAGACATGGAAAGGTACCTGCTTTTTTCTAGAAGGTAATGTGATGTCTGATGGGCATAGGTTGTCCCTCAGTGATTGACCCCTATTATAGCCTTGTAGGTGAGAAATTCTGTCCGTGGTATTGCTTCTACCTCCCGTGCAAGTTTTAGGATGTCTTTCAGGTTGTAGCCCCTATTCTTAAATCTGGTGCATAGGTTAAGAGATGCAGTATCATATTTACCTTGATCGTAAGATATCCTTTGTTAACCTACTCAGTGGGGCCAGTAGAGGGTTAAAGTTTAGTGTGGGGGGTGGACATGCCCTTTAATCTATGGAGGATGCTACTAATAGTATTGATTTAAAGGGCAAGTCTAGCCAAAAAATAACTTACCTTTAAAATGTTTATTACCCCCTCAAACCCTACTTTCGCATGGGTGACACATTTCAAAGATGCCCCAGAACTTACATGACTTGGTCCCTTGCCATCTAGGCACCACCCCCTGCTCCTGTTTTGAGCTTGTTATGAGCTCAAAACAGGGGTCTTCTGTGCTGACAGCCACTTCACTTCCTGGTCGCGGCTGTCAGGCGATTTGGTGTGACGTCACGTCGTGCCTTAACTGACAGCCGCAACCAGGAAGTGGAGCAGCTTTCAGCAGCAGAAGCAGTGAAGGACTGGGTCAGGTAAGCAAGTTGTGGGGGATCTTTGAAAACTGTCAACCATGCGAAAGTGGGGTTTGTGGGTAATAAACATTTCAAAGATAAGTTAATTTCTGGCTGGACATTCCCTTTAAATCCTCCTGTCCTTGTACCTGCTGATGAAACATCCCAATTAGACTCTACCAGGCCCAATTGCCAAACCTTTTTTTAAACCTGATGCAATCAGTATCCTGTGCTCCCAAGTCGTAACATAAGCAGCCATAAATGTGCCACTTGCCATGATGAATTATATGAATAGACTATCCACAGAATAATATACAGAGATTACTTCATCTCGGAGTTCCCTGACCTGTATAAAAGCACTCAGCCTACAGCCTCGTGCTTCTATATGGTCAGGTAACTCCTTGGTGGCGTAATCTCCTTATATTACACTGTAGGTAGTGTATTATCCCTTTTATCCATTCTAAGAGGACGATAATAATCTCGTTGTTCATTACTGCTCAAGCAAACATCTTTCATATAAGTACTTTATATAATGGCTCTAAGCTGAACAAATGTAAAAAATGTGTAAGTATATTCTACTGCAGGATGCATGCATATCATATTTAAGGTTACTGATTGCATTTGCACTATAAAATTTTCTTATCAGTAGACAGAAATTGCATTAAAACACCAAGAATTTAATGCAAATCATAGTGATTTTGGGACTATTTCCTTTCTACATGATAACATGCTGTTCGATGGGTCGCTGCATTATATTTCCTAAAATGTAAGTTTTACATTTAAAGATTGTGCTTATGGAGGTTCTCATTCATCCAGGTCATGGTATATCTGTTGTATTCAATTAGATCAACTGGACTTAAAAGTTTAGTTCTTGAAGACGTTTCGCTAGTCATCTGACTGGATTTCTCAGTTCAAAATGACTTGTACAATCTGTTGGCAATTATGTAACCTGGAAAGTCCCAATTAGCATATCACAGCCAGGTGTTAAGGGCGTGATTGCATTGTGGCTAAGAGGTGTTATAGGAATGCCCTGGGTAAGGTGTCAAAACAGCATTGTACATGGCAGACAGTTGATGTCGAACCCCCCCACCTCTATTCAGACTTGGTTTCTTTATTTTCACATAAATGGCCTCCTTGACACCTCTCTTGAACCAGTCCTGTTCCTGCCATGTACAATGCTGTTTTGACTCCTTACAGTTCTAAAACTGAGAAGCCTCATGATAGCAATGTCCTGGATTCTGAAAGATTGTTTCTCAATGACGCAGTGATAAAAATTAGCAATATTTTACAAAAGCTTCATTAATAATTCAGGAGAGTAAACCAGTGATGGTTTGATGAGAAACCATGAATTGGGTATAGCCAACCATTTTATAGTCCCACTGAAAGATATAATAACACAGCAGAATCATACATCACTAAATCTACAGTAAAAGAAAAAAAGGATGACCAACACAACAGAAGCATAGCACTGAATAACTACGGCAGGTGGGTATCTTATAACAGGAGGCAGTGCATACATAGACATCCCAAATGAAACCAACACCCATTTCATGGAAATAAATATTGTTTTGCATCCAACTAATGCACCTACCCGCAATTCCACAGACTGCTTGCAAAATATAGAGCTTTTCAAAAATCCCACACAAATTCTTCATCAGGATCCTGTAACAAAAGATGACTGCATTACTACTAAGCAGGGCTGTGACGTATGAAATATGTGAAGGTATGTGAAGTATGAAAATGGGCAATCAATGGGAGAAAAATAATTATATCATAAAAGGAAAAAGACAAGAGACAAATCTTATTTCAAGGGTAAAAAAACAAATACTACAAAAAAAATACATTTTTGAGCAATCTGGAAACATCAGTGGGAGACATAAACGAAAGTTATTCAAACATTCTATATTCCAAGCAAGGATTTCAAGAACAGAGTCTTCTCAAAGCAGCAGTCACAGTAATAGTGATAGCAGCCAAATATATGGCTAACATTTTACTTCGGCTGTAATCGTGTTTATCTATTATTGCAGCGAATGCTATGTATGCTTTATAATGTACAAATGAGTGCAAAACCTCTGAAATTTTATTTTTGTGTGTAATTATGTGACTTTCTGGAAAACAGTGTTCCCTAAAACATCTGGATACATTTGAAATTAATAAAACAATCAGCTTATTATTATTAAGGCACACAAAAATGCAAACTTTAATTCATAATAAATGTTTTTCAAAAGAAGACAAAAATTTGTGCATAAAAATGAAAAAATGTTTTATTTCACAAATCTCAGTAACTTTTAAGCTTTTAGGCTATATTTATAAAGGCACGGTACCGCACCGTTAACGATCGTTAAAACGGTTAACGGGTTAATTTATGATCAGTTTAACGATTGTTACTTTACAATCGTTATCGGTAACAATCGTAAATCTACAATAACATGATCGTAGATTTAAGATCCCCATAGAATACCATATACGGTAGTTTACTACCGCATGGTATTCTACAACCGAATGTTCGTTAACAAATTAATGTCTGCTGTCGTACATTATCGATAACGCACTGTATAGCTAAATTGCAATACTGCGTATTTAGAAATATAGCCTGTTGCATATAAAATAAGCACTGTGCATAATGCCAAAAGTGACCTGTTTATCAAGTTCAGGAATTTCACATTTGCATTGGTCATTTTGTATACTGATAAGCAGTGTCATGTGATTGCTAAGAAATATTAGGTTGGATACAGATGAGGCGATTTTTTTGTCAAACTGACCAATTATTTTATATATCGATCGGTCAGGCTAAAAAAAATTGCCGGTGGAACGTCATCGCCGGCAACTGATGATGGTCATCTGGATAGGGCGAATGGGCAATTGGATCTGTCGGTAAATCACAGCCGATCACGTGGTCTCCTATGTAGATGAGGCAAAGTAAGGTCTGGGGGGCACATGCGGCCCCTTGGCAGGCCCCTGACTAGCCCCTCAATACTAGACCTTTACAAACAAACAAAACATAATTTTAATTGATTGTCTTAGACTAGATGATTTATTTATTTTATTAAAAAAATAATAATAATTGAATTTGATGGAATGGATCTAAAATATTACACACCTTCTGTTAAAAATTGCAACTTATAACAAAAAAATCCAGTGAACTAGCAAAGTTCTTATCGTTTAAAATGGTGGTAATTTTGCCCCAACACAATCATATCCTATTTAACATTTGAAAGCTAACATCTGGTTGGTTGGGGCAAAACTAGCACCATTTTTAACAATAAGAACTTTTGTTGAATAACCCTGGTACATTAATTAAATCTTTTTATAAAATCCAGTTTTGCAATCTCTATAATAAGAATTTGCCTCGAACCTATTGATCTGGCCATTCACAATAATCCAAGTTTCCCCTGTGAAATTTAATTGCCCACCCCTGGGCTAATGAGTATAATGTACAGAGGGAAATGTTGTTTTTTTTCAAATTGACCATTATTGTAATCTATAATTATGCCTATCTGTTCAAATATATCTGTACCATCCAGGGCTGGATTTACCATTAGGCACAGTAGGCACGCACCTATGGGGCCAGAGGTTGGAGGGGCGGCTGTCAATCTACTCCCGCCAGTCCAACCCCTTTATTGTCTATTTTCTTCCCCAAAAAGAAAATCGGTGTGGTTTAGTGGTGTGGTCTGCATTTATGGGAGGGGCTAAGGGCGCCAGGCTCTTTGGGCCCACAGGCTCCTGAGGTGTAAATCGGGCCCTGTTACCATTGTTTTTATTCTGTCCCTCTTTCTTTAGATATCCAGTTTGAAGCATCTTACATTTCAGCTATCATTTAAGTACTGCTGTGTGCAGTTTTGCTGTAACTGGAATGGTGACAGTTGCATGGTGGGAAATTTCCTCTTCCAGTGGTGCTTCATAGTAATTACTGAGCATGCTTTTCGTCACAGATAGTTTGGTCTAATAAAGGGGGTGTCGTTTAAGAGATATATACAGTACCACACTATACTGAACCAGAGAAAAACAAGTACTGCATTGAAGACATGCAGCAATACACACACCTCAGAGAAAATGCTATTTACATGTATTTACACAAGTACATTAATTGTATATACAAAAACCTCTCTGGCAGATTGTTCACCAATGGATCAAATCAGAGGACACACAAGCATCCCTTAGAAGTAGAAGAAAAGAAGTTTAGTTTTCAGTTTCAGAAATGTTTTTTTTTTAGTAAGACTGTGGAAGTTTTACTAGTAGATGTAATAAGGGCAAGTTTATTGGACAGTTTAAAGAAAGGTTTTGAGAGCTTTTAGAATTTGATAATATTTAAATGTCCACACCCAAAACAAGATTGTAGCATCCTGTAGAAGCTTTCACTGCACTAAATAGACATATGCTAGTCATTGGT